>CM044001.1:93868208-94418208 GCA_024085815.1 Flaveria linearis | reverse complement strand
CATATGTATCCTGCTTACGTATATGTAAACACAACCAGATTAGCAATTAGCAAACAAAGAAAAAACAATAAGCATACTATTATATCAAAACGGTGAAACTTACGTGTATGTAAGCAATCAGAAACAAATAAAGAAGACATGTTGATGAAACTTACGTATATGTAAACACCCTTGCGTGATCAAATCCTCATCCCTAGCAGATATAAGATGCTCCCAATTTTTATAATTACATACATGATTAATTATACGTAAACATGTTCTTTAAAAAAGGAGAACACGATCAGAATAGAAGGTGTGTTACGTATACGTAACTAGTTACTTAATTATCTTGTAAGTTAAAAAAACCGAATCCGATCATAAAAGAAGGTGAGTTACCCATATGTAACTTGAATAAATAAATAAGAAACGGAACATTGAAAAGATGGGGAAGAAGATTTGAAAACTTTAGAACTAAAATTCTCTTACTTACGTATACGTAAGTATGAGTTACATATGTAAAATCACGGGTTACATATACTAGTTACATATACGTAACCCCTACTTTTATATATGTAATTCGTAAAAACATATACGTAATCCAACAATTGGAAAATTACACATTTTACCATCATCATCGGCATCTTCACTTCAGAAGACACTTTATGCTTCTATTACGTAGTTACGTATACGTAACCGCTACATGTAAATCATCATCATCGACATCTTCACAAAACAATGGAGAAACACAGTTGCAACATCTCCTTAAAGGACCTTTGAAGCAACATCACCAACCCCTTCCACTCATACACATTCCTCAAGTTCTTAAACCCACCCAAACACACAAACCCTAATTCACCATTACCATCATCACCAATTCCCCCAAAAAAACTCATCTTTCACCCTCTTCACGATTCTAGAAGACTCCAAAAAACTCAAGTTCTTAATCTGTTCGGATTCGTCAAACACTCTTCCCCAATTGACGGATCGATCTCTTCTTTATCTTCTTCAACTCTACTCACACCGTCAACAAGTACAGCTTTAGCCTTGAGGGAAATTACGCATTTAACGGTGGGTTGATCATTGTAAAACCGGAGGCGGAGGACGACACGGCGGCCGGAGAGTTCTCCGGCGGAGCCATCGAAGAAATGGTTGTGTTGGTTATGCGTTCTGACGTAAAAGGGGGAAAGAACAGAAGCTAGGGTTTTGTAGGTTTCGGAATCGTGTAATCGGAGCTTCACTTCAACTTCCATGGTGGATTAGGGTTTCGATTCGTGCACAGATGTTGTGGATCTACAAGAAGAAGTTAAGATTGGAGGCCTATGCGTTGGGACTTGGTTGAGGAGGAGGTGGTGGTGTTGAAGTGGTGGAGGAGAGAGGTGACGCCGATGGTGGCGATGGTGGTGGTGGCGGCGGTGCGACGGCGAGCTTCTTCGAGTTCTTCTTTGTCTTCGATTTTGACGTCGATTTTGGTTGGTTTTCTCCTCAGCATTATTTGAAATTGAAGGTTTTGAGACTAGTCAACAATAAGTATTTACTAAAAATAAATTACATATAAAATTACTAAAACACCCTTTGAATATAATAAATATAAATATATAATGAAAAATTATGATTGGCTAGGATTGGTTTTCTTGGTTTTCACAAAACTATGTGGTTTTCTTAGGATCCCTCCCCTATACATATATATATACATATATACACATATATACATATATATATATATATATATACATATATATATAGGGTTAGGATCATTACAGAACCACTTTTTTATTTTCAGAACTACAGAACCATTGATTTACATAAATGTATATTAAGTCTGGTAATACTTGACCTATTTTACATATGTGTATATCAGACATGAACAATAAACTATCAAAAAACAACTAAATATCATCAGGTTTAACTTACATCTATGTAAATCAATGGTTTATAATTTATATTTATGTAAATCAATGGTTCTTTTGGTTCTGAAAATAAAAAATAGTTCTGTAATGATCCTGATCCTATATACATATATACATATATATACATATATATATATATATATATATATATATATATATATATATATATATATATATATATAGGGTAAGGTTCAATCATTAACCCTCTATTATTATGATAACCGTGTTAACTTTTAAATATCAATCAAAATCATTATTTTTTTTGTTGGAATAACATCATTATACATATACGAAATATGTTCTTTAATGTATATGTTTAATTCATAAGCGTAAAAAGTTTACACTAGTGTAAGATAGGTTAACATTTGATCATTGCCCTATATATATATATACATACATCTATATATACACATATATATACATATAGAATGAAATTCAATTGAGAATCATAAATCTGCAAAGAACCAGAAAGAGTCATTTTTACTATTATATTATTTATTAAAGAAATATATCAAAATGTTTATAATTTTACTACTTTTAAGATAAAATTTTAAAAATCACATTATCTATATTCTTTTGATAATGTGCTTTAATGCACACACATTGTATTGCATATACAAACATTTTAAAGTTTTTCGAAAAAATTAAGAAGAGGGGTGTTAAAATGAAAGAAAAGATTAAAAAATAGAATCAAACCATTATCTTTTAGTATTACCAATTTTATCGAGGTGTTATGTTCATTGCTTATGTGGTTTTATTAGTTTTTTACATATTTATGGTTCTCAATAGAATGCTTCCCTATACATATATATATATATATATACACACACATATATATATATAATATATATATAGATATATATATATATACATATATGTATATATATATGTATACATATATGTATATATATGTATATATATGTATATATGTATATATATGTATATATATGTGTATATGTATATATATGTATATATATGTGCATATGTGTATATATATATGTGTGTGTGTGTATAGGGTTAGGATCATTACAGAACCACTTTTTACATTCAAAACCACGGAACTATTGATTTACGTAAACGTAAATTAAGTCTGATGTTACTTGAGCTGTTTTACATATGTGTATATCAGACATGAACACTAAACTATGTGAAATAACTAAATATCATCAGCTTTAACTTACATATATGTTAATAAGTGGTTTGTAATTTAAATTTATGTAAACCAATGGTTCTTTTGGTTCTGGAAATAAAAAGTGGTTCTGTAATGATTCTGACCCTATATGTATATATATACATACATATATACATATATATACATGTGTGTATATATATATATATATATGTATGCATATATTATATGTATATATATAGATGTATATGTATATGTATATATGTATATATATATGTATATATATAGATGTATATATGTATATATATGTGTATATATATGTATATATATGTGTATATATATATAAGTATACATATATATATGTATACATATATATGTATACATATATATGTATACATATATATATAAATATGTATAGATGTATATCTATATATATATATATGTGTGTGTGTGTGTCTATATATATATATGTGTGTGTGTGTGTGTCTATGTATGTATGTATGTTTATATCTATATGTGTATATATATATATATGTATATATCTATATATGTATATATATGCATATATATATACTTATATATGTATATATATACATATATATGTGTATATATATGTATGTATATATATATGTATATATATATAAATATATATATGTATGTGTGTGTGTGTATATATATATATTGTTGGATCAAGAAGAAGGCTGGTGCAACCAAAACCGAATCACTTAGACTATATTGGTGCATTTAATAAAGGACTTCTGAAGCTAAGTATGGAACCTCCGATGGAAAAAGAGCTCTTCCGAGGAAAGTATAATATGGATTTCTGAAGAGACACTCTTTTTCCGGAGACAAAGTATTCACTTTCGAAGATCAAGACTTAGAAGAAAAAGATCAGAAGACAACTTTAGAAGTATGAAGAAAAGATGAAGTCCTCAAGGCTTGGAAGAAATAGCCTCTTGCGAAATATAGGTGGCTTCGAAAGAACTTGTTCTTCCGAAGCCAACTAACGTTCGGAAGACACTACTATGAACCAGTGGACATAAGTATGGTCCTTCTGACACTCTGCTGCAGATCTCTAATATACTGCATGACGTTTTCTCAAAGGCCATGTAGTTGACCATACTTTATTCCACTGTTCACCTTTATTAGTTAGTACAGTTACTAACTTTAGTTAGTAACAATAGGTAAGTCATGGACATGTCATGACTACCATATCTTAGATAATACTTTATCTAAGATATCTTAACTCTAGCATTATAGTATATGCTTTAGTCATAGGTTCCCAGCTGGTATTAAAGTATATCCGGCTGTAGGTAGTAGTATATATAGTTTCTCATTGTAACTCATAAACATGCTTGTAAGAGTCTTGTAACACTTTGAGTTGAGAAGTAATATATACAAGTACCTTGAAAATTATATCTTTGTGCATTCTGCTACTTAGTATATTATTATCAGCTCTTAGAAAAGACTCTGCTTCATCTGATCCGAGTGTAGTGTAAGTAAGTTTGAGAGAAAAACCAAGTTTAAGTGACAAAGCCGATCCTGCAATTGGTATCAGAGCTCTTTAGGCTCTTGATTGTGAGATCTTACCATCCTAATCAATCTGTTTTTCACTCCTCACTACACCACACTCAATATGGCCCTCAACAAGTCCAAAATAGAAATGGGGACGATGACTAAAGCACCTGTCATCACCCCTGAAAATTTCAGATCATGGATCAGACGCATGGAAGGCTTCATCAGATATCAAGACGGCAAGATGTGGCAATCTATCATTAATGGCCCGTACAAACCCAAGGTGGCTACACCAGGAGGAAACGGTGCCATGATAGAGAAGGCTGTTAAAGATTACTCTAATGAGGATCGGAAGAAGATGGATATTGACAGCAATGGAATGACTATTCTTATGACTGCAATACCCAACTCCATTATGGTGGGGTTTGAGCATTGCAAGTCAGCCAAAGAAATGTTTGATGCACTCGCTCAGATGTACTCTTGTTCTAATGACTCCAAGAAGGACTCACTGAAGCAGCAGTTTGAGAACTTCACCTACATTGATGGAGAGACTCTTAGTCAATAATATTTCTGGTACATGGATCTCATTTCTTCCCTTCAGTCTGTGGGAATCACTCCTGAACTTAGAGACCTCACAAGAAAGTTCATGAGTGCACTTCCTAATGAGTGGACGTTATACTGTGTCTCTTTCAAGAGAATAGAAAATCTGAACACTCTCACCATGACCGAAATCTACGGAATTCTTGATGGATACCGTTTGGAGATGGAAAGCAAAAAGGGTTATCAGACAATCAGGTCCTCGAGTCTCCCTGCTAGCAATGCATTGATGGTTGCTGAAGGCTCAGGGCCCTCCCAACCTCAACAGTTCCTGACATACAACCAACAGACATCCTGTTCTTCTGGACCATACATTTCATTTCCTGAGACTCCACGGTCTCAACAGGCTCAGCATAGTTCTTTTCAGGACAGCTGTGCCTTTGTCTCAGGAAGTGGAAACTCTAGTGATCATCAATACTGTTTTGATGATCTAGAGTGCTTCAGTCCAGATGATGTGGAATATGTGGACATAGTCCAACAAATGGCTCTTTTAACCTATAGAGCAAAGAAGTTCTTCAAGAGAACTGGAAGGCAATTCCCTCAGAACCCAACTAACAGCAAATTTGGGTTTGACAAAACTAAGGCCAAATGTTACAACTGTAACCAAATTGGTCATTTTGCAAGAGAATGCAAGGCTCTCAAGTTAAATCCGGGAACCCCACAAGCCTCCACACATTCTTCTGTATCAAATCATACTAGGAAGTCAACAGAGACAGCCGCAATGGCTCAAGAAGTTGACTGGAGCTTTATGGTGCAGGATGTGACTTCTGCTCAAGCACTCATGGCTGGAACAGATGACAATAAGGTATATGAACATCTCTGTACTCCTGCATTTATTGCTAAGGTTAAATTGTATCAGGACTACAATATGGAGATTAAGTCTGATATTGAGTCTCTAAATGTTTTAAAATCTGATTTTAAAAGGGCTGAATCTGACTATCAAAGAAGAATTAAGGATTTGGAGAAAACTGTGTCCTTATTAAAACATGAACATTCAAACTATAAGACTCAAATAAAGGATTTAATATCCAAATTGTCTGAGGCTCAAGCCTAGCTTGTCACTGCTGAGGCTGAAGCTAGGAAGTATGCTATTTTCGAGCAGAACTTCCAAGCTATTATTGCATCATCCTCCCACTCCAAAGTTTGTTATCAAAACAAAGGAGGATTGGGGACCAATGAAATTGCTCCACCACACTCTTATGAGTCCATAAGACAACCAAGATGTAGTACTTAAGAGTAGGAAGTCCCATATGATGATCCTTCTTCACCTGAGTTGAAGAATGATGTAATAATAGAAAACACCACAGGGAAGGAACAGGTAAATCAACCTACTCCTACCAGTGATAATCAAATCCTAACCACCAAAGCCAGAAGAAGCAAAGCCAAAGTAGTAAGAAGAACTGCAAAGAAAGTGGTTGAGTCTAAGCTGATGATTGACCCAAAACAAAAGGGTGTATTCATCTCTGCTGGATTCCAGGTGGTAGGTAACTCTGATTCAGGAAAAAAGTGTAATACCAGCACTCCTATCCTTCCAGAAGATCAGAAGTTAAAGGGAAAGGTTGCTGATGAAGAGAAAAGGAACAAGAAACAACAATCCTCAAGTTCCTAGAAGATTAACATTGCATGCATAATGTGTGGACTGTAAAACCACATGGCAAAAGATTGTTACTACAATCCTACTAGCACACATTATGCACATAATGTTAAAAGAGAAGGAGTCAGGGAAGGTTTCTCGTTTGGACCTTATCAAACGGTCCAAGTAATGAAAAAGGGAAAGCTGGTTTCCGAAGCAAGGTTGCTTTCGGAAGAAAGTCATTCTTCCGAAGGAAAAATGGCTTCGGAAGCTAAAGCTGCTAGAAATCAAAAGAACAAAAGAATTCACTTGAGACCATCTCAGAAGAAGACTACTCCAGAAGAAAAGTTGGTGAAGGCATCTTTCGAAAAGAAAGAAGCTTCGGAAGAATGTCATGCTACAAAAGCTTCAACAAGCTCATTCTCTATGATCAACCAAAGGATGGATTGGAAGATCAAGAAAGATGTTGCAGCCCAAACCTCTTCTTCAACAACATCCATTGAACCCTCATACTTAACTTTTGGTTCAATCATGTCAATATCATTGGATGAACCCAAGACCAACAAGGCTTGGGTTTCCAATCAAAACTAATTATCTCATCTTATGTGCAGGAACATCCATATGATAAAAATAACAATGTTTGGATTGTGGATAGTGGATGCTCCAGGCACATGACAGGGAACAGATCTCTCCTTCAACAATTTCAATATTTTGATGGAGGTCCTGTTCAGTTTGGAGGTGAGACCGGAGGATATATTTCTGGTAGAGGAAGTATATCCAATGGAAAATTAAACATTGACAAGGTTCCCTTTGTCAAACAGCTTGAACATAATCTCTTAAGTGCTTCTCAATTCTATGATCATAAGCACCAAATGTTGTTCACAGAACATGAGTGCATTATCCTCAAACCTGGGATGATAATTCCTAAGGAATTGGTGCTTCTTAGATCTCCCAGGAAAGGGGATATGTACAAGCTAGATATGAACAATGCTTCCCCACTGGGTGAAGTATCATGCTTTCTTTCCAAAGCAAATAGTGATGAGTCAATTCTTTGGCATAAACGTATATGTCATATAAATTTTAAGACAATGAATAAATTGGCTAAAAATAACTTGGTACATGGTATGCCTAAAGAGGAGTTTTTCTGTAAAGGCAACTGTGTTGCTTGTCTGAAAGGAAAGCAATATAGGGCATCTTACAAATCCAAAGAAGTTAACTCAATTACTACTCCATTACACTTATTACACATGGATCTTTTTGGTCCTACAAGTATATTAAGCATTGGAAGGAAATCATATTGCCTTGTGGTAGTTGATGATTTTACTAGATTTACTTGGGTATTCTTCTTAAGGACTAAAGATGAAACTGCTTAAACTCTAAAATCTTTTATTCTTAAGATAGAAAATCAAATTGATTACAAGGTAAAAATAATCAGAAGTGATCAAGGGACTGAGTTTAAGAATCAAGTTCTTGACTTATTTTGTAACTCAAAAGGGATTGCTAGACAATATAGTGCTTCTAGGACTCCTCAATAAAATGGTGTTGCTGAGAGGAGGAACAGGACACTTATTGAGGCTGCAAGAACCATGTTAGCTGATTCAAAACTGCCTCTAACTTTCTGGGCATAGGCAGTCAGCACTGCATGCTATGTGCAGAATAGATTTCTCATTATCAAGCCCTATGGAAAAACCCCTTATGAGTTATGGAACAAGAGGCCACCATTCATTGGTTTTCTAAGGTCCTTTGGCAGCAGGTGTACCATACTTAACACAAAAGACAATTTAGCAAAGTTTGCTGAAAAGTTAGATGATGCTATCTTTGTTGGACACTTTTCAAGCTCCAAAGCTTATAGAGTATACAACATTAAGAATCAAAAATTTGAGGAATCTTCCAATATAGTTGTAAATGAGCACACTTCTTGTGTTAGGGGGAATGACCCCGATCATATTTTTGACTTAGAATTGTTTCAAACTATTCTAAACCATCTTGTGAGAATGTTTTAGCTGAAACAGGTGCTCAAAATGAATCTGATGCTAACCAACTGTTTGAGTTGCCCAGACCTCTTCCAAATTCTTCAAGGGATACAAATAATCAAGTTACCACTATTGATAGATCAGATTGTGTAACTATCTCAAGGAATAGTGAAGCTTCAACCAGTGATTCACTTACTGATCCTCAAAATTCACCAAATTGACACTGTACAACACCAAACTGATAGAAGTAGCATCTTAAATGAATAGGCAACTGTTGATGCTCCTTCACAGTCAACAAATGATGATGTTTCTCATTCATTCAATTAGTCCTCATTGAATGAGTTTGAAACAGCAATTGGACGAAGTGTTCTAGCTCCAGAGCAAAATATGTCTAATCTGGATTTATCTTTGCAACTGGAGGTGATTCCTATACTAAGGATTCATAACACTCATCCAGCTAAAAACATCATAGGGGATGCAACTGAAGGCGTGAGAACAAGTGGACAGACTCATCATGGGAATGTCTGCTTGTACTCCTGCTTCTTATCTCAGATGGAACCCAAGAAGGTATAAGATGCCTTAAAAGATGGCAGCTGGATTGAATCAATGCAAGAGGAGCTGCTTTAATTCAAAAGACAAAAGGTTTGGAACTTATGTCCACTGCCATCTAGTCAAGTACCTATAGGCACTAAATAGGTTTTCAGAAACAAGAGAGATGATAGAGGCTTGATTATCAAGAACAAGGCAATACTGGTGGTTCAAGGATACACTCAAGAGGAAGGAATCGATTATACTGATGTCTTTGCACCTGTTTCAAGACTTGAGGCAGTTAGGATCTTCCTTGCTTATGCTGCATCCAAGAATTTCACTGTCTACCAACTTGATGTCAAGTGTGCTTTTCTATATGGGGATATAGATAGGGAAATCTACGTTTGCCAGCCTCCAGGATTTGAAGACCCACAGCACCCCAACTATGTGTGCAAATTGGATAAAGCTATATATGGGCTGCACCAAGCACCTAGGCTGTGGTATGAGACTTTGTTTCAATTTCTCCTGAAAAATGGTTACACCAGAGGTACCATTGATAATACTATTTTTATAAAGAAGTCTGGAAAGGATATCATGCTTATTCAAGTCTATGTCGATGACATCATATTTGGCTCCTCAAATGACCAAATGTGTAAAGACTTTGAAAGCATCATGAAGAAGAAGTTTGAGATGAGTTCCATGGGAAAAATAGACTTTTTCCTTGGAATTCAGGTGAAACAATTGAAGGATGGGTTATTCATCAATCAATCTAAGTATGTCAATAACATTCTAGAAAGATTTGACATGAAAGACTGTAAGCCAGCCAAGACACCCATACCTATAAACCATAACCTCTGTCCTGATTATGAGGGGGAGGATACTGATCAACATTAATATAAGGCAATCATTGGTTCTCTGATGTATCTCACAGCAAGTAGACCAGATATCATGTTTGCAACTTGCATTTGTGCAAGGTATCAGGCTGCTCCAAAGGAGTCTCACCTAGCTGCTGCTAAGAGGATCCTTAGATACCTCAAATGAGCACCTAAATTAGGTCTCTGGTATCCAAGGAACAACAATTTCAATCTCTATGGATACTCTGACAGTGACTATGGTGGCTGCAACATTGACAAGAAATCAACATCAGGAGGATGTCAATTTCTTGGTAGAAGGATTAATTCATGGCAATGCAAAAAGCAATCATGTGTCTCTACATCAACTACTAAAGCTGAATACATTGCTGCTGCAAGTTGCTGTGCTCAGCTGCTGTGGATTCAGAACCAGATGTTAGACTATCGATTCAACTTTGTAGGCACTCCTATCCATATTGACAACAACAATGCTATCTCTATCACTGAAAATCCTGTGAAGCACTCCAAGACAAAGCATATTGATATCAGGTATCATTTCATTAGAAATATTCATGAGAAAAATCTAATTAAGCTAATCAAAGTTGACTCAAATGAACAATATGCTGACTTGTTCACTAAAGCTTTTGATAAACAGAGATTTAAATATCTCATTACAGCCATTGGGATGATAAACATTGATTAGCTCACCTCGTTTGGAAAACCTTTTAGAATATGTAACGTTATATGTCAATTCAATATAAGCCTTGTTACAAAAGGTCTCTCTCTGAAATTTTCACTGTCTAAATTCTTCCAAAGAGAAATTAACCTTTGGAAGATGTTCTCGTATCTTCCGAAGCAAATTCCTCCCAAGATAATTTTTCTTCTCAGAAGAGTTTTTAGTCTCGAAAGAAGTGATTGATTCCACATCAGATCTACTTCCGAAACTCATCAAAACTCTCCATTCGGAAAGCAATTTTACTCTAGAAAATAGAACTCTACTTTCGGAAGTAAGAAGTTGCCTTCGGAAGATAGATTACCTTCGGAAATGATTTGTACTCGGAAGAAAGACCTAACTGTGTAACGGAAATCTTTTGGGCCTCACTCTGTAAAAGGTAAAGATTTTGTTGGTGATGTCACTAATAGAAAACTGTTAATAGATGACGCGCAAAAGATGACGCGCGAAAAAAGATGACGCGCATTTACGCGTATCATAAATTATTTGTCATCTTTTAAAATTTTCTTAGAAAGGATGACACGCATTTTTGCGTGTCATCTTAGTGTGTCATATTTTAAAATTTTTTATAAGTTTATCATAACCGCACGACTCTCGTTCCAATTAAACCCCCTATTTCTAAAGCCCTAGCTTCAACCCCCTACTTCTAAAGCCCTAGCTTCATACCCATCGATCGGCACTCTGCAGCCAGCCCCTTCACACCACCCGACCGACCACCAAACTGCCCCCATATCGCTGGCAATCTGCAGCCAGCCCTCAACCGCCGCCGGCAGCCAGCCCTCAATCGTTCGCCGGCACCCCTGCAGTACCCATCGACCGCGTGGGCCCGCAGCCAGCCAGCCCGCAGCCCTCAATCGACCTCACTCTACAGCTAGCCCCTTCATGCGTGGGTAAAACTTACATCATGTAAGTTACATGTGTTTGAGAAGACTTGAATCATCTTTATGTTAACTCAACTTCTGAACCTGTGACACCTACATGTTAATGTGTATATCTTCTTTCATAACCCTATTTTTGTATGTTTTGTGATATATTCATCTTCCTGTTTTCAATTGGGCTACAGTCATGTTTATACAATGAGTTTATACTATAAAAACATCTGTTGGTTTATAAAGCAATGAGTGGAGTGATGAAGGATGCATCTGTTGTCGACATTGAGTCTGAAAGATGGCTTGGTCCGTAAACAATGAGTGGAGTGATGAAGGATGCATCTGATTATCTTAATTAAAATGATCTTTGTTTATACTATTATGCTTATTACTCCTGTAAAACACAGTACGTTATGTCAGTGCATGGAGAACTATGAGCTAGTTATCTTTGATGCACAATATAGCTATAAATAGTCAAATACTGGTTGTTTTGGAGAGCGACTTTGCTTAAATATTCTTTAGCATTATTTATCTACTCTGTTTGCGCATATAAAGTTATTTATAACAAGCGTTCCTGCAGTAAGTGCATAAATTTTAGTTTCGTCTATCGTCTTGATACATCTTTTTTCTTACTTCTTAAGTTCGCTTAATTGCCAGCCTTTTGTGAGTAAATGATCTTGGTCCTGTTGTACATTGTATCCAACTACAGGTTGTGGTTTTTGTTATTATGAAGAATCTAACTCGGATTGTTTCTATAGGATAAGCGTGGGAAAGAAATTGTCCTGAAAGCAATGGGACAAGCAATCAACAAGACAGTAGCCATTGTAGAGATCATTAAGGTTTGCTACTCAAATTACCTGTTTAAATTTCATTGTTTTTTTACCTTTTCTTTTCTCATGTGGAAAAGTGATAAGATGCTTTAATTACAAACAGAGAAATATTTCTCGATTGCATCAAGATACTAGCATCAGTTCAATAAGCATAACTGATGTATGGGAGCCAATTGAGGAGGGTCTTTTTCCGTAAGTTCCAAAATTTGTATCATGACACAAATTTTTTTTGTGCTTCGAGTTCAAAGAAGAGAATTGATTTTTGTTTTCAAACCACCAATAAATTGTGCTAAAATACTTGTTAAAAGTTTCACTTATGTTATATAACAATCCAGTGTGGAGATGACTCGGCAGGTGTCAATGATTTCTATTACCTTGTCAACTAAGGAGCTAAACAAGAATTCACCAGGGTAAGGTCCAGCTTATCTTGTAAATGATTCATTTCAAAGCAGTTAAACATATATGACAAAAATTATGAGCCTTCGTGGCTCTTTTCCTTTTCTTTAATAAATATTTTGCTTTTACAAAAATACATTTCAGCTCTTCTGTTGTTGATATAGCGTTATTCATGGCTTAGGTACCAAGCTCCACTCTATATGGAGAGACCAAAGCCACAGTATAACAGTTATCATAGACAGCAACAGCCAAGACAGGCATAGCAATCTTACCATGAAGGTGGGTTGGGCATTGGAGAATGGGTAAATTTGTTTAGGGGTTTGCTTGGGTTGAACATTCGTAAAAAATCTTTAAACAATTAGGGTGCCTTATATGGTTAGAAAAATTTATATCTTTTCAACACTAGCAATTTTTTTAAAGAAAATGATTTAGCAGCTTTTATAAATTAAAAAATCTCTTTAGGCCTTGCTTAAGCCATATGACACATTTGACCGGTTTCTTTTAGCTATTTGTGTACTTTATGAATTTGACCCTTTAACGATAAAACACAACCCAAACTGAATTGCTTTAAGTAAATTGCCACCTCTACTAGATCCTTTTGTCCTTTTCCTTTTCATTGCCATGATTAGTAGGTGTTATTTGCATTTGTAGAACCATATGGCAGAAACTATTATGGAAATGGGGGTCGTGGTCAAGGCGGCAGGGTAAGGGGAGGTAGAGGTCGTGGCTAGGACAGGGGTGGTGGCTATGGAAATCAAGGTGGTGGTTACGGAAGCTATGAGGGAGGGGATGGGTGAGTATACTTGATTAATTGAGGTTACTGTATTTCTTGAAATTCAGGTTTCAACCTGAACATTGTTGGTTATTTGAATCAAATATACTTGATTAATTGTTATATATATATATATATATATATATATATATATATATATATATATATATATATATATATATATATGCCTACCAAACTACACAAATGACAAACCAATAACCAAAATACTCAAACCTAAGTTAAAATCAGCACAAAAATAGGGACTTAAAGGCCTAACAAAACTAATATCACTTGAAAACTTCACAGTAACAGATCAATTACCACTAACATTTCATATATACAACAATTAATCAAGTATATTTGATTCAAATAACCAACAATGTTCAGGTTGAAACCTGAATTTCAAGAAATACAGTAACCTCAATTAATCAAGTATACTGACCCATCCCCTCCCTCATAGCTTCTGTAACCACCACCTTGATTTCCATAGCCACCACCCCTGTTCCAGCCACGACCTCTCCCTCCCCTTACCCTGCCGCCTTGACCACGGCCCCTATTTCCATAATAGTTTCTGCCATATGGTTCTACAAATGCAAATAACACCTACTAATAATGGCAATGAAAAGGAAAAGGACAAAAGGATCTAGTAGAGGTGGCAATTTACTTGAAGCAATTCAGTTTGGGTTGTGTTTTATCGTTAAAGAGATTTATATATATATATGTGTGTGTGTGTGTGTGTGTTCTTTTTGACCTCACCCACTTATCTATGTATGAGTTTTTTATAAGTAAATTACCATTGTTGTTGCCTTGTAGTTGATATTAATAAACTAGTCAAGTAAATTACAAGTGTTTTACATAAAGGGGTTTTTGGGTCAAAACTGACAAGTTTAATTTGATGAAATTGGTTTTGTCTTAGGTTGGAGAAGGTAAAGAAGAATACACCGATGATGATTTGGATGAAGTTCGTGAAGATTGGGTGCGCTATGTATCGAATTCCATTTATATGTAGGCCTGAAATGATATATTTGGACTTATGTTAGTATTGGTATTGGACTTGTATTAGTATTGGTACTAATTGAATTTGGACTTGTTTTATGCTTTGTAGTTTTTAATTAACAACTTTTGTAAACTTTGTTGGTATTTAATGGATTTCGCTTTTAATGTTATTCAACAATTTGTTTTAGAAAACAACAGGTAAATTTATTAAAAATAAAAAAAATTAAAAAATGCAGCTAATTTTATGACGTGCATTGCACGTCATCTATTGCACGTCATAAAAATTTTATAGATGACACGCGGATGCGCGTCATCTAGTCATTTATGACTACCCTTTCCTTGACGCGCATTGCCCGTCATCTTTTGCACGTCATAAAATGCGCGTCATCTTTTGCGCATCATAAACAGATGACGCGCGGATGCGCGTCATCTATCATTTATGACTACCCCTTCCTTGACACGTATTTACGCGTCATCTGACCCCAAAGATGACGCGCAATGCGCGTCATCTATTGCAGTTTTTCTAGTAGTGTGTCGGAATATTTAAATAAAAACTAATCTTACCGCCTCATTTTCATCCTCTTACTAAAATCTTACTGCCCTAAAATTTCCTCATCTTCAATTTACCCAAGCTCAAATTCATCTTCCAACAACTTTCTTCAATGGCACTCAATTCTCAGCACAATCAAGTCGCATTTCTTGATTCTTCAAGAGATGCTGACTTCTCAGATATCATTTCCTTTCTTACCCAATCATCTTATTACACTGCCTTGACCGTTAACCCTACCGTTTACTCAAATCATATGGCTGAATTCTGGGAAATAGTCAGATTGAAACCTTGAATGGGGCTCGAGTAATAAAATCGAGCATCTGTGGACAGGAGTTGGTCATTACTAAACAACTCATTAGGGAGAATCTCGAGCTTCATGATGATGGTGCACCCACAGAGTTCCCCAAAACAGATTTGGTCAACACTTACATCCAAATGGGATATAATGGAGATGTTAGCAGGTCTACAGTCTACAAGTTTAACTTCTCCTACAACTGGAAGTTCCTGCTGCATGTCGTTCTTCACTGTCTATCCAACAAATCTGGGGGTTGGGATCAAATTCTATACGAACTAGGGTGTCTAGTTCATAGAATGGTGAGAAGCCTTCGCTTCAATTACTCACGATTTGTGCTGACCAATCTCATAGGAAACCTTCAGAGGGAGACATTTTTCATATATCCTAGGTTTTTTCAGCATATAATTAACTGTGAGCTGGAATAGAGTCAGCTTGTCTATGCAGCTGCTCTGACTGTTCCTCAAATAAGGCTGACCATCTTCAAGATTTTGAATAAAGTGTCCACCAATTTCACAGGAAGACATACCGATTTGCTTTCAGGTATGATTGAGCAAATAGCTCCTGGTGACATCCCTGTTAACCCCACATGTGATGAACCCACACCAGCACCTATCCTCACATTGCCAAAACTTCCTTCTCACCCCATCAAAATCACATATTAAAGACGCCCCAAACGAACCCTTGTTCAATCTGATTGAACAAGCCCCTCCTGTTCAAACCAAAAAGACTAGAGTGGAATAATGGGCTCCCACTCAGTCTGAGGTCTTACCATCCTTCACAATTGACCTTAATATGGGTCTTAAGTCTCCTCAGTCTCAAACCCATGAGCCCGACACCCAAGCTGACAGCCCTCAGGGTGAGTCTCTACACTCCTCTGAGAAGCCACAAAGGGATAGTCCCGCCATAGGCTCAATGCCTTTATCCTTTACTTATCTTCTGCTAAAAACTGATGAAGAGGTTACGTCTCTTCATGGTAATGAAGTTGATCTACAACACTCTTTTAAGGATCAACAGAGCCTAGAAGGACCTCTTATCTCTAGCCCCCATCAGCAAGCCTTTACTGAGGTGAGTCCCACTGATGTGGAGGGGACTCATGTAGATTCAGCAGCCACTACTGAACGTGCCTCAATGGACCTTCAGGACAGTGGTAACATCTCTGAGACTAAATCTACGACAACCATGCCTATTGATGACTCTGACAGAGACATCATTACGTAAGGGAAACCAGGGTGCCAAGAAACCACATCTGGTGGTGAGGCTGAACATACAAGGTATGTTACCTATTCTCCCTATGACTCTTCAAAAGAAGATGAGGGAAGACTGCAACTCACTCTTAAAGACCTATTGTCTAAAGTATCAATCCTTGAATCAAAGGTTAGGACTGTAGAGGATAGGTCTGCCACTCAGCAACTTGAGATTGACAGTCTCAAGGCTCAACTAGCTGAGAAATAGATTGAGAGATCTGTTAGGCATGTACCTATTCAGGTCTCCTTGGATTCTTCCTCTAGCTCATCTAACTCTCAAGATAATGCTACCAAAAAGGGGGAGAGTGTTAAGGGACAAACAACTAAGGAACCACAGAGCCAAGTTTCAACTTTTACCTCTTCAGCTCTAACTACAACCATCTCTCCTGAGCCATCCCAAGTCATACTGCAAATAGACTCAAGGATGCTCAAAGATCTCTATAGATTTTTTTTCCAATTTCTATTGAGATCTTCTCTAGATCAGCCTAGCCCTGATATGGCTATGATATACTTTAGAGCTGAACAGCTTTAGAGGCTAAGTGCACATTCTACCACTGAGAAAGAAGTTGGTCAACCTAAGGTCCAAATGGAACCTGAGATTAAATTCAAAAGGGAAATAAGGACTGATGACCCAGCAACTGAAACAGTTGGGACAGATAGTGCACTCCCTCAAACTTCCAAAGCAAAAGTCAAAGCCTCGAAAGAACAATCTGAGTCTTCTGAAGCTGAGATGGAAGCTGTGGAACGACTGTTCTCTCTGTCCAAGGATCTAACCATCACAGATGCAATTCTTGAGCTAGCATCTGAGGTGGATAGTGAGGACCTTCTCAACCAACCCCTAACTCAGACAACGTCACTACCTCCATCCTAATCTGAACCCTCCACTCAAGAACCACCAAAGTCAAGCACTTTTAAAGACAATAAAGGAAATAAGAAAAATAACCGCGAAAGAACTTGAGGAGGAGGAGAAGATTGAGAAACTTAAAAGAAAAGGTAGACTTCCAACTGTGAAGTTGCTAGCTGCCAGTTCCAAAGCAGCTGCAACCAACCAGGAGGAAGTCAACAACAAAAGGAGAGTAGAGATTATTGACAGGCTCATCATGCTAGGAGCTGCCAATAAAGACATACTCCTGCTACCATTAAAGGAGTTAGTAGAGCTAGAAAAGGCAACCAGGCTGCAGATTGAACAAAGGGAAGAAGCAGCACAGTTGGCCTTGGAGGAGGAAAGAGAAAAAGAACAGAGGGAGCTGATCTGCAGCTCAGGAGGGAAAGGATATCTTTCCTAACCTCCAGAGGTTTCTCTTTTCAAGAACTATCTCCACACAATGATGATACGATCCTATGGCTCTTCAACAAAGAGCAGGATCAAATGGAGAAAGAGAGAAAGAAAGCTGCGAGAGAAAAGATGAAAGAGAAGAAGGAGAAAGAAGAAGAAGCTAGGGTCACTGCTGCCAAGAAGATAGGTGAAAAGGCCTGGATGAAAGACTATCTCTGGGCTCATGGCTTCTCTGGTAGGCAGGTGGGACCTATGTCTGAAAAGACACTCCAACGAATTATCAGCGACATCAAGGCTGACATTCGTATGGGAAAGAGCAAGGAGATGTATAGAAAGGTACAGGGGATGATCTTCAAACCAACCACTCAACCTCAACCTAAACCAATTCCATCACCTTTCACCATCAAACCTGAACCCTACACACCTGAGCCTACACCAGTATCTATACCAGCTTGCTCACCACAACCACCTAAACTACCCATCATCAAACCCAAAACACTCCCCAGAACCATAACTCCACAACCTACCTAACAAACTTCCAAACCATCCCCTCAGCCTTCTAAACATCTCTCCTTAGAAGAATTTAAGCCAATCAAGACGAAGCTAATCAACTGCACAACCCTGAGCGACATCTCTTGTGAGGAAAATTCTGTCAAACTGACTTATGTTGATAGATCTTCATGTTCCCTCACTAGAGATCAATTCCTTGATCAGCCTAGAGGAACAATGGACCAGGCTTGTATACTTTGTGGTCTTAACTCTGATTCATTAAACGATGAAGAGAAGAAGCTAAGAAGAAGGCTGGTCACTCTACTGGATACTAGGAGAGGGGATAAGATTCCTAGTAAACCTCTCGTGCCTAGAAAGAAAATCATCCAGTGGAGGTTCGATGAATCCTCTCATAACTTTGTTGTGGAGAGAGAGAATGGAGAAAACAATAGGCTGAATGCCTCCTCTCTGCTACACTCCACAGATTCGATATTGCTGAGTTAGCAGAGAAACATTCTCCAATCCCTCCGGCTCCGAAACTGCTGCTCACATCAGAAATCATCTTAGCGGCCTTCATCTTGCTGAGCTAACCACAAAAGCAAAGATTGAAGAGGAGCTGAAGCTGAAAGAGAAGGAAGCCAAGAAAAGATCAACCACCACAAGCAAAGTGTTTCTACAAATGGTGGAAGGCCCCGAATTGAAACCAATAGTTAGATGGGAGTATGACTATACATCCCATCAACTAACTCTTTTCAGAGGGACCCAACAAAGGGTACATATCATTCAAAAAGACAGACTGGATCTCCTGTCCACGAATGATTTGTACAAGTTTCTTAGCACCACTTCCGGGAAAAATGAAGAAACAGATAAGTATCTGCTTTTCCTGGTGCTAAAAGCTTTGAGAAACAGGAACAAGTGATGTTTTGGTAGGATCAGCCTAGGGGGAGTTTGTTGGATCAAGAAGAAGGCTGGTGCAACTAAAACCGAATCACTTAGACTATTTTGGTGCATCTAATAAAGGACTTCCGAAGCTAAGTATGGAACTTCCGAAGGAAAAAGAGCTCTTTCGAGGAAAGTATAATATGGACTTCCGAAGAGACACTCTTCCAGAGACAAAGTATTCACTTCCGAAGATCAAGACTTAGAAGAAAAAGATCAGAAGACAACTTCCGAAGTATGAAGAAAAGACGAAGTCATCAAGGTTTGGAAGAAGTAGCCTCTTCCGAAGTATAGGTGGCTTCGGAAGAACTTGTTCTTCCGAAGCCAACTAACCTTCGGAAGACACTACTATGAACAGTGGACATAAGTATGGTCCTTCTGACACATTGTTGCAGATCTCTGATATACTGCATGGCGTTTTCTCAAAGGACATGTAGTTGACCATACTTTATTTCACTGTTCACCTATATTAGTTAGTACAGTTACTAACTTTAGTTAGTAACAATAGGTAAGTCATGGACATGTCATGACTACCATATCTTAGATAATACTTTATCTAAGATACCTTAACTCTAGCATTGTAGTATATGCTTTAGTCATAGGTTCCCAGCTGGTATCAAAATATATCCGGCTGTAGGTAGTAGTATATATAGTTTCTCATTTTAACTCATAAACATGCTTGTAAGAGTCTTGTAACATTTTGAATTGAGAAGTAATATATACAAGTACCTTGAAAATTATATCTTTGTGCTTTCAGCTACTTAATATATTATTATCAGCTTTTAGAAAAGACTCTGTTTCATCTGATCCGAGTGTAGTGTAAGTAAGTTTGAGAGAAAAAACAAGTTTAAATGACAAAACCGATCCTGCATATATATATGTTCCCATAACTTGACGATTAGAATGTTCAACAAAGTCGTTTTGTTAACAAGTGTGTGCACAGAGATGAGGTGAACAATTACTATTATACAGAATAAACAAGAATGAATATGACCTAAATGTTATGCCAAATGTTAAGGGCACACTACGTAGAAAACAATAATGCAAATATAAAAAGGCATAGAAAAATCAAAGAAAATGTGGTTATCTTTGACAAATTTTGAGCCCATAACTGAAGTTTGGAAACATCACGACACGTAATATGTCAGATAAATGAGAAGAATACGTGACTGTGCGAAGAGCCCACACATAAGCTAGGAAGTCAATTGACTTTACCAACATAAAGTTTGTCTTTACCATGGCATGTCTCTTAACAATTCAAACAACCATATCCGGAATGGTAGCGGCTTAGCCTTTTTCGTATCTATTTAAATTCTAAAATCGGAGCATTTTAAAAAAAATGCTAAAGTTAGTTTTATAAAAGCAACATACGTCAAAAATAAATTCATACATTATAAATTTTATTATGTTGTGATTGTATAAATATATAATAAAATATAAAAAATTAGAGTATAAAAGTAACTTCATGATGTAAAAATTAATCATAATCCTTAAAGATAAGCCTCTTTGAACAAGAGGTTAGAGGAATACGCATCCAAATCAACCGTGGACAATTTCTAATGTAAAGTTTATATGTGCAAAGTTCATCACAAGTGGAAATTCAATGTATAAGCTAGTGGAGAGCTGATACAATTCAATATGGAACAATAATCAAGCAAATGATGAAATAAGCTTCAAAATCAAATTCACAATAAACCTTACACGCCCTCAGTCTACATGCAAATATGCAACACATAACATTCATTGTTTCCTGATTAGAAGAATTCGAATTTGTATTTGAAAAAATATATCATATATCTAATTGTTTTTACAATTCTTAAAAGTTAAACATTCATCAAAATGAAGTCCCAACCAATGCATCAATGAATAAAAGCTTGCTTCAATTTTACACGTACAATAGCTCAACAATGAAGACACCTAATTTTATAATAATGGCCGAGAATTATCATAATTTTACAAGGCTTAAAAAAAATCTTCATCCAAAGGAGCGCCAACTACCGCACTAATTAGAATAAAGTGCCTGCTTAAATATTACATAATGGCTCTATGGAACAACAATGAACACACCTAGTTTTATGAAAAAAGGCTTGTGACATAACAGTATCAAAGCTTGTAGGAAATACGCCCCTCCTCATGTGAGTTCAAGTTTATCATGAATATAAGATGTAGATTTAAAAGTAAGATTAGTGTGTGTGAAATGTGAATTAGTCGTTTTATAAAAGCACCTAATTTGACGACGATAATCATAAACTATCATAATCCTTATACATCCAAAACCTAATATGTGGTACAATATTAGGTTAAGCTGCAAGTAGAAACAAATCATCTATGAAATTACAGTAAAACCCATTAAGAACACAGATCCCAATTATATGGTAGACATGTTATGTGAGCTAATAAACGCAAAGGTGACCACTCACAAACTCAAATAACGACTCGATTTAAACAAACTCCTAAACTTTATATCAGGAAAACGAAAGTATATATGCAGGTAAGTAGCAGATTTGCCTCAAAAGGTTAGAAACCCATAAGATAAAAGACATCATAAGCAAGTGTTTGGTTCAAAAAACACACCCACAACAGTGTAACGCTCGATCTACCCAAGTCAAGCTCATGGATTCACAGTACAAAATTGGACATTTAAACCCTAGGTAACATAAAGAGTTGGAACCCCTAAAACTATAGGGGCTTAAACCTAAAGCAAAGACTATATGACCCAAAAATTTAGGGTCGCCCCTTGCCCAGTGATTTGTTATTCCTGCAACTGGAACAGTAATCAAATGGATGTCGCACAAATGGAGTGGTAGGTTGACACCCAAGAACTCTTGCAGGGAACACAGAAGGTTAAATGGCTTCGAGGATTACACATCCGACATCACCCTCATGTTGTGGCCCCTATTTCCATGGTACACATTATTCCAATGTTTGTTTCCACGACCATAACAGCTCCAAACACTGTCATGATTAATGCTGTTTCTGCATAAACCTTTATATTGTTCTCGTCAAAGATATCCCATCTTCATCAAAGCATATTTTTTTGGCAGGATCTTAAGTTTAAGAAACCAGTAGAACCACTAGGACAAACAGGCTTTGTATAAAGAATCTCTCCACCAGTCATTATTTGAACAACAGAACAAACAGGCTTCCTTTGCTGCCAACCAAGTAGATTCTTGTTCTACCATTATTGATGGATGCTATACCCACCCTCATAAGACTAAACTGAAATAAATATTCTACGGTCCATTGCTCTAGGAAAAAATATACAACGGGTAACCTCCGAAAAGAGACCAATTTTGGTAGTATGATTATGCTTACCATTAATATTAACAAGTCCTAACTTCTGTGCCGCTCGTCGTCTTCTCCATCCTTTCCCCAGGTCATTTTACTCTATTGCCATGACCCAGATTATCATCAGACCAATGTAGTAGTTCAGAATGAAACCAAGGAAGCAGATTTAACCATTCTTCTCTATCAAACCACAAAATTTGAAAGCTGCAATTCAAGACATCTTAGAACTTCCTTGCTCATCATTCTTTCCATCCTTTCCCCAGGTCATTCTCCCTATGGTCCCACGACCCAGATTATCATCAGACGAATGTAGTTCAGAATGAAACCAAGAAGGCACATTTAGCCATTCTTCTCTACCAAACCACAAAACTTGAAAGCTGCAACTCACGACATCTTAGGATGTCCTTGTCAATAAAAACAACAATCCAATATTGGAGTTAATTCCAAACCACGAAAAGGAGTTGGATAAATGAAGATTTAAAAGTATAATTATTCAAGGATTTGGGAACAACCTTAGTAAGTCGTGGCAAATAACCATTAGTATTTAGTTTATTATTTGTTTAAGTCTGTGATAGATTAGGATTATTTTGTTTATTGGTTAGTAGTTATCTCCAAGCACCAATGATCTCTTGGTCTAGTGGTCAAGGAGCAGGTGGGAAGCTTTGCCTCTCTTGGAGGATGGCATTGGCGAATAATTACTAATTTGATGCACTAACTAAAAAGGGCGTACCCGGTGCATGAAGCTCCCGCTTTGCGCAGGGTCCGGGGAGGGGCCGGATCGCGAAGCGATCTGATGTACGCAACCTTTCCTTGCACAATTTTGTGCAAGAGGCTGTTTCCACGGCTAGAACCCATGACCTCAAGGTCACAAAGCAGCAACCTTACCAGTTGCTCCAAGGTCCGCCCTCAATTTGATGTACTAACTAATATCCACTAACCCGGCCCATCCAAAAAAAGGTTATCTCCAAGTATTAGGTAGTTATAAGTTGAGTTAGAATGGGTTGCTTGTTTTCCAAGGTTTAGTCTAGTATAAGTGGAGGCTTAAGAGTTATTGTAATTTTGCTTATAATATTCATAGTGTCATGACTTGAGCTTAGTCACTAATTCCCGGTGTTCTTGTGTGTGATATGAAACAAATGGCAGCTACAATGGGATCATCTAGTTGGAACCAATTAACAATTCATCACCTTTCACATCAAAATGATACACACTTTGTTATGTACAGTACATATTAACTGATTCACATACAGCTTAACCGAGATACATGGTTTTGATAGTAATGCAGCTTAACAATGTGCTCCAGCTTCAAACAGCCAAAGACTTCAGCTGATACGAACAGTTAATGCACGCAGCTGTAGCTTATAAACAACATCAAGATCACACAAAAAGTGGTTAATGCACACAGCTGTAGCTTATAAACAATATTAGGATCACACAAAAAGTGGTTATTGGCTTATTGCACACAGCTTTAGCTTATAACAAACATTAAGATCACAAAAAAATCAAAGCCTAGAAACATATATCGAATCAAGAATCCTAGAATGAAAAAGAAGTAATAAGATCACACAAACCCATTTTGCACAAATACATGCAGAACCCACAACCTAAAACTAAAATCTTGCAGTTTCACAACAATGGCAGCTGAAAATTTTACTTAACATCACCAAATACATCAACAAATTCATCCATATCTCTTGTTATAAACGAACTCTATAGTTTCCATTACATTCACGTTCTTATTTCATACACAAACAAAACACCAACCGAAGTATAAAACAAATAACTGTACATACACAATCTTAAAGCGGGTACAAAACCATCGAAACCCTAAACAGGTGGTATGTTAGAGAACGAAAAACCTTTATACCCCTTATACGCATAATACGCAATCCGCGTATAGTAAAACCCCGGTATGAACAACACAGCCCCAAGATCGCAAAAAACAACCCTGATCACACCACAAAAAAAGGTCACAACTTTATTAACCCAAACAACAAAATAAAACCAGGGTTAGGTAGAGAACCCAAGGAGAGTGATAGTTACCGTGGCCTGTGTCACCGCCAACGCGATTAGCGGCCATAAAGATGCCGGAGACGATGCCGATGACGCCGAAGACAAGGAGAGATACGGCGAGCGCGATCTCCTTGATGGGAGGTCGATTGTGTATGGTGTAAGTGGAATCGGAGTCCATCATGATGTCTTCATCGGATATGGAGAAGGCGTGATCTACGTAGGCCATTGGGATGGTTGATTGATGGTGGATTGATTTAGGGTTGTGTGGGAGTGTAGCTTGAGGAAGAAGATGGGAGGTGGTGTTGAGATTTGAGGGTTTGGTTTTGGTCTGGTTTGATTTGGGGCAAAGCACGAGGAAGAAATGAAGGGGACGTTGCGTGATAAACCCGTGTGCTTTAATTACATTTGACGAAATACTATGATACAAACTTGTTTTTTTGGTTAGTCAATATAGTTGTTATGCAATATGATAATATATTTTATATTTTTTTATTTAACTTAAAATAATATAACTAAGAACTCTAGAAGAAGTAGTTTCTGAACCTCATCTTTAAAATTTTCTATTTTATTTATTTTTGTTTTTATAATTTTAACAAAAATAAAAAAAATGGTTTGGTTTAACCACTTTAACCATTTCGGTTTAAAAAGAAATCTTTTATAGTATTATGCCATGGTTTCACTTTTACAACAATTTTGATCACTAACATCAATTCTATTAGATTTTTCAGTTAAGTTAAATGGTATTTTAGTAATTTCATATTTAGAGACTAGAATATGTACATTACTAAGATTAGCATAATTGTTGCAAATTTTTAAACAGTAAAAAAATAAAAATGAAAAACAAAACTAAATCTAATCTAACATTCTAACAGCGCAACTCCTGACCTCCCCACCCACCCCACGTCATGTCATTGGTGTGGCAACCGGGAAATTGCTATCTGTCTTTTACCAGAGTTGGTTAAATTTTGGGGACGAAATTTCTTTCAACATGGGGATGATGTGACACCCGGTATTTTCATGTCACTTTCTGATCAACACCAGCATGATTTTCCGATCATACATTCATACATTTAATGTTGTTTGCTTAAATGTGTCATTTAGTGCACAAACATTCACGACCTTTCACGTAACGGTAATTCGGAGAATTGCCGAATCGCACACGCGTTGTCCCCGAACTTTAGTGATTTGTCAAAATGGTTTTCAAACAATCATAATTAGTGTGAAAATTTATTATATGATTATATGATTTATTATGTTACCTGGTTGTGAAAATTGAAAATTTTCTAACATTTACGTGTTTTTCACGCATTTTCGGCGTTTAACGTCTAATTATTATAAATATGCCTTTAAACTAGAAAAATGAATATTGTTTCATGTTATTAATGTTTATTTGATATTATGTGATCATTTGATGTTTCGGTGTAGAAAAAGTTAAATCACGTAACGTTAAAATGGTTTTTATAAAAGACAGGGGTCTTTCTTGTAAAAGAAAAGTATACAACCCAACCTCCAACCTTAATCACCTTATGGTCGTCCCCTTCCCCTTCCCCTTCCCCATCAGATTTTTCATAAAAAATCATACACACATGCAAAGCACACCTTTTTTGATCTTGTTCTTGCATATTAGTGGTGATTTCCATCGTTTTTTACAACAAATGCGTGCTAGGGATCATCGTCTAAGCATTTCAAGTAAGTTTTAATGTTTAATTCCATGTTCTTTGATCTTCATGATGAACATGAACCCTAGATTGTCCAAACAAGTCAAAACTTGAAATTGATTGAAATTGATGATGGATTACGTGTTAGTATTCAATATAATGATGTTTGTACGGATTGGTTTTACGAAATATTATCGTTTTAATCAAAAAACCAAGGCTTACTTATTAAGGAAACTTTAATTTGGGGCTTGTTTAGAAATTGTATGATTTTGATGAAATTGGATTGAATTGATGATTCTAGGATTTTAATTGATGCTAATGGATGAAAAGTCATGTTTTGGTCTTTTGATTTTGGCTTTGTTTTTAAGTGCTTTCCATTAAAGGAAACTTTTTAGATAAGTTGGTTTATAGAAGATGATTTATGCATGTTTGATGAGATGTGATGATTGTTATATAATGTTTATAGCATAAGAAAGGATTGAGAATATCCAAATGGTGAAAAACGCATCGTATGAATATGCTTGCTATTTATAGAAACTTTTGTGACTTGATGTGTTGATGAGTATGATATGTGTAGAACATGTTATCGTGATGTGATTGATTTTGAAATGATCATAGGAACATGCTAGAAAATTTGGATGAAATTCGTGCAACTTGTATTCTTACGTTTTTTATTCAACAAAGTTTGGGCATGATGAAGTTTCTAGGTTATGTTAACATGTATGGATGATTATTGTTGGATGTGTTACATGTATATTTGAGATGTTTGTTGTGCTATACTTCATAATCTTTAAACGGATTACACATGTGTAAGATGTCATACTTTCTAATTATAAAAACTTTCCAAAAATAGATTTCCGACATGAAACTTTATGTGAACCATTATTGAGCTATTTGAGCATGACTAAACATGATTTATATACAACAGATAAAATTATAACATAATAAAGTCACATACAAACACCATTATAAGACTAGTAGCATCAAAGTACAACATGACAATAACAACATGTTACTTAACATTCTATATAGCATTGTCATACTAATCACATACGTTCTATAATTATTAAGCAGTTGCCAGTAATATGATAACGCATCCCAGTTTCAAACGCGTTAAAAAGAACTCATAGTCAAAATAGTTATTTAAAACATGACTTTTGGAGCTCACTTTAACCGGTTATTAGTTATCACATAATTCTGCACACTTTAGAATATTTTTAGCCTTCACATCATAATGCTTCTGTAACTGACCGTACACCTTCGTAGCTCTCCATACTTATATCTTCATGGTATACTTCGCAAGTGTGTCTTAACCCCTAAAACTGAGGTTAAAACCTTGCTAGTGTCACTGCCTTAATATCTTGACCAGCCTTCGCAATTATTTATACTTAGACAACTCAAAAATGATTAAAGCATCCGCACCTAACTAATATACCTTTGTAGCTCCCAAAACTTAAGCAAAATTTTTAACTAATATCCCGAAAGTGAGTATAACCTCCATAAGTAACTATAGCATTCATATTCAACACTCAAAAAAATTTCAAAGCGGGAGAAACTATGGTATTTTCACTATCTAAACTCAAAGCATTCATATCTCTCAACACTTAACCAAATTTCAAAGCGTAAGAAACTATGGTATTTCCATTATCTAAACTCAAAGAATCAGTATCTAATGGTACGATAGATAATGTTCCAACACCCCATGGGGTATTAAAACGAACTTAAAGTTTTATGCTCTAATCAAAGACCGTGGCCTCCTACTTATAGATCATTTCTAGGTTCATTATGGGACATAAGGTCCAATGTTATGACCAATAACTTTCCTAAAGGTCACATCATGTTCATGCGTTAAAATTTGATCGTCTTGTAACCACCTTTATGTTACAGATAATAAGGAAAAAGATGTTATGGACCGTGAGCAAGGTCGTCAGTGCAGTAATTTGTACTTCATATATGGTTCACCGAGAGCTTTCATTGACTAGTAATGGGCCCCGGAACTTCGTTCCTAACCTGATTTATGCTTATTTTAAGTTAGAATATTCTTGTTCATGTTAATCACACCAACTTGTGGGGTGTTGCATGTCATTCCTTAATTGTTTTTAATAAACACGTTGAATTACCAATCAAATAAGATGTTAAAATGTGTGTTCATATTCATTTTAAACTACCTAGGGTAAGTAGGGTTGTAGATTCTCGTGGAATTAGTGGTCGGTGTATTGTGAATTGATTAATAAGAAAACAACTGACCAAATTATCAAATTACTTAAACTATTGTCTCTTGGTTGGGAAAATTAAACTTTTAAATGATTAACGAGTTAACTAGAAAAACAACTTGCAAATAATGAAACTGGATTTAGAAGACAATTATGAGAGATAGTAATCTATTCTGGGATCCAGGTTTGGTTTTCGGTAATTATCTATTGTGAACTCTACATTTATCCCACATCGGGTGTGGACAAGAGAGATTCCTGGTTCATAAGGAATGCCTGGGCTCTAATATCACCAACGGGTTTTGGGCATATTGGATGTGGATAAGAGGAGAAATCCACAGTTAAGCGTACTTAGGTGACAACAATCTAGGGATGGGTGACCTCCCTGGAAAGTTTTCACCCAGCAACCAAAAACAAATCTGTGAGCTCATCGTGAGCAAAGCGGACAATATTGGTGGTATGAGGGGTCGGGTGTTACAGAATGGTATCAGAGCCACTCCTGTGTCATTCAGGATGTGGGACATACTTCACTAAGGATGGTGACTTCTCGGGCTCATCGAGGACGATGAGTCCAAGGGGGTGATTGTGACACCCTACGTTTATCTCACATCGGCCGTGGACAGGAGAGATTCTTGGTTCATAAGGAATGTCTGGGCTCTAATATCACCAACGGGTTTTGGGCGTATTGATTGTGGATGAGAGGAGAACTCCACAGTTAAGCGTGCTCAGGTGGCAGCAATCCAGGATGAGTGACCTCCCTAGGAAGTTTTCACCTTGGCAACCAAAAGCAAATCTATGAGCTCATCGTGGGCAAAGCAGAAAATATTGGTGGTATGAGGGGCCGGGTGTTATAGAATAGCACATGGACAGGAGAGATTCCTGGTTCATAAGGAATGTCTGGGCTCTAATATCACCAACGTGTTTTGTTTGTATTGGTTGTTGATGAGAGGAGGACTCCACAGTTAAACGTGCTCAGGTGGCAGCAATCCAGGGATGGGTGACCTCCCTTGGAAGTTTTCACCCGGAAAACCAAAAGCAAATCCGTGAGCTCCTTATGGACAAAGCGGACAATATTGGTGGTATGAGGGGTCGGGTGTTACAGAATGGTATCAAAGCCACTCCTGTGCCATTCGGGATGTGCGACATACCTTACCAAGGATGGTGACTTCTCGGGCTCATCGAGGACGATGAATCCAAAGGGGGGTGAGTGTGACACCCTATATTTATTCCACATCGCTCGTGGACAGGAGAGATTCCTGGTTCATAAGGAATGCATGGGCTCTAATATCACCAACGCGTTTTAGGCGTATTGGTTGTGGATTAGAGGAGAACTCCACAGTTAAGCATGCTCAGGTGGCAATAATCCAGAGATGGGGGGCCTCCCTGGGAAGTTTTCACCCAGGCAACAAAAAACAAATCCGTGAGCTCCTCGTGGGCAAAGCAAACAATATTGGTGGTATGAGGGGCCAGGTGTTACAATCTAGTCCAACTTGGTGGAATACCTTTAACGGGGATTCTATGCATGTAATGATTAAGTGATATCGATAACCAAGACTAAACTGGTCTTGATACATAATACCAATTCAATTAATAACCAAAACTTTGCAATCATACAATCTGTGCAAGATTATATGATGTTTAAATCAAGGTCAACCAAAAAAATTGTTTAAATAACCAAAACACAAGTTTAACTTATTAAAGAACTTAACGGGTTCTAAAGTTTAAACCCAACACAAGTCAAACATAGACAAAACCTAATCACACAAAACTAATACCCGAAGTAGATCATGAGAAGATTAGCCGCTCATCTTTCTTGAATGATCTTCAAAAATATTGTTGATTTGCATAATGGATGATTATATGTTGTTGTAGAGAGGTGAGATGGTGAATCAATAACCTAGAAACTCTTAAAATTCGTCTCAAATCATCCTAGGTCAAATGGGGGACACGTGGTTGCTCAAACATAACAAAATCACGACTTTATATGTTTTCCACGCGGGCCCTGACATAGCCTACACCGACCAACCTAGCCTACACTAGGTACTTTTCTACAGTTCTGAAGTTGAAGCTGGTGTAGCCTATGATGGCTACAGTAGGCTATGGTGTGAGCCTTTCTGTTGCACATTGAATCTTTGTTTTTTGACCAATCCAATGCCTTGTTTCACCGTATAAGCTTCCAACGTGATCATTTTACCTACAAAATCACTTCCAATTCCTAGTTAACCTATTCCACATAGTCAAATGCATAAAATGAGTAATCATACTCAATATTTAATGTTTAAGCAATTAAAATACCATTCTAATACACTCACATCATAAATCTTTAGTGTTATATCTTTAGCTCTCTTCCACATGACAAATTGATGTAAGAAGCCTTCCCCGCTTCACCCACACCTCTATTAAGCTTCTATCAAGCGACCATCGATTGCTAATATGAACCCCACTACTTGCAGCCAAGAGGTAGTGATTCTTAAGTAGGAGATCTCTTTCTCTCTCTCTCTCTCTCACACTCGCATACACACACGTTCACTATCTCTCTTGAAGCACACACAGACTTGAACCATGGAGTTCAACACTGCAGGACCGGTGAAGGGTAGCACTTACAAGACAACAACACAATGAGGAGAGTGTATAAGAACACTTAACAGATCAAATAGGGAACTGGTTATGATGATGCAAAGAACACAAGTAAACTTAGAAATAGAACAAGATAACAACACAAGTAGTTGGTTTTCAAGGATGCTGTATATTGCTTCTCAAGTTCAAAGTTACAAGTATTCAAGCATAAGCATTTGCACACATTCTAAGTTACAGGAGTTGAGACACTATATACTACAACCTACAGCCAGCCATACTATGAAAGCCAGCTGGATACATAAGATTAGACAACTATAAAATCAAATGTAGAGTCAAAAGGTAGATTGCCTTTTGACAAATGACTGTGACATGCCATAGCTCACATCCTAATATATTACAAAAAGGATAAAGGCACATAAAGTAGAAAGCACAGACTCAAGACCTCAATGTACAGTTTTCCTAAAGCATGGACCTTTTCACCAACTCTTGCAAGTTGGTGACCAACCAGAGTGGCAGCGGAAAGTGGTTCAACTTTATAGAAAAAGTACATCAGATAAAAGCATGTCTGATAAAAGTCTTCAGAAAAATCTGTCTTGGTTCTTTGGCTTCGGAAGACTTTTTCTTTGAATCTTCGGAAGACTTCATTTCTGGCTTCGGAAGATATTGGTCTTGGCTTCGGAAGATTTTACACTTAGAATATTTCTGAAGTGAAGTGTAAAACTTCCGAAGCATTTCTACTTCATGTTCTTCTATGCAGCATGCAGGAAGACTTAGAGTGTTTTGGTTGTATCAGACTTATAGGAATCCTTACAAACTCCCCCTAGGCTGATGCTACCAAAACACTTGAAGATATTCAGCTGTTCACAGTCCTCAACATGATCATGACCATTCCTTTGTTCATTAGAGGGTCAGGATCACTCAGACTTAAGAAGTATCTTCTCATGTTAAAAAGATCATGCAGAGGTAAATTGAAGAGGTCTTCCCAAGAGTAGACATTCTCTTCACCTTGATCTCTGACTACATGCCACCTCTCTGGATTAGTTGAATAAGTCTAGGATAAGATGTGTCTTCCTGATGTAAGAGGAGCCATTTGAATTGAAGGTGATTGGGCTTCCTCTTCTTGCACTTCCTTAGGATGTTCTGATTCACCCTGAGGATCAGAGGAGGTTGATTTTGACTTTTTCTTCTTCTTTGACTTTGATCTAGAAGCCATCCTCATCTTCCTCTTTGCAGTCTTTAACTGAGAAGACTGGCCTGAGCACCTTGTTGACCAGCTATGTCTTCCTCAGTTGGGTGTTCCTCCCTCACAGGTTCAGAAGGAAGGGAGTTTGAATCTGTTTTAGGTCAGATGATGAGGCTGGCCTTTGACCTTGCTGTGGGTCAATTGATGAAGAGGCTGGCCTTTGACCCTGCTGTGGATCAGAAGATGAAGCAGGAGGTTCAGTTTGTGTTGTCTCATGTTGTTCAAACTTAACCTCTACTTCAGGTGGAGCTTGACTTGGAGGAGTGTGTAAGTCAACAAACTCTCCACTCTTGATCTTCTGCTTGATTACCCTGATATGCTCATCCATAGTGGATAGAGACATAGGGCCAAGTCTCCTTCCGGAGAATCCATACAGCTTCAAGAAGCTCATCATTCTTTGTCTATCAGCAAACTTTTTCAAGTTCTTCTGAATGAGAGCTCTTGACTTTGCAGCTTCTTCCCTTAGCTTTTTCTTTGTTGTCTTGTTCTCTTTGAGTACTTGAAGTTCAAGTTGTTTGAGATACTCAAACTCAATATACTCATAGGGCAAGGGAAGAAGTACTTCTGCCTGGTAGAAACCTATGGCACTCAGGTAGTTTATCATCCTTTGTCTATCTGTTTCTTTATCTACCTGAGGTTCTTGTGTAGCAGCCAAACCTCTTGCACAGGGCTTTCTTGAACTGGTGTGAGAGTGGAAACATGCTTGTATAGCCTTTGTTGTCTTTTCTTTTCTTTGATCTCAAGAAGAATTCTTGCATCTTCAGCTTCCTTCCTCTCTCTTGACATTTCCATATCAGCCAGATCATTTAATTCCTCTAAGGGGAGAGAGATAATCTCATCTATGTCATAGTTTCTGGTCTGTAAGTAAGTAATCATGACTGCCCTCAACTCATCATTTTGATTGTTTGGTCTGGGGGCAGCCCTGATTGCAGCTTGCATGAAGCTTGAAGACCCAGTGGAACTTACTCCTCTTAGCTTCCTCTTTCTCTCTCTTTCCTCCTCCTCAATCTCCTCAGGGGTTAGAACCCTTTTCCCTTTATCACCCACAGACCTTTGTGACTCAAGGTGGAGAGAGCTTTGGCCTTCATTGCTTGGTGTAGCATCCAAGCTCTGGCCAGAGAGAGACTGTGATATACCTTCACCAGCAGGTGTTTCACTGAGGGGTTGAGTTGCTGAAGTAGTTGTTGTTGTGACAGGTGTTTCAATCTCTGTCACTTCATCAATTGATTGTAAGACAGGGCTCTCAGGCTCTATCACTGGGCCTTCAGTCAAGGTTTTCCCTTTGAAGCTAATCTCAGGGTCTGCCTCAACATCCAGTTGACCAATGACATTACCTGATTGCTTTGGTCTATCTTCTTCAGCTTCTTGAGTAACCTGAGCCAACCTACTAGCTTGTTAAGGTTGAGTTGTTTGAGTAGATGGCTCATGAAGGATGATGGCTCTGCTATCAAATGGCATTGCCCTTGGTATACCCTCCTTAAAGAGACTCTGAAACAAGTAGTCTAGGAAGTTCACATCAATGTGAACTTGAAGAGGTTGCTGAGCAGGTACAATTACAAGAGAGGATGGTGAGTCCTCAATGTCCATACGCCTTGAAGAACTCTCAGGTTCTGTGATTGTAATGACTTTCTCTCCCTTTTTGTTAGCATCACCCTCTTGTATAGGTGAGCTAGGAGTTAGGTCAATCACATCCACAGGTTCTTGTGTTCCTGGTTGAGCTCTTCTTAAAGGTCTCCCAGCTAGTTTTTCCCTGAGATAAGATATCTCAAGTTACTGATCATTGACCCCCTTGTTTAAGGTAGTCACTTGAAATTCAAGATGACTAACCTTTGAGACTAAGTAGGTGCATGTTTTTGATAGTTTTTGCACCTTTAGTCTCAGATTCCCCTCATCTTCATCAGAAGAATCATGGGGGGATGAGAGAATTGGACTTAAGTCCTCACTCTTATCACCAGCTTAGTATTTTGGGCTGCTGGATTTCCTCTGCTCATTGACAGCCTCAGATGAAGTGTCAATGGGCTGAGTTGCCATGGTTGAGGTCTTAATGATGTAATTACTTGCAGAAGTGAGAGCCTCTTCCATATGGATCCCCTGAACAGGTTCAGAAGGACCCACCTCAGTAATGGGTGACTGATGTGGGGTAGACATAGGGAATTCAGAAGCACTCCTCTCTCTTTGAGTAGGTAATGAGTAGAGAGATTCATGGTGCTCACTGAAGCCTAAGTCCTCATCGGTGTAGAATTCAAGGTTAGGAATTTAGTTATTCAAGTCCAAAGGCTGGGGATGGTAACTGTCCCCTGAAGGTTGTTCACTTGAGTGTTGAGACTCAGAGTGAAGGCTTAAGGCAGTTGGGCTTATGAGCTCATCAGGCTGATCATGAGGAACATCAGCACTGATTCTTGAAGAGATGGGAGTGGTTTGTTCCTCAGGAGAAATGAGAGATCTAGTATCCACTTCTTCCTGTATGGGTGAGTGTGTGGGGGCCTACACAGGCTCAATAACTTAAGCAGGGGTTCGTTTGGATTTTCTTTGGTAAGTGTGGGTTATATGGGGTCTTTGTGAGGGTAAGGAGATGATAGGTGTGGGTTCAACACCAGCTTGTGTTGCTAGGTTGTCACCTTGAGCAATGAGCTCTAATATTTTGGGGACAAGGGTTGTTTCTACCCCTGAGAAGCCTACAGTTGGCTTCTTTATAATCTTAAAGATGCCTGGCTTCATCTGTCCCAATTTAAGAATATTATTTGTTTCCCTCAACTGTGAGCCAAGTTCACAATTGAGAATGTGTTGAACATATCTAAGAAACATATAGTATTCTAAGGAGTCCAAGTTAGCAAGCAAGTTTGTATATACAAATTGGGAGTACCTGAACTTGACCCCTTGCACCATTCCATGAACTATAAAGGAGAGATCCTCAGGAATCTGGTCCCACACCATGCTTGTTAGACAAGCTGTGAATCACTACATGGAGTAGGTATTTCCACTGGGATGAGACCTTCCCTTTCCTGAAGGTCTTTACAAAGAAATCTCCCTCATAGCCCATCTGCTCAAAGGAATACTTAACAGCTTCCTTTGGGAAAGACAATTCACCTTCTTCATCATCCAGCTGAAGATGGGTGTTGATGATGGCTGGAGTGATAAAGACTGTCCTCCCTTGCACTGTGGCAGACAGTGACTTCGCCCCATCCATGACAACCTCTTGACATGTCCTCCAAATGTCAAGCATATGATCCTCATAAAGAATAGGATCAATGGTGAGGGATGTGTAGTAGTTGGATAGAGCCAGAAAACGGCAAACCTCTGAGAAACTATCATCTTTCTCAGAGTGCAACAGAGCAACTTGGTTGTGTTGCCTGTGAAGTTGCATGGAGAAATCAGGGTTGTTTCTGTTGTGAATGTTGGCCATTTTGAGAAGCTTAAGATTGAAGAAAGGTGAAGAACAGACGTGGTTTGAGAGAGATTAGGTTTGAGGCATGGTGTTAATTTTAGAGCAGGTAGAAGAAAGAGGGGTAACCGTTGGGTATTTGTATGAATTGAATTTGAGACAAAGTAAACGAAAGAGGATAAACTTTGAAATCCGTGTGTCGGTCCCACCTCTGAAAAGCAGTTTTCTTTTGCCCAAAAAATAGTTTTCTTGGAAGTCGAGAAATCTTCTGAAGGTTATTTAACTTCGGAAGTTTTGACTGAAAAGCTTCCGAAGGCAAATTTTGCCTCGGAAGATATTTCAAAATTTTGAAGAATTTTGCTTCGGAAGCAATTTATACCAATTTCATTCTGAGATGAATAAAAGCTTCCGAAGGCAACTTTAAATCTTCCGAAAGATAAAAAGAGTAAAATTCTAAAAAATCTAAGGAATATCTTAAAAGGTTTTTTTCCGAAGAGAAACTGGGGCTTATTAAAGTGATAGAATAGACAACATAGAACACATATAGTTTTAGAAATAATATGATTAAGTTATAAGAAAAGCTACTCAAAGTTAATCATCTCAATAGCTGATATAAGATATTTAAATCTCTGTTCATCAAAAGCTTTTGTGAACAGATCAGCATATTGTTCATCTATGTGAACTTTGATTAGTTTGATTAATCCCTTTTCAAAATTATCTCTAATCAAATGATACCTGATGTTGATGTGCTTAGTTCTTGAGTGCTGTATAGGATTCTCTGTGATTGAGATCGCACTGTTGTTGTCTATGTGAGTGGGAGTCTCTTTGAAGTTAAATCCATAGTCCAACATCTGATTTTAAATCCAAAGCACTTGAGCACAGCAGCTTGCAGCAGCAATGTATTCAGCCTCAGCAGTTAATGCAGACACACAGGATTGTTTCTTGCATTGCCAAGAGACTATCCTTCCACCAAGAAATTGACATCCCCCTGATGTAGACTTTGCAGTCATATTGCATCCACCATAATCACTATCTGTATATGCATACAGATTAAAGTCAGAGTTTTTTGGATACCAAATGCCAAGAGATGGAGCTCCCTTAAGATATCTTAAAATTCTTTTAACAGTGATTAGGTGTGACATCTTGGGGTTGGCCTGATATCTTGCACATATGCAAGTAGCAAACATAATATCTGGCCTGCTAGCTGTAAGATACATAAGAGACCCAATCATAGCCCTGTAGAGATGTTCATCAACACAATCTCCCTCAAGATCAGGTCCAAGGGAGTGGTTTCTAGCTATGGGTGTCTTAGCAACCTTACATTCAGTCATGTTGAATCTTTTAAGTATGTCTTGCACATACTTTGACTAACTTATGAAGATACCAGTGTCAACTTGCTTCACTTGAATTCATAGAAAGAAATTGAGTTCCCCCATGGCACTCATTTTAAATCTATCCTTCATCAGCTTCTCAAAGTCTTTGCAGAGCTTTGGATTAGTTGACCCAAAGATGATATCATCCACATATACTTGAACTAGCATTAAGTCATTTCTTGTTCCTTTGATGAAGAGAGTTCCATCAATGGTACCCCTTTTGTAGCCATGCTGACAGAGATACTGAGATAGAGTCTCATACCACTTTTTTGGTGCCTGATATAGCCCATAGAGAGCTTTGTCAAGCTTGCAGACATAATCAAGATGATCAGGATCTGCAAAACCAGGTGGTTGTCTGACATACACCTCTTCATCAATCACTCCATAGAGAAAAGCACACTTGACATCAAGTTGATAGACCTTGAAGTTCTTGGATGCAGCAAAAGCTAGGAATATCCTAACAGCTTCGAGTCTTGCTACAGAAGCAAAGACATCTGTGTAGTCAATCCCTTCTTCTTGAGTATACCCTTAAACAACTAGTCTAGCCTTGTTTTTGATGACAAGTCCTCTATCATCCTTCTTATTTCTGAAAACCCATTTTGTACCTATGGTATTCTTCATTTGAGGAAGAGGACATAGGTTCCAAACCTTTTGCCTCTTGAATTGAAGCAACTCTTCTTGCATAGCTTCAACCCAAATTCCATCCTTTAGAGCTTCATCAATCTTCTTTGGCTCTATTTGGGACAAGAAACAAGAGTGAAGACGGATATTGGCATTATGAGATTGTCCTCTTATTCTTACACCTGTACCAACATCTCCAATGATGTTTGTAGAAGGATGAGACTTGTGGATCCTTAGTTGAGGGATTACAGCAAGTTGTTTAGACAGATCTAAATTGGAGAAATTCTGATCTGGCAAGGAGGATTCACCCTCTACAGCAGTACACTTATCAAGATTGACTTGATACAATGAGTGTGTGACATCATTGAGATTTTCTTCAATGGGATGGTTCTCAGCATCAAGAAATTCCTGATCACTGTCACCACCACCATGTTCTCCAACATTTGAGGTTCCTACATTTGAGTTTTGTGCCTCAAAACTGGAAGATGAAGGCAACTCAGATGTATCAGCAGGATTTGTCATTGATGTGCTGGTAGAAGCTTCATTTGCAGGATTAGTTACCACTGGAGCTGAAGATATGTAGCTTGAAGGTCTTTGTAAAGTCACTGGATCGATAAACATCCGAGCATGTTCTTGACGGAAGGATAAATAACAGCATAAACCAAAAGTCAATCAATAACACGAACAATAATCGAATGATTTCATTGATAAAACCTGATGCGTGTGGATAGTATATATATTTTTTATAAAAGTTTTTCACACAGATTCAGTTTTAAATGGTTATTACTAATACTAACTACACACACAAAAGGCAAGTGTACCTATCGTGAGGTAATATAGTTTTGGTAAGAACCGAGTATCAATCCGTGGACACACTAAGCCTACTCAACAACCCTCATAATTGACTATCAGTTTTGATTTAGAAAATGATAAGTTAAATAAAATAATAATAAATAAAGATAGATAAAGATAGATTGAGACTTTTGGTGATTCTTTCAGTGAAGTGAGGCTGTTATCCTAATTTAGATTACACTTATGCAACTGTGATGAATTGGTGGTGTGATTAAAGATATTGATTAAAGTAATTATGTTAATGTTTATAAAGATGAGCTGGCGCGATTTCTCGTCTATCCGCTCCGTAGTGACTAGGACCAACACAGGTTGAGATTTACTGTTTAGGTCAAGGCCCTAGTGATGTAGGTAAATCTTTTGTGTCCTTTTCGACATACGATTTCTGAAAACATAACTTAATGTAAGAAGAGAGTTGATCAAGTTCTATTCTAACATACCATTAATTTTAGAAAACCATAACAATTACTGTAGATTTCTCAGACTAATAAAAAATGATCAGAAAGTTAAGGTCTTATGATTTCTAATAACCATCTCTAGTTAATTAGTCATAGTTGTTATAATAAAAGTTGATCATACGTTTTTCAACCGTGTATGACAATCACAATTACAAACCATAAACTTATAACCCCCCGTTCAAATGTAGGTGCTACCCATCGAAAGTTTTCCCAAGACCACCATAACATTAACACAATATTTGTCACACCATTAGTTCATCACAAATTACATAAGTTTCATTAAATAGGATAACAAATGAAGTTTAGCTCATAATGAGCTTGAACCTAACAACAAAGATAGAAGATAGTAATAAAATCATCGATAAATTAGAACAATCAAACCGATGATTCACTATGGATGATGTTAAACGATCCCGAGCTTCTTCTAAGTGTTGAATGGACCTCCAAAACCTTCTAAGGACCTCCAAAGGCTGGGTTCCCGAGAGGGAACACCAGCACTTCACCTCCTAAAAAGCTCTCTTCAAAGTTGCAAATGAAGTCCTATTTATAGGCTTTCTGGAGTGTTTAAGCACGGCCCCGTGATAGTACAATGCTTATGAAAGTTGGTCGGCTCGTACGTGCAGGAGTTGTCGGGCACGGCCCCGTGACAAATGGGGCACGACCCCGTGAAAGGGCCAAGCACGGCCCCGTGACTATTGGGGCACAACCCCATGACTGCTTTTGGGGAACAGTACTTTTTGTCCTGTCAGATGTCCAATCACGGGGGTGTGTCAAATTAGCACGGGGGTGTGTTTCAGGCAAGGCATGGGGGCGTGCTAAATGAAGCACGGCCCCATGCTTGAATTCCAAAACTTGGTTTTCTTCATTTTCTTCTTTTTATGCTTCTTTTGTTCATCTTGGCCTTTTCCAAGCCTGAAAACACAATATGAACGATTTAGGTATCAAATCATCATTTTCATTAAGAGTTTATAGAATAATTGATGTGCAATTGATATGTTTTATATGTATAATTTGAAGCACATCAAATATCCCCACACTTAAACTTTGCTTGTCCTCAAGCAAAAATCACTTAAAATGACAATTCCACCAAGAACCAAATAAATCAAAAGATAAATATGTCTTTCGGGAAATACGCAAGTAAAAATTATTTCATCCAAATGCAAACATTTTTTTCCCGTATAGGATGAAATCCTAGCAAGCAATGGGATTGTTAGTAAAGATATAATCATGTAAAATCCACACTTCTCACAAGATGCACTCACACTCGGCTAAATATATGGAATCATACATAAGATGAAGTATGACTAATACACTCAATTGCCTAGTATGAATACGTGTGAAATCATATGCTTGTTAAGGGATCAATTCTCCACCTACTTAGATATTTATCTGCATAAATCATTAGGTCTTTCATAGGTTGTAACTTGGCTCGGGCTGGGGTATGGAATATTTGGAAAAAGTGGCTAAATGCTAAAGATAACGGTCTTGGCTTATTTTTCTAACATAAACTACAAGGAAACAGCAAAAAGTTCCCTATACAATACTTCAAGCTAGAAGGGATATGTTAACTTGAGGACTCGTTTAAGGTCAGATGGTCAAGACCGTATTTTGCTTTCAGAAACCTTACTTCATCCATTACTCGAAGATACACAAAACTATCCTTTCGTAAAGATCGTTCGGCTTGAAGCCTAATAGCACCCAATCGGATCAGTTCCGTGTATTCGTATTGAGACTCAGTTTGGTTCTTTTTACATTTTCCATCGTGTGACCAATTTCCACAATTCGGGCACCTTTTGTATCTTTTTGCCCGTCTTTTTATAGCGCTTTTTGAAATTCCACAAAATGGCAGAACTTGTTCATTTTTTCGCCATTTCTTTCTTGCGTCGTACGTGAGTTGAAAATTTGTTCGCGGATTTCCAGGGGAAGTCCCGGTTTTGCGTGATGAAGGCAACAAAGCAAATTAAAATCAAAAGAATGCATTCCAGTTTTTTTAGGTCTGCCGGTAAAAGACCAAATTTTTCTTTTTCTCTTTCTTTTTTTTTCTTTTTTTTTCTTTTTTTTCTCTTTTTTTTCTTTTTTTATAAACCAAAATCGTGTCTTTAACGAAAAACGGGTTTTGTTGAAGGCTTTTTGGTTAAGTGTCTTTAACAAAAAACGGGTTTTGTTGAAGGCTTTTGGTTAAGTGACTTGTGATTCGGGTGATCAAAATAAAAACGTTTAAGCTCAACGGGCTAACTAGGGTTGATGTTCGGGTAAGGAAAATTAAAAGAAAAGGGTTGGGGCTTGAATGGTTAAGGTTTCCTAGTGCCTAACTCATTTTTATGCAGAAAATACTAATTAAGGTCTTGAAATGTATACCCAGAGCAAGTTCTAATCACACGTATCATAAGGCACCCTCAATTGAATCCAGAATGAAAGTAAAATTACAAAGATTTACAAAAAGCTCTCTTCCCGAGAGGGAACACCAGCACTTCACCTCCCAAAAAGCTCTCTTCAAAGTTGCAAATGAAGTCCTATTTATAGGCTTTCTGGAGTGTTTAAGCACGGCCCCATGCCTAAAAGGCACGGCCCCGTGATAGTACAATGCTTACGAAAGTTGGTCGGCTCGTACGTGCAGGAGTTGTCGGGCACGGCCCCGTGACAAATGGGGCACGGCCCCGTGAAAGGGCCAAGCACGGCCCCGTGACTATTGGGGCACGGCCCCGTGACTGCTTTTGGGGAACAGTACTATTTGTCCTATCAGATGTCCAATCACGGGGGTGTGTCAAATTAGCACGGGGGTGTGTTTCAGGCAAGGCATGGGGGCGTGCTAAATGAAGCACGACCCCATGCTTGAATTCCAAAACTTGGTTTTCTTCATTTTCTTCTTATTTATGCTTCTTTTATTCATCTTGGCCTTTTCCAAGCCTGAAAACACAATATGAACGATTTAGGTATCAAATCATCATTTTCATTAAGAGTTTATAGAATAATTGATGTGCAATTGATATGTTTTATATGTATAATTTGAAGCACATCAAAACCTAACGATTTTAAGCTCGTTACAACTTAAGAATCAAGGCTCTTGGCAAGGGGAGATCGAGCATGATCTCCCCTCTTATCCGGCAGCACCTAGGCCCCGGGCAGACTCCCTCACCAAAACCTTTTTTTCTACACATTGAAACTGGTATATATAGGCTTCGGCCCATATTAGATGCGACTGGGCCCATTCATGCGATTGCACCATGCGTATGGTTCAATCATACGACTGGACCATGCGTATGGTTCAATCGTACGACTGGACCATTCTTATGGTTCAGTCTTACGAATGCCCCAATCGCATCTCTTAGACGCACGACTGGTCCATTAGCATGGCTCAGTCGTACGACTGAGTCTCATTCGCATATGCTCCTGCGAATGACCCAGTTTCATGTGTTTACAAGGTGTATAACATTAAGCCTAGACTATTCGTCAAGCGACGGACACACTATACATGACAATATATGCTCCAATGAATTCCCCCTTGGACGTTGCTTGCGAATAGTAGATAACACCTCTTACAATCTTCAGTCAATCTTTGCTCTGGTTTTCAATAGAATCAAACAAACAACCATATTAGCCAACGTTGCCGATCCGTCAGGTTGCTACAGTATCCCTGAAAATGAATTTAGGCACAATAGCTTTCGTTTAATTTGCAGAACACCATCATAGCAGCAAGATTCCCCATATGACTGATTTTTCCAGATAATGACATGAACAGTTTTCCATTGCTCAAATCTTCACACAGGCTAACCTGGTTAACATTAACAACTGCAGAAATTCCCCCTCACATTCAGCATATCCCAATATATAAACGTTGTGCTCTCCTAACGTCTTCATACGGTGTATTGGGAAAAAGGTTGAAGGTTCTAATCCACAGCTGACAATATCAAACAAATCAGCATGCATGTAGATTCATCATCAGAAACCTACTTACATCATCACTTTCTGATTGCGTCTTCAATCTCTCTATACATGGATTCCCCCTAAGAATGAAATCCTCTCTGTGCGGAAATAAATATTACTTGGTTGGCCCATAAATAGTCAGATGCTCCTGACTACCCCACAAAATCAGCACTGACTGCTGATATCTTCTCTTCTCTCTTTCGTGTTCTAATAACATTCACCGATTCTGGAAGTCCAACGAATAATGGGGTATCCATCGAACTTGTTTGACATAAGAAACTCAGGGTGAATGTCCTTTGCTCATCCTCAACTCTTGCATAGACTCTTCAGGAAAATCTTCACTATTGACCCGAAGACGAACTATACATGACCCAATAATTTTCCATAAAAAAATTTTATTTTACCAAACTTTTTCAGAAGGCTTCCCGATTGATAAAAATGGTTTAGGGAAAAATTCGTGCAAGAAGCTGTTCCAAACTTTTTTTTGGTCTGGAACAAATGCGGATGAGTCAATGCAGATGGCTCATTCGGGCAATTGAACATACGACTGGTCCAGTCGCACGATTGAACATACGACTGGTCCAGTCGCACGAATGGTCCATTAGCATGGTCCAGTCGTACGAATGGTCCATTCGCATGGTCCAGTCGTACGAATGGTCCATTCGCATGGCCCAGTCGCATGAACGGGTCTGCACGTAGATTTTCAGATCTGCAGCCACCAGGGCTGCCCAAAACCCTAATCTGATGAATTTTACGTGAACCGAATCAAGATAGACATCATCAGATTCGCAAGGGTGATAGAAACGTGGTTTCGAATTTGATTTTAACATAGAAACACCACACGTACCCAGATCTGAGTAAAACACGAAGAACACGAAGTGGGTTTAACGTCAAGATCTGAACTTTGATCCAGAAATCAAGAGCTCGGGTTGCTAGAATGATTGTTAGATCATTCCAGCAGTAACCGGCTCTGATACCAATTGTAAAGTCACTGGATCGATAAACATCCGAGCATGTTCTTGACGGAAGGATAAATAACAGCATAAACCAAAAGTCAATCAATAACACGAACAATAATCGAATGATTTCATTAATAAAACCTAACGATTTTAAGCTCGTTACAACTTAAGAATCAAGACTCTTGGCAAGGGGAGATCGAGCATGATCTCCCCTCTCATCCGGCAGCACCTAGGCCCCGGGCAGACTCCCTCACCAAAACCTTTTTTTTTACACATTGAAACTGGTATATATAGGCTTCGGCCCATATTAGATGCGACTGGGCCCATTCGTGCGATTGGACCATGCGTATGGTTCAATCGTACGACTGGACCATGCGTATGGTTCAATCGTACGACTGGACCATGCGTATGGTTCAATCGTACGACTGGACCATTCTTATGGTTCAGTCTTACGAATGCCCCAATCGCATCTCTCAGTCGCACGACTGGTCCATTAGCATGGCTCAGTCATACGACTGAGTCTTATTCGCATATGCTCCTGCGAATGACCCAGTTTCATGTGTTTACAAAGTGTATAACATTAAGCCTAGACTATTCGTCAAGCGACGGACACACTATATATGACAATATATGCTCCAATAGTCTTCTTAGCTCAAATCTAGGATCAGAATCACCTGTAGGTAATATATCTGTGGACCCTGAAACATGCTCATAAGATTTGTTAAAACAGTTGGTAACTAGATCAAGATCAAACAGCCAATCCGGACCAGAACCTCTCACACTGGGAGTGTGTTCATTGAAAGTCACATTGGATGACTCCTCAACTACTCTAGTTCTGAGATTGTATACTCTATAAGCTTTAGCTTGAGAAGAGTATCCAATGAAGTGTCCATCATCTGATTTCTCAGCAAACTTAGCAATATGATCTTTGGTATTCAAGGTGGTGCAAGGACAACCAAATGACCTGAGAAAACCAATAAAAGGTTTACTCTTGTGCCAAAGTTCATAAGGAGTCTTACCATGTGTCTTAACTACTAAAACTCTGTTTTGCACATAGCAGGCAGTGTTGACTGCCTCTGCCCAGAAGGTGATGGGCAGTTTAGAGTCAGACAACATAGTTCTTGCAGCTTCAATTAGTGTCCTGTTTCTCCTCTCAGTAACACCATTTTGCTGAGGAGTCCTGGGTGCACTATATTGTCTTGTAATACCCTTTTTATCATAAAATGTATCAAGTATTTGATTTTTGAACTCAGTTCTTTGATCAAATCTTATGGTTTTGACCTTGTGATCACATTGATTCTCAATCTTTAAGATGAAATTCTTTAGAAACCCAGGGGTCTCATCTTTAGTTCTAAGAAAGAAGACCCAAGTGAATCTTGTAAAATCATCAGTGATCACTAAACAATAAGAGGTCCTTCCTAAACTCATTACACTGATTGGGCCAAAGAGATCCATATGTAATAAGTGTAGGGGATTAGTAATGGAGTTTCTTTCCTTAGGCTTGTGAGATACCTTGTGTTGTTTCCCTTTCAGGCATACAACACAATGATCATCACTTGTAAACTCTCTTTTTGGTATTCCAGTTACCAAATCATTCTTAATTAATTTATTCATGTTATTAAAGTTTACATGGCACATTCTTTTATGCCAAAGAAAAGACTCATCACTATTTGCTTTAGATAGAAAGCATGAAACTTCTCCTGAGGGAGATGTTTCTTGCAAATCCATCTTGTACATGTTCCCTTTCTGGGGGCTCTGAGTAGGATGTGCTCTGAGGAATGACCACCCCGGGTTTGAGAACAATGCACTCATGCTCAGTAAACAACATATTATGATTCTGATCTCAAAATTAAGATACACTCAAAAGATTGTATCCAAGCTCCTTGACAAAGTTTACCTTATCAATGCTGAGCTTACCATTTGTGACCTTGCCCCTTCCAGTAATGTAACCACCTGCATCTCCTCCAAAAGCAACTGGTCCTCCATCAATTCTTTCAAACTTTGGAGTAGTGACCTATTGCCTGTCATGTGCCTGGAACAACCACTGTCAATGATCCACACATTTTTGTTTGTCTTTAGCTGTTCCTGCACAAAGAGATAGCTAGTTACATTTGGAAACCTAAGCCTCATTGGTCTTGGGCTTATTTAAATCAGTTGAAGACAATGCAATAGTAATAGATCCTATGGTTGTGCTTTGAGGATCTTGTGTTGTTGTTGATGAAGAACCTTTAGTCATTTGGCCTTTCTTTGACTTCCACACCACCTTTGGAAGTTTGGACTTGACCTTTAATACTTCGGAAGTTCTTGAAACTTCGGAAGTTTTGATGACTGGACCTTCGGAAGAACTTGCCTTTACTGCAGCAAGCTTCAGTACTTCGGAATCATTCCTTTCTTCCAAGACCAATTTTTCTTCCGAAGGCAGTTTTCCACTTGCCTTCTTCTTCATTTTAGAACTTTCAAAGGAAACAGATTTTCCTTCCGAAGCTAAGTTCTTCTTGGAACTCTTGGAAGTCTCTTTGTTCATCATGTGAAGAGTACCTTTAGGATTATATGGACAATCCTTGGCCAAATGAGAAGTACTCTCACACATGACACACTTCAGTTTCTTCTTCCCAAGAGTCATCTTCATAGAAAGGACTGACTTTGGTCACATCCCTTCTCCACCTTCACCTTTGCAGGAGCTGAGACAGTTCTTTTGGGTTGAGAACTGTTCTTGGAGTTGGATGGTCCAGGCTGTGTAGCAGTAACACACAACTGATCAGTCTTCTTCTTGTTGCTAAGATGAGTTGCACATGAACCAGAGTTCATGTCATCAGTCTTAACCACTTCAAACCCTACAGAGATAAAAACTTGTTTTTGCTTAGAGTCAAAAGTGGCCTTGATCTCTTGAGCCTTCTTTGATTTTCTTTGGCTTTCCTGATCAAGTTCTTTCTTCTTAACTTGGTCATCCCAACAGCTTTACTCTCCTCAGAGGGATGGTGACCCTTCTTAGAATGCTCTTCTTCACTCAAACCAGAGTCATTGTTCACCATCTTCTCTTCATCCTCTTCAGTCAAAGGATCTATGAGGAGAAGCTTATCTTCACAAGTTCCACACCTAGGAGATCTTACAGACAAGATGGTGTGTGGAGGAGCTATCTCACTAGATCCCAGTCCGTGCTTATTTTGATAATACACTTTTGCATGCAAGGATGAGGATATTATGTTCTTGAAGTTTTCTTCTTCAAGAACACAGTTTTCTGCCTTAGCTTTGCTGATCACAAGCTCAGCCTGGCATTCAGTTAACTTAGTTATGAGATCTTTGATCTGAGTCCTGTAATTTGTTAGCTCATGTTTAAGAGTTGAAATGGTTTTCTCTAAATCTTCTATTTGAGTTTATAATCATTTTCAGCTCTTTTAAAATCAGCTTTTAAGATGTTTAAGGACTCAAGGTCAGATCTCAGCTCTAAGTTATATGACCTGTATCTATTAACTTTAGCAATGCATTCAGAAGAGCAAAGATTTTCCAATACCTTGGTTTCATCATGGTCTGCCATAAGAGCTTGGTTTGGAGATGCATCTTCTATCTGAAAGCTCCAGTCAAAGCCTCCTTCTTCAACAGCAACTGCAGCTTACTGCTTTGGCTTCTCATTCTGGTGAGCTTTCTCAGTGTAGTTTGGTCTGGTTTGTGTTTGACTATCATTTGTTCTTGGTGCCTTACACTCTCTTGCAAAGTGCCCTATCTGGTTACAGTTGTAGCACTTTACTTTGCTTTTGTTCAGCCCAAACTTTCCACTGGATGTATTGCTTGGAAACTTTCTCCCAGTCCTCTTGTAGAACTTCTTGGCCCTGTGAGTGAGAAGAGCCATTTGCTGAACTATCTCCATATACTCCAGATCATCTGGATGGATACAGTCCAGGTCTTCAAGAGTGAAGAGAAAGTTGCCAGAGGTTTCATCAGCTGAGACAAAGGCATGAGAAGAACTTGTCTCTTGGAAGGGACTTCCTTGAGTGTAGCTTTCTCTTGGTGTCTATGGGAAGGTGATGAAAGGCCCCTTTTGTGAGTTGTTAGAGTAGCATAGCAATTGATGTTGTGGTTCAGTGCTTTCCCTTTCATCCACATAAAGTGCTAAACTCAGTTGGTTATTGGAGTTACCAGAGGAGTTTTGCATGTTCATCTCCATCTGGAATGCACTCAGGATACCATACAACTCTGTAAGAGTAAGAGTCTTAAGGTCTAAAGTTCTCTTGATCACAACACAATAATGTGTCCATAGTTTAGGAAGAGAAGACATGAACTTCCTTACTATGTCCCTGTTCTCAAGAGTTACTCCAATATCCACTAGAGTGTCCACTATCACAACATACCTGAAGTATTGTTGAGTCAGGTTCTCACCAGCCTTGAAAATGAAGTTCTCAAACTGCTGCTTTAAGAGATCCTTCTTGTTCTCTTTAGTTTCCTTAGATCCTTCATACATGAGCTTCAGTGCTTCCCATAAATCTTTAGTTGTCTTGCACTTCTTGAAGCCTCTGTAAATGGAGTTTGGAAGAGCAGTTTGAAGTGAAGTCATGGCCCTTTGATCAAGCTCTATTCTTTTCCTATCTTCTTCTGAGTAATCATCCACATCTTTTGGGATGATACGATTACCAGTAGCAGAAGTAGTGCTTGGTATGAAAGGACCATTAACAACTGAGTCCCACATCCTTGGGTCTTGACACTTGATGAAGCCTTCCATTCTTGTGCACCATGTGTCGAAGTCTTCAGGAGTGATCAATGGGGACTTGGTCATGGTACCAGTTTCCATATCAGCTTTAGAAAGAGCTGCCATTTGAGTTGTTAAGTATTTTGTGTGTGTGAGGGATCTTAAGATGGTGAGATCTTATATCAAGAGCCTGGAAAGCTCTGATACCAAATGCAGGACCGGTGAAGGGTAGCACTTACAACACAACAACACAATGAGGGAAGTGTATAAGAACACTTAATAGATCAAATAGGGAACTGGTTATGATGATGCAAAGAACACAAGTAAACTTAGAAACAGAACAAGATAACAACACAAGTAGTTGGTTTTCAAGGATGCTGTATATTGCTTCTCAAGTTCAAAGTTACAAGTATTCAAGCATAAGCATTTGCACACACTCTAAGTTACAGGACTTGAGACACTATATACTATAACCTACAGCCGGCCATACTATGAAAGCCAGCTGGATACATAAGATTAGACAACTACAAAATCAAATGTAGAGTCAAAAGATAGATTGCCTTTTGACAGGTGACTATGACATGCCATAGCTCACATCCTAATATGTTACAAAAAGGATAAAGGTACATAAAGTAGAAAGCACAGACTCAAGACCTCAATGTACAGTTTTCCTAAAGCATGGACCTTTTCATCAACTCATGCAAGTTGGTGACCAACCAGAGTGGTAGCGGAAAATGGTTCAGCTTTATAGAAAAAGTACATCAGATAAAAGCATGTCTGATAAAAGTCTTCCGAAGAATCTGTCTTGGTTCTTTGGCTTCGGAAGACTTTGTCTTTGAAGCTTCGGAAGACTTCATTTCTGGCTTCGGAAGATATTGGTCTTGGCTTCGGAAGATTTTACACTTAGAATATTTCTGAAGTGAAGTGTAAAACTTCCAAAGCATTTCTACTTCATGTTCTTCTGTGCAGCATGCAGGAAGACTTAGAGTGTTTTGGCTGCATCAGACTTATAGGAATCCTTACAAACACATTTCGTTAAATGAGGAGAACACATAGTAAAGGATGCACACATCAACCTACCATATCACGTGAGTTGTACTAAATGAATAATGATTCGACTCTGAGCTAAGGTGTTGATCGAGTTTTTTAATCTGGCATCGAGTTCGTCGAGTTGGGTTAGTGGGGTTATTTTATGTGGTAATCCAACTCGAATATCGTTCCTAATAAGACTCTGTTTAATCGATAATCAGGTTTATTCGAGTAGGTATAATCAGTAATCGATTGCTAATTAGAACACCAAATGAGCTGTTAATATGTTCTTTTTAATGAAATACTACACGGACTACTAAAATATACTTTTATTCGTAATTGTCGTCTTCGGTATTTCAGTATAGCCCTACCATATATATAAATATGCAATGCTCTACATACTTGAAACCTAGAGAAAGTCGGCCTTTGATTTTTAAAGCATAATCGGGTTATTCGGGTTAACCAGATTAACAAAAATAACCACTCAATTACTGATCCTAAAGACTGCATCGGGTTCGGTTTAGTTTTAGAATTGGGTTCGGGTTGATCGGGTTCTTTCTTAATCGAGTTCAGTTGTCTCAGGTCGGGTTCAGTATTCGGGCTTAGGTAAAAAACACATCCGTACTATGGTCTATGAGCCACCTCCCCTATTTTCATCCCATTTCATTTCATGTTCATCTAAAAATTGACTACGGGAAAGATTATCAGGGCGCGGGTGTGAATTTATAATTCTGAAAACGCAACACGAAGCTAACACAAAATTCACAAGTTTGGGTTTATTACAAACAGGTTTGGGTCGAACCCGCGGACCCATTTAACTAGACGGGTTGAGTTTGGGTTCAACCGATGGGTTTACGGGTTGACCCACTTAACCCATTTTTTATATATATCATTCGTCTCTTAAATTAAATTTCATGTGTGTTTTGTTTCAAATTTAAAACTAAAAATAAAAGTTAATATAAGAATAACTAAAATATAATTGTTCAATATTTATTAATATTTTTTTCATGTAAGATAGTAATTTTAATGTATTGACATGTGAAAAGAATATAAAATTTTAAAAATTCAAATCAAACAAGTCATTATCTTATAAAGAGTAAATTGCCATTTTCATCCCTGTGGTTTGGTGAAAATTGCCACTTTCATCCAATAGTTTATTTTTTTGTATCTGGGTCCCTGTGGTTTACAAATCTTATCATATTCATCCAGTTCGTTAACTCCATCCAACATTCTCCGTTAAATGAAGGGTATATTGGTCATTTTACATATATGTTTTATTTTTCTATTTTTTTAAACCCCATTTAATATATCCCCTTTAAATAAATTGCTATTTTAGTCCCTGTGGTTTGAACATGTTTGCCAATTCAGTCCAAAAATCTCACCACCTTGGCATAAAACACCATATCACCACCACCCATGATGGAAACACCATGTAGACGTAGGGTACAAATAACCCACACAAGACCGAGTACCAGAACCCGAAAGCCCAACCCATGCGGGCGGAACGGGTAAGCCAGCTGGACACGTGCCCGCATTTAATTACATCGAAATCACCCCAATCATAACCGATAATTCAGTAACGGTCGGAGAACATAAAAGGTAATGGATTTGCCGGGGAATAATCCCCGTAAATCAGCACACGATTACAGCAGGCAAACACTATAAATACCAGGTAAAGAGGATCGAGATCCTCACAAAAGAATACACACAAAATCTCCCTCTTAATTCTCCCTATCACATATTTCAATTCAACCAATACTTACTCTCACGCCGGAGGGTTGTTCCAGGGATATTTCCCCCTGGAACGCCTTAACTGGTGTTGTTTTCATTGTGCGTAGATGTCACACCCCAACCTTGACGGCGGAATCGTCGAGGCGTGAGAGTTACGATTGTTCACAGCCACATAACGCTATTGCCTGAAACATGTTAAAAATAAAAGGTCAACATATTGTTGGTGAGCATTCTATAGTTTTTCATACATAAGTATATAAAAGATGGCAATTCATGTTGTAAATTAGAGAACAAGGTAACTAGGGATGTAAGACAGAATGCACAATCAAACCTTGACAATGTTTTACAAGTATCAAACGACGTAATATTCTATTAACGTTAAAAGTATATACGATTAGCTAAGTGTACTTGGATCAACCAAGCAGGCTTGTCAGGCCCATAGATCTATGACGTCGCCAGGCTAGCAATAGTTAATGATTGTACATATATTCGACATTACATGGTAGCTACAAGATTCAACTAATCACAACACACAAGCAAATTGCCATAAGTTTACAAGAATCAAACGTGTTTACAAGTGTAACGTTTATACGGTAACATGTTTCACCCAAAAGTGTGTGAAATAATAAAATGGGTATAGAAATACTCACTTGATATATATAAGGTGATGATAAGAATTTAAACGAGGCTCCAACGATTTCTTTTACGAGTTACCTAAATGTATTGATTCCAAGATTAAGTTTAATAATAAGATTAATGGTTAGACATGATCTAGGGTTTCAATTTGGATTTGGGGGTTTAAATAATTAATTAAAATAATGAATCATTTACGTTTTTGATTAATAAAGATATTATAACTCAATTAAGTCCAAGAATGATTAAAAATATCTCAACAATTTAAGTTAATAGAAATTAAGTTTGAAAGATATAATTAATTTAATAATCAATTAGAGAATTAATTATATACTTATTTAAATGACTTTAAAAATTATTTAAACTCATTTTATAAAGTTTTGAGCTTTTAGAATATTTCATCATAAAAGTTTTATAATACAACCTTAAAAATCAAATAAAGAGAATATTGTTTTATAAATTTTTAAGAAGTTAAATAAAAGTTAACGAATAACTTTATTAACTAGTGATGATATATTAGATGAATAATTAGTCATTAAACATATGATTTTATAAGGTTTTAAATAATCTAAATTTGAACCATGATATATTTTATTATTTAAATTACATAAAAGAATTTATAATGTTTTTAAAATAAATCTCCATTTATAATATCGTGATTTAAACTTTAAAAATTAAAGAAATTAATCTGGATATATTATTTGAATAAATAATGATTTAATACGTTAAACAATATTTAAAACCTATTTTATATGAAAATGATTTAATTAAACAAAATAAATAACTAAATAAATAAAGAAATTTTAAAATAAATTCCAGCAAATAATTAGATAATTTCAAAAATTATTGGTAGTTTATAAAAGAAATTTTATAATTTTTCTGATTTTTCTATCATTTATTTAAAGGCTAAAAAGCTAAAAAAAAATAGGTGAGGTAGCCCGGTTTCGAACCCGGGACCTCATGGATGTGAAAGAGCACAGGAACCAGTGGACCACTGGCCTTAACCGCGAGTGAAACCCGTCCCAAATTCTTATAAACTGATTTAACATAGTTACCCCATATCTCATGAACCCTAGAATTCGATCGTTCAAATTGATAGATCAAATGATGTTGTAAATCAAATTGACCATGGGGCTTTTGTTCCCCATGAAGAATAGAGTGTGTGTGTGTGTCGAATTACCAGTATGATGATGAATTGAAGACGAGCAGGTCGAAGAACAGACCGCGGTCACTGTGTGATCGATTTGATGCTCCAAACAACGTTGATAATCAAATTAAACTCATGGGAAGCTTCGAATAACGATCTAGAAGCCAAGCCCATTATCAAATTTGATTGAAATCGATTGGAAGTTGGGTTTTAAGGGGTTGCAGGTCCGCGGTTATGGTGTTCGAACGGGTTGTTTTTGTGTTTGTTTTTGGTACAATTGAAAACTGAATTCGATTGGGAATTTATAGAGGATTGTTTAGGTAGATTCGATTTGATTATTAGTAACATTTGAGCGGGTTTTTGAGCTGTGATCGCACTCGAGAATTAAAGTGGATCGAGAGTGGATCTATGAGCTGTAATATGAATGATTAAAGTGTGTGGATGGATTCGAATCTGACCCACGATCATAATGGGACCGGTTTGGAGTAATTTAATCGAGTTTTGAGGTGGTTTGGGGTTCGCCGGAGCCGTTGGCCGGCGGTGGCCGGACGGTCGCCGGAAAAACGAGGGAGAAGAGAGAGAGCGCTGTTGGTTTTGAAATATTTACAGAACTGGTCCCTGCGGTTTTAAATTTATTATTTCATGCTATAAACTTCTTTTTGAAGTTTGATAAATTGCAAAACCGACCCCTGGACTCTTATTATTATTATTATTATTAACATTATTAATGTTATTATTATTATTATTAGTGTTATTATTATTGTTTATTATTATCTTTAATATTATTATTATTATCATTATTATCATTATTATTATTATTTATTATTATTATTATTATTGATATTATTATTATTATTATTAAGTATTATTGCTATTATTATTATTATTATTTATAAAAATCGTGGTAAAAATACGAAATGTTACAGTCTCCCCTACTTTAAGAAATTTCGTCCCGAAATTTAATCATGAGAAATAAATTTTAAGATTTATGAGGAGACTTAGATGTCATTTCGTATTCACGAGTGTTTAAATTCAATAAGTTTGACTATGAGTCTTAAGTTTGCTGAGTTTCACCGTTTATAATCTTATATGTTCTAAAGTGTGCAAGTTATTCCTTTAAGATTTTTAATTGACAAATGTTTGTATTCCAAACAGTTCAATACGGTTAACAAGAATTTTTGTTATGTGTGAAACACCATACATTAGATCGATACGGGACTCGGCTTATGAGAAATAAGTTTCAGATGTTTTTGGATGGAATTCATAAGAGCTTCTTAGCAAGTAACTTTAACGAGTTTCTAGGTGATCGATTCTTGTTTACTCATGTCAATAAGGGTTCAAAGTGTTATTAGTGTAACGCTGATACAAGTATCGTGTTTGTTAAGATTAAAGATTAACTTTGGTATGAAGAAAATCATTATAATAGGTTTTCAGAATAAGTGTGGTTTTGAGGGTAAAACATTCAGAAGATTTACTAGAGGTTGTTATAAGGAGTTCAAAGATGGTCCAAGAAATGACACAATAATAGAAATTGCATTGATCAACGAAGATAGCACTCACGATTGGATTAAAATTTAAATAATTTAGGATATTGCTGATTAAGGCAAACATAAGTAGCTTTCCACGTACGGCTTGCACATGCGGTTCATCAAATTCATAATCACAGCTGAGAAACATTCGTGTGGCTAGGAAGCCATGAACACAAATTAGTAATGTCTTTATTTGGCAGGAAGGTGTTTAGGAAGCTATCATTACGCAACCAGGTTTTAATGATAACTCAAAATGAAAGTGATAAGTAGGAATAAATGGTTCGATGTAGCTAGATCGAGTTAAAATATGAAGATAAAGGAAAGAAATCAATTTAAGAATTCACATGCTTCAAGCTTGGAGTCAAAATCATCTTAAGACAATCGGGTTTCCTTTCGAGTTCAGAGATCATGCTTTGGCTTAATAGGTCAAAACACTAACAGTGTTTCACCCGTCAAGTTACTACATGCTTCTCGTCACTTGATTTACAACCATGGTAAGTTGAAGATCCAGAAATGAGAATAGTCATCAAGGTGTGGTTTTCACTCCTAACTTGATGGTGTATTCCCAAGATATGACCATTAACTTACCAATCAAAAAGTTCAATCCCAACTCATTGTTAAGGATCCTAGAAATAAGACGAGGTAACTCACCATTAAGGTAAGGGAAATCACTCCTATCTTAACAATGAAGTTTTTACAAAAACAAAATATAACGAAATGAACTTCTTCATCAAAATCCAGAATTCACTCCAACTTTGATGAGATCGTTTCATTTGAGAGAATACAATCCATAAAAATGAAATTATCATCAAGGTATGGAATTCACGCCTATCTTAATGATTGAGCTTCATAATAACAAGGAAACAATCAAGATTGACAATTGCCACCAAAGTACGGGTTTTCAATCCTATTTTGGTGAGATCATGTCACTTGTGAAATGCCATTTCAAAGAAAATACTTGAAGTCAATCCTCATGATAAGGTAATCACCCTAATCCAGAGGATTAAATTGCATAAAACACACAATTGGAAACCATTTATCGGAACGAATAGAGATTCATCAAAGTAAGGGAATCACCCCTGTTTGATGAGATAGAATCATTTAGGAGATACGAGTGTTCTTAGTCATAGGCTGACTTGCAAACCCTTGCATTTCCCACGGTGCAGACGGTCCAAAGTTTGACTTAACAACGAAAGGAAAAGGGTATCATTTAGAATTTCAGAAAATTTCAAGTTACATCAATGTAACAAAAGGAAAATCATGCTTACAAAATTTAAGGTCAATGTTCGAGGTAACAGGATTTGTTATGATGTTCAAATCTTGGATGTCTTAAATCAGGAAGACGAAATCAAGGACAAGAATGATTCAACACATGATAAGATGTGAATATTCGATTCACAATCGAAAGGAGAATACAAGGACTTCCCAAGATATGAGGTCACCCATAGCCTTATTGAAGACACGCGTACTTATAAGTGGTAACAAAGTTATAATTAGTTTATTCGATCATTGAGGTGAGTGACCACTTTAGATTAACAAGGTTAATATTCAATTAGCAAAGTATCCTGAGATGTAGGAATTCCATCTACAGCTTTGCATGTTCTTAGTTATAGGACACATCCTTAAGAAGACTTGAGAACCATAGGTAACGGTTTAAAGTTTTAAAGACATACGGTTTAGATTCCCAATATCTTTGGGTATGTTAAAATCCATGTTCACGTTGGTCAAGGTATAGAAATAGTTACATGAAACGTTGAGTTCAATAACGTTACATGTTACACATTGAGCGTTTAAACGTAAGAGTTGAAATGTAGGATGGGTTTAATATTAACAGGAATATTATTTAGGTTAAGAATGAGAAAGTATTTAAACTTTGATGATAAACTAGTTCAAGGATTCAAGGATTTTTAAGATACAAAGGATGGTTCCATTTGGTAACGCATTACCATTTGGAATCGTTGACACGTCAAGGTAAATTGACTCATTTGCCTTAGAGATTTGTGTATTTTGACCATAGTTTATCACTCATCCCAGAAATCCCCAGGTAAGCGTAACGGTTCCCTCAATGAGATTTATACGAATACGCTTGCCTTAGCCCGAGGGCTTTTGCCAGGAAATCCAGAATACAGGTGTCTATGTGTCACACAATATTTCTTAGGTTCATGAAATCAAAACCTTGATGAGATTTTCACAGATTAGATATAGAGTCTAAGGAATTAAATCCACGATGATAAGTGTAGATTCCATATGTCGTTGAGAATAGGTTTAGGAAGTTCATTTGTCGGGGAGAGTCAAAAGTCAAAGTTAAGTTTAAGGAGTCAAGTAACTAAGTTTTAAGCATACATAAGGCAATCCTATGCTAAGGCATCAAGTTGCACAAAAGGCATAGCATTATGTAGCATTTAAACAATATGTAAGCATAAAAGTATAAGGATCTTTCTATGAGGTTCATGCAACTATAGTCTAGGTCACCATTTCTAATAACCTAAATCCCTATAGTTATGGGCTCTGATACCAATCTGTCACACCCCAACCTTGACGGCGGAATCGTCGAGGCGTGAGAGTTACGATTGTTCACAGCCACATAACGCTATTGCCTGAAACATGTTAAAAATAAAAGGTCAACATATTGTTGGTGAGCATTCTATAGTTTTTCATACATAAGTATATAAAAGATGGCAATTCATGTTGTAAATTAGAGAACAAGGTAACTAGGGATGTAAGACAGAATGCACAATCAAACCTTGACAATGTTTTACAAGTATCAAACGACGTTAATATTCTATTAACGTTAAAGTATATACGATTAGCTAAGTGTACTTGGATCAACCAAGCAGGCTTGTCAGGCCCATAGATCTATGACGTCGCCAGGCTAGCAATAGTTAATGATTGTACATATATTCGACATTACATGGTAGCTACAAGATTCAACTAATCACAACACACAAGCAAATTGCCATAAGTTTACAAGAATCAAACGTGTTTACAAGTGTAACGTTTATACGGTAACATGTTTCACCCAAAGTGTGTGAAATAATAAAATGGGTATAGAAATACTCACTTGATATATATAAGGTGATGATAAGAATTTAAACGAGGCTCCAACGATTTCTTTTACGAGTTACCTAAATGTATTGATTCCAAGATTAAGTTTAATAATAAGATTAATGGTTAGACATGATCTAGGGTTTCAATTTGGATTTGGGGGTTTAAATAATTAATTAAAATAATGAATCATTTACGTTTTTGATTAATAAAGATATTATAACTCAATTAAGTCCAAGAATGATTAAAAATATCTCAACAATTTAAGTTAATAGAAATTAAGTTTGAAAGATATAATTAATTTAATAATCAATTAGAGAATTAATTATATACTTATTTAAATGACTTTAAAAATTATTTAAACTCATTTTATAAAGTTTTGAGCTTTTAGAATATTTCATCATAAAAGTTTTATAATACAACCTTAAAAATCAAATAAAGAGAATATTGTTTTATAAATTTTTAAGAAGTTAAATAAAAGTTAACGAATAACTTTATTAACTAGTGATGATATATTAGATGAATAATTAGTCATTAAACATATGATTTTATAAGGTTTTAAATAATCTAAATTTGAACCATGATATATTTTATTATTTAAATTACATAAAAGAATTTATAATGTTTTTAAAATAAATCTCCATTTATAATATCGTGATTTAAACTTTAAAAATTAAAGAAATTAATCTGGATATATTATTTGAATAAATAATGATTTAATACGTTAAACAATATTTAAAACCTATTTTATATGAAAATGATTTAATTAAACAAAATAAATAACTAAATAAATAAAGAAATTTTAAAATAAATTCCAGCAAATAATTAGATAATTTCAAAATTATTGGTAGTTTATAAAAGAAATTTTATAATTTTTCTGATTTTTCTATCATTTATTTAAAGGCTAAAAAGCTAAAAAAAAAATAGGTGAGGTAGCCCGGTTTCGAACCCGGGACCTCATGGATGTGAAAGAGCACAGGAACCAGTGGACCACTGGCCTTAACCGCGAGTGAAACCCGTCCCAAATTCTTATAAACTGATTTAACATAGTTACCCCATATCTCATGAACCCTAGAATTCGATCGTTCAAATTGATAGATCAAATGATGTTGTAAATCAAATTGACCATGGGGCTTTTGTTCCCCATGAAGAATAGAGTGTGTGTGTGTGTCGAATTACCAGTATGATGATGAATTGAAGACGAGCAGGTCGAGAACAGACCGCGGTCACTGTGTGATCGATTTGATGCTCCAAACAACGTTGATAATCAAATTAAACTCATGGGAAGCTTCGAATAACGATATAGAAGCCAAGCCCATTATCAAATTTGATTGAAATCGATTGGAAGTTGGGTTTTTAAGGGGTTGCAGGTCCGCGGTTATGGTGTTCGAACGGGTTGTTTTTGTGTTTGTTTTTGGTACAATTGAAAACTGAATTCGATTGGGAATTTATAGAGGATTGTTTAGGTAGATTCGATTTGATTATTAGTAACATTTGAGCGGGTTTTTGAGCTGTGATCGCACTCGAGAATTAAAGTGGATCGAGAGTGGATCTATGAGCTGTAATATGAATGATTAAAGTGTGTGGATGGATTCGAATCTGACCCACGATCATAATGGGACCGGTTTGGAGTAATTTAATCGAGTTTTGAGGTGGTTTGGGGTTCGCCGGAGCCGTTGGCCGGCGGTGGCCGGACGGTCGCCGGAAAAACGAGGGAGAAGAGAGAGAGCGCTGTTGGTTTTGAAATATTTACAGAACTGGTCCCTGCGGTTTTAAATTTATTATTTCATGCTATAAACTTCTTTTTGAAGTTGATAAATTGCAAAACCGACCCCTGGACTCTTATTATTATTATTATTATTAACATTATTAATGTTATTATTATTATTATTAGTGTTATTATTATTGTTTATTATTATCTTTAATATTATTATTATTATCATTATTATCATTATTATTATTATTTATTATTATTATTATTATTGATATTATTATTATTATTATTAGTATTATTGCTATTATTATTATTATTATTTATAAAAATCGTGGTAAAAATACGAAATGTTACAGTAGATGTGAAGCTTCAGAGAGCATAGGTGGATCGAAGTTCAACAAGACCGGAACCATCCAGAGTTGGACCTCGTAGTTATACACCACACCACCACCACGCCGCAAAACCACCACCACTCCATCAGAACCACCAAATCATCACCACCACCCTATCATAAAACCACCAACACCACACCAGACGGGCACCACCACCACACATTAGATCTCCACCACCACACATTAGATCTCCGCCATCACACACTAGATCACCACCACCATGTGGACCCTAGAAACCAACCGTTAAACTCAAACTTATAACAAACCCCTTCGAAAACGTATAAACAAGTATTGTAGAGGTATTAGTAGGGTTTGATATGCATTTTCGAAGTGGTATGTTACAAGTCCAATATTGATTGTCGATTTTTAGGGTTTACATGGTAGCGATGATCTGATGTGCGTGGTGGTGGTGGGCGCTCTGGTGTGGTGTTGGTGGCTTTGTGATGGGGTGGTGGTGGTGGTTCGGTGGTTCTTGTAACGGGTAGTGGTGTGGTGGTTATTTTTGGACTAAATTAGCAAATACACTCAAACCACACGGACTAAAATAGCAATGTATTTAAAGAGTATATATTAAATCAGGTTTAAAAAAAAGAAAAATAAAAACATATATGTAAAATGCCCAGTATACCCCTACATTTAACGGAAATTTTGGATGGAGTTAACGGACTGGATGAATATGACAAGATTTGTAAACCACAGGGACCCAGATGCGAAAAAACAAACTATTGGATTAATGTGGTAATTTTCACCAAACCACAGGGACGAAAATAACAATTTATTCTCTTATAAATTTATAAACTTTCGTGTCGTGTTCAGGTTAATACATCATACAGTTTTCAGGTTTGAGTCGTAAGATTCGTCGGGTTGGACGCGTCAACCTGCTAATTCGACCCGTTTGAGAGTGGCCATGACTAGTGAATGTGAATGAAAACGGCTTCGTTGACGGAGTCATAGGTTTTGCCTATAAATCAACCGTAAGTCCTTCGTCCCCAAATTCCGCAGATCTCCACAGCAGTTGAATCAACATTTAACACCACCGTCGTTGTCGGAAAATGGCCACCATTTCTTCCCTTTTCATCCTCCTGTTAACCATCACCACCGTCTTCATATGTAACGCCGAAGCATCCTCCGTCAATTTCGTCAAGAAGACTGTTTCTTCTCACCCCATAGTCATCTTCTCCAAATCTTACTGCCCGTATGCATCTCTCAATCTCATCGTTTCTATCTGTATAAAGTCACCGTTTAATTGTTAAATCTTTATGAACTTGGTGGAGTTTAGGCGATCGCTGATGAAGTAGGTAGTAATGAAAAAGATGGATTCTTTGTGCATTTGTGGACGTAGTTGGTGTATTGCGAAAGAAAGAAGCTATTTTTGTTCATGATTCGTTCATTTTTGGTACAAAGTTGAAATTGTTGTTCGGTTTTTGTTTTGATCGTTTGTTTCTGATGGTGTTTAACAGATACTGTAAAAGGGCTAAGGGTGTGTTCAAGGAGTTGAACAAGAAACCTTATGTTGTTGAGCTTGATGAGAGAGGTTTGTAGTTTTGTTCTTTAATCCTTACATTGCTCCTCTGATTGATAGTATGCTAAATGATTCTTTTTGAGGTTTAACAATGCTTCAGATTATACTAAGTGCATAACTGATTGTAAGGATTGAATGCCTTAAAGATTTTGGTAGATGTGGATTTTGTGTTTGTTAGACCAAGAGAGTAAGGTTAGACTTTGTCAAGGATCTACTTTTGATATATTTCACTACAGCAAACGACAAGTTTGGTGTGATCGTCAAAGACATAGTTTGCTAACGTTTCTTCTATAAAAAGAGGCATCACAAATAAATAATTTTCACCAAAAACATCTACGTTGACATTGAGATCAAGTGTCGGAACAAGAACTCCTTTTTCACCAGAACTCTCTCTTCTTGTAACAATGTTAAACCATACTCACTCTGATTGAGAAGTGGACTTTGTTTATATGAAATTATCTAGTGCTCAAGCAACATCAACCTATATTTTAGAAGCTGAATTGGTTACAGAGTTGAATTGTGAATAATGTCATCTACGTAAAAAAGAACAGTATGGTCCTTTTCTGTTTTCTTACTGAACATAGAGTGATATGTGATATATATGATATGTAATATGTGATATGTATGTGACATGTATTATGATTGTTATGGCTACCGCCTTGTTAACGAGTCGGGGGTCTCTTCGGAAGCGGTCTCTCTATCTCTCAGGATAGAGGAAAGACTTGCCACCACATACCCCTCCTAGACCCTGCTCTTCAGCGGGATACACTGGGTATGTTTGTTTGTTTGTTTGTTTACTGAACATAGAGTAATCAGCAATTAAGATTAACTGCAGAGTGCAGGTATAACCTGAGCAAGAAGAGCTGTTGTGATCTTAACATATCACTGATGGTAGAAATGGAGAATAAAGCCTTTTGTTCTTTGTTTTCAAAAGAGTTGCAGACAGTCCCCATTTTAAGATGTCAATTACGTATGCTTTTTCTGAAAGGTTCCTAGTTGTAAATTACCTTTCTGCGTATTATCATCATTGTTAGTAAGATGTTTGTTCATCGTAGGGCGTTTAAGATGTTTGTCAATTAGTTATTTTGATTGATTAAAAGTGAAACATGTTCATATTTTAGAAAAGAATATGTTTTTAGGTTTGTAATGTGTTATAATTATATTTGTAATTATCATCATTATTAATATACAACAATACCTTAAGGTTTTTTCATTATTCTATAATTTATGATATTAATTATGTTTTGCAGACGATGGCTCGGACATTCAGGATGCCCTGAGCGAGATGGTGGGGAGGCGTACAGTTCCCCAAGTGTTTATCAATGGAAACACCTTGGAGGTTCAGATGGTAATCTCAAATAATTCTAAGCACATCTTTGCTATTACAACCACAGGTCAGCTTAATAAACCTTTTGTCTCATTGGTCTTTATAGATACCGTTGAAGCTTATCAAAGTGGAGAACTGGCTAAGCTTCTTGGCATTGATTCGAGTCATAAGACGGACCTCTGAGCTTTAAGCCTTCACAGCGTAACAATGCCATTTGTCGTGTAGTATGTAACCAATGGTATTTTCAGTTGACTTGATCATTTATGATTATGTCAAAATATGTACCAATAAAATTAGTAACTTGTCACAATCGTTTTTACAGTTTTATCAATTTGGTGGGTTAACTTCAGTGATCTTGGGTATATTTAGGCTCTTCTATTTGGTTTGATGTTTGCACATGTGTACTGTGTAGTGCTTTTCTTTGGTTTTTATGAGTGTTTTAATAAACGGACTTGCCGGGTGGACCGAAAATCGGTAATGGATTGGATAGGTTCGGTTATACTTATAAGGACCGTTTTCTTTTCAGCGGCTGGTTATTAGTCAGACCGATGAACTTGACAGGATTTTAATTTATGAAAGAACATTAGCAACAATGACTGTTCTCATGGAAGCCTCCCTCAAGTGTTCTATTTCTATGTAACAACAAAAATATAACATATAACATAATTTGATTAATTTGAAGCCTTAAACAAAGCATCAATCTATTTGATTTTAACACCAGAAAGATGCTATATGTACAGAAAAAATAACACGCACTCCATCGACCTATGGAAGCCTTTGATATATAAAATGGCATGTGACTATTTCAGTTGATAGATCATTGAGTTGGCCTGGATCAGTTGGAATTCATTGATATCGGTACCGAATGATATTCAGGGGTAGAACCAGGGGGGAGTCAGTAGGGTGTGCTGATTGCTGACCTCTGGTCACTGGAATTTGTTGGTTTTTTCAGTCACAAAAGTTGAGATTTCTTCTTGGAAAAAATGAATGGACCCCTTTAGTTGTAGTTAGTTGTGATAGACAAGAGCATTTTATGTCTTTATGTTAACCCTCCAACTAAAAAGTCCTGGTTCCGTCATGCGCGTATATCTTTCGTCCCTCTTAGTTCTCTTAGTATGTTTACCATTGTTGGCTTCTAACTCCAGCGGATGTTCTCCGCTTGTCACAAGTTCGAAGGTCTGACCAGATTGTCGGCTAACTTTCTCAAAAAGTCAAACCAGACTGAAAAAATAGCTAGTTAAATGAAAATGAAAAGATGCTATAGAAGAGAATCATCTGTGGTAAAGGATATAAATAGCATTAATACTAGTTTGTATGTTCCCTACACTCATCATTGTTGACTTCTTCCTTTATTCTCAAAGACAATGAGCGTATACAAGGCAGTGTATAGATACGCATGGTTTTTAGTTAGTAGCTAAGTGAGTCGGTTATGATTAGTTGGAGTTAGTTGTTTGATAACTTGGTTAGCAGTCAATGTTTAGCTATGATTAAGAAGAGCTACGTGCAGGGACGAATTGAATGATAAACTGCTTCTACCAATTATACTCCTCTCTCTAATTCCCTTCATCTGCTATTGTTGGTTTGTAACAAGGGTTGTTCTTCAATTATCCCAGCTTTTTTTAGTTATTATCTAGCTTGGTGCTTGAACATAATCTTCAAACTGTAATTTAAGGTCCTTCAGATACTCAAACTGTTACAACTTAAAATTCCGGTAGTATTATTATTGTAGGGTGTTACCCCAAAGTATACACGCTAGCTCTTATTTATAGCCGTTAGAATCAACTAACTAACTTTACATTTTACAAACTAGTCCCTACACTTTGTACTAAGTACTTTTAAAGCATAAAAGCCTACACAATCATACAAACTATTTGAACATACAACTAAACAAAGAATTAACTAACATTCACCCCCTTTAATTCTTTCAAATCTCCAACTCCTAGTTTACTCTTCATTTCAGCAAACTTTATCCGGGGCAATGCTTTAGCGAGTATATCTGCCTTTTGTTCACTTCCCTCAATGTGTCCCACCATCACACACTTTCTTTCAACACATGAAAATGATGAAACCTCACATCTATATGCTTGGATCTGCCATGGAAAACTGGGTTTTTCATCAACTGTATGGCAGATTTATTGTCAACATAGATCAAAATAGGACCTATTACTTTATCAAGTAACTCCTCAATCAACCCTTTAAGCCATATGGCCTGCTGTGCAGTTGCAGTAGCAGCCATAAATTCGGCTTCACAAGAAGACAATGCAACTGTCTCTTGTTTCTGACTCACAAATTCGGCTTCACAAGAAGACAATGCAACTGTCTCTTGTTTCTGACTCACCCAACTGATAGGACCTCCTCCAAAATAAAAAACCATTCCTGTAGTGCTCTTGCCATCTGCCTTAGTAGGCGCATGAGAGCTATCACTATATCCTATCAGTTCACCTGTTGCACCTTTTCTATACCACAGTCCATGACTTAGAGTGCCTTTCACATATCTTAATATGGTTTTCACTGCTTACCAGTGAGTGACCTTAGGCTTTTCCATAAATCTACTAGCTATTCCAACTGCATAGCTAATATTAGGTCTTGTTTGTGTCAAGTACCTTAAACAGCCTATAGCCCTCCTGTATTTAGTGGAATCAACAGCTTCCCCTTCATCATCCTTACCCAGCTTTACTCCAGGATCCATTGGAATCTTTATGGCATTGCATTCCAATAAACCCTGATCCTCTAGGATTTTCTTTGCATAACCAGTTTGTGAGACAAAGATACCATCATTGCATTGCTTAACTTCAATGCCTAAGTAGTAATGTAAGAGACCCAAATCAGACATCTCAAAACAAGACATCATCATGTCTTTAAATTCTCTTATGACTTCTTCACATGAGCCAATCACTATAATGTTATCTACATAGACTCCTATGATAACAACTCCCTTATCATACCTTCTCCTGTAAACAGCATGTTCCCTAGGACATCTTAGGAACCCAAACTTTACCAAGGTATCATGGAGTTTCTGATTCCAAGCTCTTGGAGCTTGCTTGAGTCCATATAAAGCCTTGATCAATCTATAGACCTTACTTTCCTGTCCCTTTTTCACAAAACCCTCAGGTTGTTCCACATATACTTCCTCATTCAAATCACCATTGAGGAAGGCTGTCTTCACATCTAAATGATGAACAACCCACTGATTCACTGCAGCAATGGCTAATAATACTCTCACAGTTTCTAGCCTTGCAACTGGTGCAAAGACCTCTTCATAATCAATCCCATATTGTTGCACATACCCTTTCACAACTAGCCTTGCCTTATGTCTAGTTATCTCTCCTTGTGCATTCTTCTTTAACTTGAACAACCACTTTAATCCTATTGGCTTCACACCTTTTGGACAAGTCACCAACTTCCAAGTTCCATTCTTTTCAATACTTGACAGTTCATCTCTCATTGCAGCCATCCATTCTTTACTATATTTGGCTTGCTTGAACCCCACTGGTTCATCTATATGCAGTAATAGTTCATTTTCACTGAATTGAGGTGGTTCAAATGGAATCTTCTCTAGGACCTCTGTCCTGTCAAAGACATCTTCCATAGAAGTGAACCCCCTTGGTGGTGTGTCATCATAAGTTGATCTGGGAACATGATCAACTTCTGATGAACTCCCAGAAGTTCCCTGAGTTTTACTTCTCATATCAACACCCCCTGAATGATGTGATGTATGCACCCCTGCATCATCTGACTCATGCCACCCTGAATCACTGCTTTCTTCTGCTTCTTGAACTGCTGACAAGGTTCTTGGTCCAGAAGAAGACAAACTTATGACTCCAAATTCTGAGTACCCTACTTTTGAATCTTCATAACTATGATCTTCCCAATTCCAGGGAATGTTTTCTTCAAACAATACATCTCTGCTCACCACTATCTTCTTCTGCATAGGATCATACATCCTATAGGCTTTTGACCCAGGCTCTACACCAAGATGAACCATTAGCACACTTCTGTCATCTAGCTTTTTCACCAGATTCCCAGGAACCTTGACATGTCCCTTGCACCCAAACACTTTCAAGTGTGTTAGGTTGGGTTTCCTAGTGAATATACACTCATAGGGAGTTACCTTTTCCAAGGCCTTTGTAGGTACCCTGTTCAATAGGTAGACAGCATGTCTAACAGCTTCTCCCCACAAGTGTAATGGCATACTCATAGCTTTCAGGATTGATCTCCCCATTCCCATAATGGTTTGATTTTTCCTCTCCACAACACCATTCTGTTGTGGAGTATAGGGAGCTGTGAGATATCTCTTGATACCATCATTTGAACATAATTGCTCAAATGTTTTGGAGGTGAACTCCCCACCCCTGTCAGTCCTAAGAGCCTTCAGATTAAAACCAGTTTCCACTTGAGCTTGTTCTTTGAACCTCTCAAAGTACCCTGATGCTTCATCCTTGGTCTTTAACATGTATACCCACATGTATCTTGAGAAATCATCAACAAGTAACATAAAGTACTTGTTCCCTGCTGATGTGGGGGGGTCAAAAGGTCCACACAAGTCAACATAGACCAGTTCCAAAGGTTGTTGAGCCCTATAGACACTGATCTTGGGAAATGGATGTCTTCTCTGTTTTCCCACTAAACAGCTTTCACATACCTGAGCTTTGTGGGAGATTCTAGGCATTCCCTTAGCCATACTATGCCTAGACATCTTGGTCATAGAATCAAAACCCAAATGGCCCAGTCTTGCATGCCATTTCCAGGAATCATCTTCAACAGCAGCCAATAAGTTCTCTGGTTGTGTTATTTGAAGATTTATTGTATACAACCTATTTTCTCCCTTCTTGACCTTTAACAAAGTCTTCCCACTTTTCTCAAACACCCAAAGATACCCTGCTTTTATCTCTATCCTGCAGCCTACCTCATGTAATTGGCCTAGGCTTAGAATGTTACTCTTTAGAGCAGGGATGTAATACACTTGAGTAACTACTCTATGCTCTCCATTCTTGCAATGAAGACAATTTGAGCCCCTGCCCTTTATGGTCACAACTAAACCATCTCCAAACCTGACTTTCCCACTTATGGCCTCATTTAACTCACAAAAATGAGCCTTCACACCAGTCATGTGATTACTAGCACCATTATCTAAGTACCAGGTGCTAGAATCACTTGCATTAGCACTGGTCATCTCTGATGGGAACACTCCATTCTCTTCAAGAAGGCCTAGATCCTCCTTGACCATGAGAAGGGTAGATTCATGATCTCCCTGTGATTGTGATAAGTGAGCCTCATGGCTTTCTCTCCTGGGTGCTCTGCACTCATTTGAGAAGTGCCCAAGCTTGTCACAGTTGAAACATCTCATGTTCTTCTTGTCTTTCTTTCCACCTGCCCCCTTCTCCTTCTCACTACCATTGGGTGGTGGTTTAGATGTGGAGTTCTTTCCACTCCTCCCCCTACCTCTACTGCTGGCTTTGCCATCACCATAAGAGGATCTTGATCCTCTTGACTCATTTTTAGCCCTCTCCTGCCACTCAGCTTTTATCAACAGGAGTTGTCCTGAGGAGTTCTTACCCTGAGTCACTGGTTTGACTCTCTCCTCATAGGCTTTCAGCCTGCCAATGAGTTCCTCAAATGACATTGAGTCTAACTTTGAGAACTGCTCAATTGCAGCCACAATAGGGAGAAGTCTCTCAGGGGCAGCCTTCAAGACCTTCATCACTTGCTTAGATGGTTCAATAGTAGTTCCCAGTGCCCTATATCTTGACACTAATTCACCCATCTTCCCAGCAAACTCATCAATTGAGTCTTGATCACTCATTGTGAGCATTTCAAATTCCCTGTCAAGAGTTTGAATTCTTGCTTGTTTGACCCGATCCTCTCCTACAAACCTTTCTTTCAAGGCTCCCCATACATCTTTTGCCTCCTTGTGTGCAGCAACCTGCAACAAAACATCCTCAGGCAGCGCTTGAAAGATGAATGCACGTGCCTTCTTGCCAAGTCGCACATCGACTGTGGCACCTGTCTCAGGTTGGATGGCATCCCATAGGCCCTGCGCATCCATGAAGGCTTCCATCTTAATTGCCCAAGAGGTGTAGGTGGTGGGGGTGAGTATAGGGATCTTGAAAGAGATCGGATCATTGGCTGAATCTTTGACAGCCAATTGTCGATTGGGATCGACCATTAGTCGGAACAGGAATCAAATTGGGATCGAATTAAGACCGAATTAGGTGTAAGGGAGAAGAATTGATACCGAATCGATACCGAATTGAGTGAATCGCGATCGAATTGGGTCAAATTGGAGTGAATCGCGATCGAATTGGGTCAAATTGGGGTGAATCGGACTTCCTGCGCACGTCGCGATGGGAATCGAAGGAGGAGGAACTCAATCACAGTCGAGAAGAGGTGGTGGTGGTCGTTAATCGCACCGGCGGTGTAATTGCAGTCGTCGAAGAGTGGAATCCAAGATCGAGAGCCTATCAGGCTCTGATACCAAATGTTACAACTTAAAATTCCGGTAGTATTATTATTGTAGGGTGTTACCCCAAAGTATACACACTAGCTCTTATTTATAGCCGTTAGAATCAACTAACTAACTTTACATTTTACAAACTAGTCCCTACACTTTGTACTAAGTACTTTTAAAGCATAAAAGTCTACACAATCATACAAACTATTTGAACATACAACTAAACAAAGAATTAACTAACACAAACCGCATCAAGGGTATTGAATCCTACGTTCCTGAGATCATCTATTCCACCAAATATTGCCGATAACTTACAAGGTTAAGACTTCATGCAAGTGTAAACATGCTTCTGACTTTCATCAACATGTTCAATTCTCCAGAACTTCTAATAGTAATCAATGCAAATCTAATGTCATGACCACAAGTTAATAATCAGCGACTGAGTGAGATGAGAACTAAATGCCACCGCAGTGGAAATCCTCCATCGGCAATTATTGGTTCGTTAGAGGAATTAGGTTATAAATGATTTGAGAGAGGACATTATGTAGAAATGATTGTGGAATGATAAGGCTGAAATAGATATACCATTCAGATGTTTTTACTTCAAAATATTTTATTTGAATACATAATGACACTATTATTTCTTTGAGCTCCTAACCAAATCATTAAATGATGCATATGTTTCTACTTGCATCATCAGAATTTTAATTTGATTACAGGTCTGCTAGAGTATTATATGTGTAAATCTTACTGATTCATGGGGGTAGGAGTAAGAAACAGATCTCAACTAGCCACTGAACTAATAGACATATATAACACATCTGAAGTAGATATGATGAAATGTGTATTTTATTTGAAGCACTTCATCAGAATACATTGTTTATCAAAACCACAATATGATTAATCTTTTTAGACCATCTCTTTATACTTTTTTTTTTGCCAATCCAGGTTTGGCATTCCCAATACAATCAGTAAAGCTAGTTAATAACAGTGCCTGTTACTACTTTTCTGCTGAAAGGAGTTCAACCATTTTAACAAATGTAACGAAAATTTTACACATGGAAAATAGGACTCACAGAAGAGCTGGCACCAGACTTGGGTTCCACCACAAACCTGCATTGCAAAGACTTGAATGAGGGTGGCTACTTCAAGATACACACCGCGTTTAACGACGAAACATGTTTTACTTTACTTAGGCCGCATTTTCTTTTCACGTTTAGATATGAGGGTAATTAAGTTTGTGGCACACACGCACGCAGTTTCTTAGAAATGTAACTGTCAACTACATATGCTAGCAAAACACCACAACTATAGAGGTTGCAAAACAAGGGGGTGGGCAATGTGTGTAACGGGTCAACATGGGAAACTTTTAGAAAGGCGCAGACCGGTGGAGTTAACCCACCAAGAACTTTTGTCCATCTCTATTTCAGCTTTATAAATAACTAGTTTGTTAACACTATACTAATGAAACTAAATTTTTTGATGATATATGAATTAAGATGTTAGGTTGTAAGCACTTAAACAGACGTAGGTCTACAGTCTACACTCATAAGACCCATGCGCTTTATAGCCAAGTTTTTCTACTCGACTCTTGACCCATTATCAAATATCAATAAAACAATATCCGTATTAACCTTTTTTTTCAAATAAACAGGTTATAATTTCATCTCTCGGCGGATATGTGTGTATATGTACATATGCACACACATACACAAACCATCAATCGTTAACTAATTTAGCACCAAAACTTTCAGGGGTGATACGAAGTAGTTGGATTCAGAATGCATACCTGTACATGATATTGATCAGCATATGTTTCTCAACTACTTTGGAGAACTTTATTAGGGTCGAGTTGGCCACTGCAATAGCTGGAAGGAACAGCTGAAAGTTCCTGCCTTCCTTTCCATTCTTCACCAGGCTTCAATGTAATGGGCTTTTCGATTGCTGCTGCTTCTACACATAGCATGTGTTTGTACTCATCATCACCAAAATCAGCCATAGCTTTTGCCTTCTTATCCCATGGATTCCACACCACTAACAGGAAAAATGAGCATGGTTTTGTTACATATGTTGCACTTCTAATACAAACACACCAAGAAACTCTGAACAGGTTTTCGTTGTTGAATAAACAAAGAAAGGAAACACAAATATAATAAATAAAAAAAACTGTGGTGTTCAATAAATATAAGTGCATGTCAAAGCATATACCAGCATCAGGAAGTCCATCTTTCCGAACAACAAATGTTCGTTTCTTTTCATGATCCAGGATTGCAATCTTTGTTGGTGTGCTGAGATAAATCTTGTCAATCTGAGTAAAGAATTGGCGCTACATAAGCATAACCATATATAGCATAGTATTATTTCTTAGTGAGATAACTAAAGCACCTCTGATTCAAAAGTTATAGCATCTCCTTGTTCTGTATATCTCTCCCTGTTCTTCAAGTTGTCAAGATAATCAAGTGTCTCCAGTCCTTCCACTCGAACTTCACTGAATATTAAGATGCTTTATTCAGATAGATCACCAAGGCAAAACAAATGAAACATAGGATCCATTCACTATTTCATGTCATCGGAGATAAGGAATAGCTCCAAACTTATGTCATCGTTCAGCATCAACATGATAACCTCGACATGGGCATCATTTTTCATAGAATAATTTCAAACTAATCACGTCATGTATATTGATAAAATTGATAAATAATATCGACTACAAAATAATCACCAGATACCATGCATACATATGGCCACTACAAGCAGGTTACAGGACAGAGACGAACAGGATTTCAGGGAATTTGAGACTAATTGGTTTTGGTGAATCTGCATGCTACATATTATATGATGGTATTTTCTGGGCCCTTAGTTTAAGGAAGAAACATACAAGGAATTCAATTTTGGATAAACCTGAAATGGTGTCAAATTTTAGAGAAGACGATGAAAGTTTGGCTATTTATTTAATATAGTTCATATAATCAACATGGGATTATACATTCTGCAGCAAAAGAAGTGTGGGGGTTAAATAAGCCATGACAGCATAAAAAACAAGTCTTTGACAAATCTGATTAACTGCAATTAAAATAAATAAGCTACCATTAACAGATCATCACAAATAAAATGTCCAGAAAATGATTTATCATTATAACAGCATGAGCTTCTATGTGGTATTATCATGGTTAATAATACTTTTTTTAAAATCTATATGGCATTGACCAAGTAGTACTTCAGCACAAGCATCAGAATAACAAAATAAAAATTCTTATCTAGCTGATGAGTATAAAATTGCAACATAAAATGAATAGTTAATAAATAAATATCCTGCTTAGCCTGAATACACTAAGTTTCTCATAATATATACATTGAAAAGTGCACAACCAATTTACCTGATGTCAGAAACAGAAAAATAGGTGTGATATGCAAATGTAAACGTAAATGGCTTTCCATCAGTATTTCTGATCCGAGATGTCAACATCAAGTCTCCTGCAGGTCCCAGTGTGACCCTCAGTCGATACTCAAAGCTACAAATCAATATAAGCAGTTAAAACTGCAAATTAGATCAACTATTAATGAGAAAGTAAAAGCTAAAAAGTGTGTAAATTAAAAATAAAACTTGATGGTCATCTATATAGAAAGAATTTAAGGGTTTGAGTATACTAATACGCTTTTATAGAAGACACAATAACTTGGAACTTGTAAAGATATACCTGTGTGGCCAAATCTTCAAATCCTCTTCAGTGGGCTTTAGTAACAAATCAACAAAAACTCTGTTGGTGACATTGACATTGGGTGGAAATGCAGGGGATCAGGGTCTATGGCCCATACTCTGTTTCTAGCAAATCCATGTGCTTCAAGAGGGCCTAGATTTGAGAACTGCATCAAGAAAGCATGAGAATATATCTAGAAGTGCAGAATTGAACAGAAGAAAGAAAAGAGACATACTTGAGGAAAGCATATAGGAATACCCCCACGTATTGGCTTAGGAGGCTTAAAGATTGCCTGCAAAAATACATACATTTCTGGATGATCAAAAAGGATGACAAGTTACAAAGAGCCGATTCAAAGTACAAAATTAGAACCCATAAAAGAATAAACCCCTCCCAATCCCGGAAATGTGACATATAATATAAAGAAAACCAAACACTCTGCAATAAAAGAAATTACTAGCATGCCCCAACCGGAATCATAAAAGCATTCATTAAAACAGGATTTATGGATAGGTGGTACCTTGCTACTGACAAAAAGCAACTCTTCTCCCTGCTCATTTTTCCAAGATGTCACATGAGCTCCATACAGATATACCTGCAAGAATAGAAAGCTTAACAATCAACAAGGATGCAGCTATGATGAACAATAAATTAAAATTACTGATTTACTAGAAGACAATCAAGGCATTAACCCATCTAATTCATTGAAGGATGACCCAGCATGTGAAACTATACATTCAAAATATTCATATAGAACTACAATTATAAGGAAAATGGATGACACAGAGTTACTTGTCCTACATTTCTTTTGTTTGTGTTTTATTTTATCTTTTGGAGCTGATTAACGCCACTAACTAGACGTTCAGGACAAGACAATGCCCAATAGGCATCACAAACTGAAATAAATCTACATATCCAGGTCTGCTTAGAGGACCATCCATCATTCCAACAACCACAAAGATAGCTTGATACATTGCCAGCATAAAGAATCTGTCTAGATTAATAGTACAATTTTGTACTGTTTACTAGAAGGCAATCAAGACATTAACAAATCTACTTCACTAAACTACATTATTTATTTACTAGAAGGCAATCAGGATATTAACACATTACAAATCTAATCATTAAACTTTACTTATTTATTAGAAGGCAATCAACACATTAACAAATTTAATTCATTAAACTACATTACTTATTTACTAGAAGACAATCAAGACATTAACACATGTAATTCATTAATGACCCAACATGCATGATTATACGTTCAGAATTTTGATATAACACCAGTTATATGGAAAATGTACAACACATAGTTACTTTTCCTGTGTTTCTTTTGTCTGCGTTTTATTTTATCTTTTGGTGCTGACTAACATTTGGAAGTTTAGGGCAAGAGTACACCCAAGAAGCATCACAAACTGAAATAGATCTACATATCCAGGTTGGCTTAGAGGACATCCATCATTCTAACAACCACAAAGCTAACTAAAAAATTTGCCAGCATAAAGAATCTGACTAGATTAACAATACTATTCTGTACATCCCAGGGATGATAAGAACACAACTAACAAGCTAATTTTCATATGTAAATGCACCTGATTAATCTCATCAAGTTTTCATACTCTTATAAACATGAGATGTACTGATCATATTAAAATTAGTGATCAAGCCAAACCAAGGAAAAAAAAATTCAAGCTAATACATGTAACCAAAATCTCAAGCTCAATCTCAGCCATGAATAAACACATATATGCATAAAAAAGATGAAATCATGAAACTGCATAGAAATGAAAATGCATAAAAAAAACCATATTAATATAAGGTAAACATAAAATTGCATAAAGAGAACCAAAAAACAAGCCTGAGAAGGGAAAAGATTGACTTCTATATCATTCCATATTATAATATAATATTAGAAGGTAGTGCATCAAAATAAAGATAATATCATATATCTCAAAAGGTTTGATGACTGTTTTCCCACCATAGTAGCATGACCTTACTTTCAAGTTTACATGCAATTTCTCAACTGGCCTTGTCCAACACACCTACTCTAAAGGAGGAGGTTGGTATCTTTGTATGAATAATTTCAAAATGAGAGGACCTACAATGGAAGGGGATAATTTCTAACTTGTAAGAGTGGTTTCACTCACTTAGCCGGTGTTCTAAAAGTCCTTTCAGGCAACTTAAACATCCAAGTACACATTAAGCATTCCCCACCACCGCAACACCACTAACATCTGGGAACACCACATCTTCAATTGGCAACTAATTGTTGAATTAAATGTTCCAAAAGTAGGAAACAACAACCTTATTCAACTTATCAGTCTATCAAATTCCACTGGATATCTTTCCAATCCTTTACAAGTAGTTATACTAGAACAATGAAACTCAGTCACTTGTAAAAGTTAATAAGTATTTGTACAAAACAGTGAGATATTACAATTTGTAATCTCTTATAAATGTAACCTAATATTAATTTATTATACATATTTACGTATTAAAATAAGCCTCGTACTCATCCTCATAAAAAGGTTTGTTTCATCTGCATTTCTAGGAATTACATACTAGAAGACAACTTTACTGCCTAACTCTGCATAACACTTTTTAGATCACTAACTCGTGTCAAATTTGAATACCCAATTGTCAATCATCATGGACAGAAATGGTAATTAAATTCTATTTTGTCATCATCTTCATAGACTAAAGCAACAACAAAATAATCCCTTCTATTTTCCAGCTAGCAAACTGTTATAAGTACAGGTGAAGGAAATATCAAATGAAGTCCGCACACATACATACCAAATTACTAGTAAATTGAGAAAGGTATGTAACTTGCTAAAAAAAGAGATCCGACACAATCTGTATAAATGAGACAACAAAAAGTGTATGTCCCCTATTATAAATCAAACGTGCCCAAGGCTAAAAGGAGTACTTGCCAAGAAGACGTTCTAATTCTCCAAAATTGATAAACTGTTACGTGGGATTCAACTGACAACCTTTTTCTAATAGCCAAATTATATGAAGTCAAATATCAAACACGGTTTCTGCAAACATATAAGTCCACCTCAAGCTTATAGGTATCGTCTTCACTGCAAACGTTATTGTGGAGGAGCGACTCAACAAAGCGCACAAAATAAACACCTAGTTCCAGATCTCACTTCTATTGTGTAGTAACATAATACTCTCTGTAAGACTGTAACCATCTCAGCGATCTCACTTCTATTGTGTAGTAACATAATACTCTCTGTAAGACTGTAACCATCTCAGCATTTGCCTGGATGAACACACAATGAGCACACACATAATACAAACTCCTGAACGAATTCAAACAATATTCCTCGGATTTAGCAGGAAATGTTCATACATCGCGAGATTGAGAACGCAAATAACAACCAAATCTAACCTAGAGAACGTATACCAGATCATTGGCCTAATGAACAGATCGAATGAATCAGCAATGCTATGACAGAAAATCCATGAAGGAGTGCAATATGTGCATTAACAGCAGGCGAAGGAATCGGAGAGAAGAGAGTTTGAATCGGTCTACATACCTCAGCGCTACTGCCGTGAATTTCACGGAGGATGACTTTTTCAAGGCCATTGACGCCTTTAGTGATCTCAACGGATTTGTTTTCGGTTGTTGACATCGCATCTGTCGGTCATCAACTACCATAACCTAGCCCCCAATATCTCCAAGGAAACGGAGACTGTGTGTACGATCTCTCTCTCTCTCTCTTCGTCTCGAGAAAGTCTGAAAGGCGTAACTTCCTCCCTCAATAAAAGCGTTGTTTGCCCCCACTTTTAAAGAAAAGAGGAATTTATGTAATAGTCTTCTCACCAATGATTCTTTAGTTTAACGGGTTAAAGTCGAGGTAATTATGACATGTAAATAAAATAATGATTATCGATTCAAGTCTTACTCTGAGTAAAAATACTTAGAGTTAAGTCAGTGGATTTTTTCAGTAACAAGTTTCCTCATTAGGAGGGTGGGCTACATTTATCATCCGAACCAGAGTCTAAATTAACATGTAATCATCTTTTGATTTGACGTCAGTATTACTTTGGAGGAAAGAGGATTTATGTAATAGTCTACAGATTTATGTGGGCTACATTCAAAATGACAATTTTCATTTCATCAACTAAGAGCATTCACAACCCGTGCCCATAATCATGTGAATGTGTTTGGTATATTATATGGAATGATTTTGAGTGGTTGTGAGTGAAGGAGAGAAAAAATGTTATTGTGGATTGGTATATTTGAAGAATCACTGTACAATCCTTATAAATTTTTTAATATTTTTGAAAGTGGTTGTGAGTGAAGGAGAGAGAAAAGGTAATGAAAAAGGTATAAAATATATTATTAATTGAAAGGAGAGAGAAGAAGTAGTGATTTTTAGTGTAATTATATGGATAAAGATAAGGAATGGACTGTGAATGCTCTAACTAATCTAATACTACTTTATTTCATATATAAATTTATTGCATGTCTCAAATGACAATGATATATATATATATATATATATATATATATATATATATATATATATATATATATATATATATATAGGGTTAAGATCATTACAGAACCACTTTTTATTTTCAGAACTACAGAACCATTGATTTACATAATGTATATTAAGTCTGGTAATACTTGACCTGTTTTACATATGCGTATATCAGACATAAACAATAAACTGTAAAAAACAACTAAATATCACCAGGTTTAACTTCCATCTATGTAAATCAATGGTTTATATTTACATTTATGTAAGTCAATGGTTCTTTTGGTTCTGAAAATAAAATGGTTCTGTAATGATCCTGATCTTATATATATATATATATATATATATATATATATATATATATATATATATATATATATATATATATATATATATATATATATATATATATATATATTGTTATAAACTATTTTTCTACTTTAAATTTTTTAACCGTAAATCTACTTCACTCTTAAATTACTCAAAATGATTTTATATTATGTCTAGGTTCGAACGCATAACATTCATTCTAAAAAACAAAAGCTCTACAAAATAAATTAGTCTCATAGACTTTTCTAGTTTGTAAATATTATTCTATTTGAAGAAGAAAAATGTTGGTTCATCGTCATGTTTGTTGATGCCTTTCATTTGATTTCTATGTTATGGATTTGAATAGATTATTAATTCTTTTCTATATGAAAATTTTAAAATGCATCTCTATCATACTGTCTAAACAATTATAGGGATTTTTTCCTTATCGTATTTATATCTTTATAGTCATAATCAAAAAAATCTAAACATGCATGTGAATCTTAAGTGACATGTCTACTTTTTTATAACGACAAATGTACAACCATAATTCGATAAATAGATGTTATTTTAATCAGGTCAGGACCACACCCTCAACCCACTCATAAGAAAACTCATTACTGAGAAAACCGTTTGGCTAACTCTGAACATATCTACTTAGAGCATTCACAGTGGAGTCCTTAAAAATATGTATGTGTTTGGTATATTATATGGAATGATTTTGAGTGGTTGTAAGTGAAAGAGAGAGAAAATATTATTGTGAATTGGTATATTTGAAGAATCACTGTACAATCCTTATAAATTTTTTAATATTTTTTAAAATGGATATGAGTGAATGAGAGAGAAAAAAGTAATGATAAGGGTATAAAAAGTATTATTTAATTGAAAAGAAGAGAGAAAATATAATGATTTTTAGTGTAATTATATGGATAAAGATAATAAACCCACTATGGATGCTCTTAATCTCACCTAAACCCTATATTATTCCATATGTGCTCAAACAACTTGAGGGCGGGCCTTGGCGCAGCGGTAAAAGCTGTTCCTAAGGGACCGAAGGTCTCAGGTTCGATCCGTGGAAACGGCCTCCTCACAAAATGTGGGGGAAAGACCGCGTACATCTTCCCTTAAATGGAACGGACCCTCCCTGGACCCTGCGAAAACACGGGAGCTCTTTACAGCACCAGATACGCCCTTTATGTGCTCAAACAACTATGCACAAATAAATACATGATGTCACACTAGTTTAAGTTACTATTTATGAAAAATAAAAATAATAGCAAACCGCATGATGAAGTCACATTGCTCATGACTAAATGAGATATTTGTTTCAAACATTATTATATAGGTATGATACATCCGATTTTCCCATTCTATGCAAAGAAATTACTATCATGTCAATGAAAAAGATAAATAAAATCCAAAAAGTTATAAATAATATAAGGTGCAAAACACACAATTTACTATTAACTTGACAGGTTCTGTACACACCTCCAACCTCGGAGTAGAATACAATCTAAAAAGGGTCTGTTTTCACATACCCTGGAACTCAGTTGAAATCAATAATCAAATAATCAAACGAAGAAAACAACCAAAAATGCAAGCTCACAACAAACCGTGACTGTAAAAAAATGACCGTGCAACTGACACAAAAAAAATGAACGACAAACAAAGCTACATTTTTTTGGGTGACTGTGAGACACCGTTACCAGTAACTGGACCCAATAGAATTAGGGTAAAGTTCACTGAAATTTGCGTTCCAACTCTCATATCAACCGTAAACCAGCCTCTTGAGAGCAGAAGTAGCTAAAAATGCACCAATGCTCTCACCATCACACTAAACACGAAAAACGGGGGTGTTTGCTGCAAAATTTATTAAATAATTACAGTTATTTAAAGGAAGGGGAAATGTGAGATAAAAGAATTGAAGAAAAAAGCAATACAAATTTGTAATTCAGGCTGCATAGAACTCAGAACAATTGAAGTGCCATTTTCAGTTTATTTTGCTTCCATTTTGGCAGCTTGTAGAAAGCTTCTTTGGTCATTCCAAACTTCTCCCTGAACTCAACTGAAGACAAGTATGTCTGCAAAAGAGCAAAGCTTTTAATAATTATAACTAGGTGTTCATAAACCACAACCGACCAAACAAAGTAAGTCAACCAGTTCAAGATTAATATGGTTCGGTTTTGAAGCTTGGCTGTTTAATGGTTTGGCTGATAGTTTGAACTTGGAACAGGTCATTTAACCTTTATTATTCATGTATATTTTTCTATATTTGGAATACGCAAATATAAGTGTGTATTACATTATTGAACCCTCTAATCACTTCAAAATGTTAAAACAAATTAACAATAAAAAAAGGTCCTCAACCCGCCAAACCGGTTAACCATGCCGGTTTGGTTAGTGGTTTTCTGAAACCATAGTAACCGGTTCAGCACAAAATTTTCATCAAAACCTGCCAAACCCAGACCGTGAACACCCCCTAATTTTAATAGTAAATTACATATATTCTTAAATACATAATTTCCAAAACAATACCTCTCTCTTGGTAACATCAATATCTGGAGCAGGGTCGGTCGATACTGTTATAAGGCGCTCATATGGATATAAAGTAAGCCCTTCCTCATCTTCAACCTCATTTTCTTTCACATCTTCTTGTATAGTTAGGGCTTCCATTTTACTGCTCATTGTGTTTTCCTTTGAGTTTGAATCAGACTTTGGTGGAGATTTGGGCCGAGCTATATATATGGCATCATAATGACAAGTTTGGATTCAGTTTTCAAACAATTACCTAACTATAATTACTTTTGAATGTGAGAAATCTTACGTTTGATGGAACGGGGCATGAGGGGTTCTCGTGGAGGTTGTTCAAAAGTGGCAGATAATGATGCTATAGCTGTAGACCTTGAAGCAACACTAGAGGAATCAGATTTTGGATAAGGTTTCCTTACTTGGGGAGGGGTGTTGATAGGTTTCTTGCACTTGCATTCTCAAATGTGGAAGCAAGAGCATTGAAGGCTGGTGATCGGCCTCTCACACGTACTCGATCTGGGCTAAAAGACACACTTCTTGAACGCTGCTGTGGTTTTTCGGCTGTAACAGACCTTCCTACATGTGCTGCAGGTGCTCGCCTTTTCGGTTTCTGGTAGTATAACAATTATTTTATTATGGAAGTTACAAGCATGCATATTTACAGTGGCATGGGGTCTATCAGGCATGCAATAATGTAAAAGAAACACACAAATAAAAAAAACTCTTTCCATTACTTGTGTACAAAACACTATCCTTCCTTTATTTGAAGGCTACTTTACTTGATGTATGATAGTAATTAAATTTTATATCAAAAATTTATTTGTTCTTATTGTTATTTCAATTCTTGAGAATTTGAGTTACATAATTTTAACATAAGATGTATTTTTATATAATGAACTTAGTCCACAATTTATATCCAAGACTGCGATCAAATAGAACTAAGATCCAAATTAACATGTATATAATTTCTTATCAAATAGAACTAAGATCCAAATTAACATGTATATAATTTCTTAAGTCTTAACTAGAAATGTACAACGAGTTGCAAGTTTTGAAAAATAATTAACATTACCAATTATTTTTGTACGATAAAACAATTCTTTTTAATTTACAATGTTAAATTAATATTGCAATAAATCAGTTTGCATTTTCTGTAAAACAGTAATATTTTGATACATCTGGTATTTACTTACTTTTATGTAGTCATAACTTATTAAAAAGTATTTTCACACTTCTTTTGATCACATACTTGAACAAACATGTAGAACAAATACTTACAATACACTTTCACAATCATACCAATTACATCACTCCAGTACAAAACTAACATGCATTCAGAATTTGCAACATGAAGACAGAGGGAAAATAACTAGTTGGTAATGAACATTAATATGCTAATAGCTTAATCATAATTGATGCTTTGTGTTAGATAATTTAATTAAGAATGAACAATGCAAGTCCTGTGATTATGAGAGTTCAGTTATATAATTAATAAATGATTATGTGCAAGCATGCAGTTGACACAGTGAGAAAGAGTGATATTATTATCCAATTACTCTATATAATAAACATGTGTTACATGCATATTAAAAAAGTGGAAAAATAAATTTAAAAGATGATCCAACAGGTCAACCCAAACCGATCCAATACGGCAACACATGACCTATGTTGACTTGCAAAATTGCCCATATGTATAAACTATAAAGTAAATCGTTTGAATCCAGAATAACAAAATTATCCAGTAAAATGAACAAGAAAACAGGAATGAAACCTTGACAAACAAATTTGCATGTAAAGGTGCTAATTTCAAACCTTTGGTAAATGGGTCGATTTGCGTAATATTTATTTTATCGCCAAGTGGCTTAAGCTAAATGATTTAACTAAAGAGGGAACGGGTAAATTGGGTTAGATGGATCAGAGGGTTAAGGTCATTCGAAGTCTATTCAGGTTCACAAAAATCTCCTCAATCATTTTGACCCATTACCTAAGCCAACTGACCCACCCACTTTGTCACCTTTACTTGCATGCTAGAGGACAAACAAACAAACAAACAAACCCAGTATATCCCACTCAAGAGCAGGGTCTGGGAGGGGTAGGTGGTGGCAAGTCTTTCCTCTACCCAGATAGGTAGAGAGACCGCTTCCAAAGAGACCCCTGGCTCGATATAAAGAGGAAGAAACATATAAAGAAAATGTGACTTACATTAGCCAAGGTTGGTCGACCACCATTTTTCAGTATAGATAGTTTCCTTTGGAACGAGTTTCCATGCATCTGCAGTCATGTTAAAATATTGAATTATAAGCAGTTATATATTTAGCTGGCCATACTTCAACATATTATAAAATTGTGATCCTTACTGCAGATTTGGTCGAATCCCATGTGAAGAAACGTGTGAAGAATTGTGGCTCGCTTCCTTCCGTTATGATGTATATTGGAGTTTGAGGAGATAATTTCTCAAGAAGAAAATCATGTTTCACGAATTTCTGTTAGATTTGCAAGTGTATCATTACATAGCCATATGCAATAAGAAACTTCTAGCAGACAAATAAATAAAATAAATATAAAGGCACTGTTATATACCTCCCCTATAACTAATGCTTGTGTTTTCAGTTTCTGATCAACCTGCTGCCCTACCCAAACAAAGATGCTTGAGTGACAATCAAGAATAAATATATCTTCAGTCATCAGATCGTCTTGGTTGAAGTTGTAGATCTCAGTGACCTGCATTAAAACAACATGAAACGTGGTCAAAAAATTGAGTCTACTTCTCACAAGTAACAAAAGGTAATACGCACCTTCAGATCTCCTAAACCAGTAGAAATGTCAGCCAGAAGCAAGGAAACACAAAAAAAAAAAAAAAAAAAATTAGTATGTTTCTCACAAGTAAAAAAGAAATCAATTTGGTGTTATTAAGAGGTGGTTACTTCAACCTTTTAAAAATGTGCATGCAAACAAATGGGGATCACTTTCAGCCTCTCTTGCAATCTTCTGACTCGGGTATTCAGCTTTTCCACCTAAAATTTCCCAGAATTGTTCAGACTCTGAACCCTCTTTTTGTAATTTGGACTGCATATTCGGCTGCAAGTACAATAATCATTTAGCATTTATTTTCTGGAGAAACAAAAGGTAAATAGGTAATGGAAGAATACAATTTGATGAAATTTCAAACCTTAATGACATCAAGCTGCCTCTCAACGAGTTCCTGGACTTCAGGAGTTGTAAGATTTCCAATCCATGTAAAGACTAAAGAACCACTGTGCGATATGTAACAGTACGAGGAGTTTAATGATGAAGCCACCTGATCCAAGTAGAAAATACTTAATATTATATGCAGGTGATGAAAAGTAAACTTATATATCAACAAGAACAAGAATGAATATATTAGAATTAAACTTACAGGTTCAACTTGGATTGCTTGCATGTTTTCCGGTCCAGAACCTTGAACTCGAAATAGTGCAATCCCGTCTTCTTTATAAGTTTCATCAGGAAGTTCCTTCCCTGATATGAAATTCTTGTATCCGTCACTTAGACCACCCTGTGGATTTCATGATTCACGTGAATAATTGTAAATGAAGAGCAAAGATTAAAGTTCTAATGTTTTCTTCTTGATTACAGTATCTGAGTTGAAGCAAACCTTAAGAACCAGAAAGCTTTGGAAGATTGCAAAGAAAAGGATAGGTTCGCTTCCTTCGTAAACTTGCAACTTAATACCCATAAAACCAATATCAGTACAAACACATGGTAATATTAATAACATACATGCAAATAGGGCTAAGTTAATGATTAAAGAAAGCAACCTGAGCAGCCATAAACTTGAGTGACTCAACCATCTTGTTTGCTTGTGAGGTCGCTGAATTTCGTTCTTCCTATAACACAATGTGGAAAACTATTACGGGTTCTTTCAATTTGTTTCGACTCTTTGGTTCCTTGGAAAATATTAGGAACTTGGTTTCAAAATGTGCGCATGCGTGATGCGCTGCTGCGAGCGCATCGCAACACCTGATGCGTTGTATTTCCATGATGCGCCCCTGATGGGCCAATGCGCAAGATGCGCCTTGATGCGTGCATTATGCACAACTATGTTTTTTTCTTCAATTTTGGACCCGAGTTGAATTTTTTTCAACATGAATATGGTATAACCTCTCAACATTAGGGTAATTTGTTTCATATTTGTGTTCATGGCTTCATGCTATAATTATGTTTAACTGTTGCTTCAATAGTTTGTGCATTTTGTAATAGTCTTGAATTTGGGTTTATATGTTAAAGTATGTTTTATAAGTGTTGGGTTGTGAAGGCTTTGGGCCGAACCGGGCTTGGTTTGGGCCTGTTTCGCTGCAAACAGAAACAAGGGCAGCCAGCCCTAAGGCAATTAGGGTTATTTAGTTAATTCTTGGAGCCTAAGTTATTGCCTTAATTACTAACCCTAATCTAGCATTATAAATAGACCCATTGATGTAATTGTATTCTTTGAGCACAATAATAATATAAACCCTAGTTGCAGAGTGGACGTAGGTCACCTAGACCGAACCACTATAATTCTCTCGTGTCTACTCTTTCTTTTATGTGATTGTGTGTTTTTGTTTGCTTCCGCTGGAACCTACTCTGATTGTGATACCTAAAAGTGGTATCAGAGCCGAGGTTCGGAAACACACCGGGTTTTACATACTGAATTACATACTGAAATCGCAGGAGGCTGTTCGAGAGGGCTGTGGTGCTACCATAAACAGGGCTGCTGGTTATCTCTGAAGTTTGCGAATTAGGGTTTGATTAAACCCTAGGGTCGCCGCCATCCAGGAGAGATTGCAAGAGCTGTTTGGTTGTTGATTGTTGCTGCGATTAGGGTTAGAAATCCTAGAAACTGGCACAAGAATCACAGAAAGAACTGCTGTTCAGAATCGTTTTTTTTTGTGTTTGCGTTTAGGGTTTCTGTTTCGAACCCCTTGAAATCGCCTGCTACACCTGATTTTCTGCAGGTGAAGTTGCCGGTTCAGGTACTTTGAGTTTTGGGGTTTTATTGAAGTTTCTGTTTCGTGATTGTATTCGTTTCTCGTTTGCAATGGCTGAAGACGGGAGAGTTCGAATTGAAAAGTTTAATGGGACAGACTTTGCTTGGTGAAAGATGTAAATAGAAGCATTGCTTGGTGAAAAAGATTTGGAAGTAGTATTGGAAGAAAAGCCGGCTTTAATGAGCAAAGCTGAAGAAGCAGTTTGGAACTCAAAGGACAAGAAGGCTAGAGGGGCTATTACATTGGCTTTGACGAGGAGCGTTGCATTTAACGTTATGCACGAAACCACGGCTGGTGGTATAATGACGGCTCTGTCAAATATGTATGAAAAGTCGTCTGCTGCTAATAAGGTGTTCTTGATGAGGGAGTTATTCATGACTCGAATGAATGAGGGAACTTCAGTTTTGGAGCATATTAATAATCTCAAATCGATTACCTCCAGGTTAGCTTCTGTGGGCATAAAGTTTGATGATGAGACTCAAGCTGTAGTATTACTATCTTCTCTGCCAGATAGTTGGTCTGGAACTGTAACGGCTATTACTAGTTCTGTGGGGACCAATGGGTTAACATTTGACGGGGTCCGAAACATTGTGCTAGGTGAGGAAACTCGCCGGAAAAGCACTAGTGGTGGATCATCTTCTGGTTTGTTATATGTTGGCAGGGGAAGGGAAAATAACAAAAGCAGTGAGAGTCGAGGGAGGAGTTCATCTAGAGCTCGCAAAACTGTGAAGTGCTGGAGTTGCGATGAGATTGGGCATGTTAAGAGTCAATGTCCAAAACGTAAGCAAGGAAAATCTGGTGAAGTAAATACTGCTGTTGAGGATGAATGTGATGATGACACGTTACTACTTGAGGCTGAAAATAGTGTGGACTCTTGGGTTATGGATTCTGGATCTTCGTTTCATGCAATGCACAGCGGGGAGGCGTTGGTGAATCTAAAAGTTGGCAACTTTGGGAAGGTACGAATGGCAAATGGTAATATTCTTAATGTTACGGGCATAGGTGATATTAATCTGTTAACTCCATTGGGAACCTACTGGAACTTGAAGAATGTTAGGGTCATTCCAGCTTTGAAGAGAAATCTTATCTCTGTTAGTCAACTGGATGAACAGGGACAAAAAGTAAAGTTTGGTAAAGGTAAATGGAAAGTAACAAAAGGAAATTTGGTTATTGCTCGTGGAAACAAACGAGGATCATTATACATGGTGGAAGTACCTGCTGAGGAAAATATGAGCGTTCCTCAATACAAAGTTGGGTTCGTTGAGTCAAAGGGGCAAAAGAGGGTTCAATTTGCAAGACTGAAACCTGGTGCCAAGGTGATTCAAGCTGAGCGGGATTGGAGGTCTAAACCAGGTCAGGGGTTTGGTGACAGTGGGAGCACGAGGCGTGTTTCGGATACAGTCATAAAACAACGTTGGGTTTTGAAGACCACTACTCCGATTGTTAAATTCTCTCCTGTGGATGTCTTGCTAAATGAGGAGAGTGTTGATGATTCTCGGGTTATCTCTGGAGCTGGTGGATCGTGCATACCAGTTGAGATAGAGAATGGGTTGGAGCTCGGGGGAGCTTCAACTGTCCCCTCATGTACTTGATGAGAGGGGGTGCAACTAGGGGTTATGATGAAGTCTTAGCTGATGGGTATGAAGCTTGGAAGACTTTGGATATGAAGAATACTGGAGTTACTGGATCTGGGTTACTTGGACGGCGTTTGTAGACTTTTGCAAAGCCTTCAAGTGGGAGATTGTTGGGTTGTGAAGGCTTTGGGCCGAACCGGGCTTGGTTTGGGCCTGTTGCGCTGCGAACAGAAACAAGGGCAGCCGGCCCTAAGGCAATTAGGGTTATTTAGTTAATTCTTGGAGCCTAAGTTATTGCCTTAATTACTAACCCTAATCTAGCATTATAAATAGACCCATTGATGTAATTGTATTCTTTGAGCACAACAATAATATAAACCCTAGTTGCAGGGTGGACGTAGGTCACCTAGACCGAACCACTATAATTCTCTCGTGTCTTCTCTTTCTTTTATGTGATTGTGTGTGTTTGTTTGCTTCCGCTGGAACCTACTCTGATTGTGATACCTAACAATAAATGTGCTAATAAGTAATAAGTAGTTTTTATGTTGGAGTTTTTATCATACAAAATATTTTTTTTGTATAATTAATTTTTGGTACTTTTTAATAACTAACGCATCGCATACGTGATGCGTGCAAATCACGCATCGGGATTTGGGACCAAACGCATCGGAGCGCATCGCGCAATTTAAAACCAAGATTAGGAATTATTTTGGCTCTGATATTTGGTGTCATTATATAGGTTAAAACCAGATAATATGATCTAAGAAGAATACCTCAACGCTCTGCTTTCCAAACCATGTCCCTATAAGACATTCTTCTTGATCCTCGCCAGGACAATTATATTGGAAGATATAACATTCTCCACTGTAGAACTTTGACTGATCAGAGACTGGAAGAAGAATCTTCTCTTGCCCATTTACACGCCAAACCTGTGAGTAAATCAATATGAAACCTTGTAAGAATAACCGCATGTTCATTATGTGTATTATTGTTCCTTTCTGGAAAAAACAAAATTAAGATTCTATATTCAAGAGATTACCTGTAAATTTCCAGTGCAATCAATATATGGTTGAGGTTCCTCCTTATTAGCAGGAGCAGCTTTAAGTAGACCCCTCACGTTGATTCCTTGTCGCTTTAGAAGTGCTAAAAAATAGTCACTCATAAAAATAACTTGTCAAGCAAATCAAGTGTAACACTGGTATACAAACTCCAAATTTAATTTTCTTTTCAATATCTTGCAGAGCAAAAGTGTACAGTGTGTAATCACTAACCAGCCACCTTGCCTCTACCATCCTCAGAGACTGCCACCTCAGCTGATTGAGGCCAGGTGTCGAACTTTGACCGAAAAGTTGCTGTTTCAAAATTTTCAATCACTCGGATGATATGAGATCTAAATCTATCCTGGCTACGCAGGTATTCCTACAAATTGAGTACACAAAAATAGGTGAAGATGAAGTATATTTTAATGTAAGAAGTATAGAGAAAAATAAAAGCATTAATTTTTACTTCTGCAGCTCCACTTGCAGCTTTTCTTTCATCAAGAGAAGTGCTTCTCCCATCCATACATAAATTTCTGTCCCGCAATCCAATAGATAGCATTTATTTGTATCTAGCAACTCCTTCGTTAAAGAATCAGCAGCAACAGGTTCTGCTTGCCCCTTCTCAACACTTCATTACAAACAAAAATATATAAACCCATTATGTATTTCATTTTAAAATCAAGATTTTATATGCCATTCAGATTTCACTTGCAGAATGATAACATGAGGCTCTTTTTAGTCAACAATATTAGATCCGAATGCTAAAACTAATATGTTGCAAAACTAATTAAAATGAAAGGATTTTTGCAATTTAAATAAGTAGCCATAGGACAAGAACCAGAAATAACATAACCGTACAGAATGCAGGGATAAGGATCCCTGCATTCATTTTAAACTCAAGATTTTATTTGCCATTCAGATTTCACTAGCAGAATGATAACATGAGGCTCTTTTTAGTCAACATATTAGATCCAAATGCTAAAATAATATGTTGCAAACTAATTAAAATGAAAGGATTTTTAGTCAAGATTTTATTTGCCATTCAGATTTCATTTGCAGAATGATAACATGAGGCTCTTTTTAGTCAACATATTAGATCCAAATGCTAAAAATAATTATGTTGCAAAACTAATTAAAATGAAAGGATTTTTGCAATCTAAATAAGTAGCCATAGGACAAGAAGCAGAAATAACATAAACGTACAGAATGCAGGGACAAGGAAGAGTGATAAGTCAAAGGTAATCTTGCAGTAAGGCACAACATAAGATATATGAATATTGAGAATACAAGGATATGATTATTTCAGGTTAAAAATACCGCGCTATAAACGGTACGGAACAGAGCGCTATATATGCAGCAGAAACTAGGTAATTGACAAGGGTAAGTCAAGTGATCATATCCTAAAGATCAGCAAGTTTCTGTAACAATTTGTTTGTTTATTTGTTCTTTCAAAGTAAAGAATCAGAATTAGGAGTGTAGGTAAAATTATTCCTTAAATTGATGGTAAATTCATTATTTGTGGGGAACCGGACCTACAGAAGGTCATAAAGTCATGAACACTGTTTTATTGTTTTGAGGTACAAAACACTCCTGAGAACTGTCAAGACCCATCATTGCATACGCCTTACTACCAACAGCAAACAAATAAGAAATGTTTCTCGTATCTTCCTTTGCAGGTGGACTCTGTTCAATGCTCAATTGCATGTGAGTTGCAAGGGGAGTGCTGATGGCTTTAGCATTATCCATCTGAAATCTTTGAACCGCCTTCATAATGTAGTTCTCTTCTGATAGCCAAAGTTTCATTGCATTCCTGTCTTAGTAAATTCCTATACCAAGAATTTGTTTTGCAGGTCACAAACCTTCCATGGCAAATACCTTGCTCAATGCATGCTTCAGCTTAGCAAATTTATAGGCACTCAAACTACCAATCAGCATTAACAAGACAAAAAAATCATTGTGTGCAGACCTCTCAACAAAAGCCAAAAACCCAATGATCAGTGATTCTCTTCTTTATAGCCTTACTAGACTATACAAGTCCTTCATTTTGTAAAATAGTTTTCTTTTCCTTTTGCCTGTATAACTTTTACATATTCCACAAAGATTTCTTCGTCTAGATTGTTAATGTAAATAGATTAGTTTAGTTAGTCCAGTTATATTAGCCCATTATGTTGGCCTATGGGCCTTAGATTAGGGTTTACCACCTCTATATATTGAGGTGTTTCCTCATTGTAAATATGATATCTAGTAATAAAAATCACTCTCATTTTCTTTACATGGTATCAGAGCCACAAGGCTCTCGGTACGAATCCTAGTCAGGTTACCTGTCCCTGCTCTGCCCCTGTTTCTGATTTCCGGTCAAGAACCTGCTGTCCACACCAAATCTTTTTTCGAGCAACAAGTACAACTCACCACTGCCACCATAAGCTTCGCCATCCCCCGATCTGCAAACCCCGAAAAACCGCCGCCTCACGCGCTCCCACGCGCCACCGTCTCCCCTGCACCGTCCCTCACGCGCCGACAAGTGGCGGCGCGTGCCTTCGTCTCCGGCGACCCTTTTTTACACCGGCGAGCTCGTGATCCAGTTTCCAGTTAACCAGTTTCCAATGGCTGAAGAATCTGTGAAAGAAACCAAACCCGAGTCCACTCCTGCAAGTCAGATTGCTCCAGGTATTATCAATTACAACTCTGTTTTAGGTATTCCTGTGAAACTTGACTCCAAAAATTGGAGTTCATGGAGTCTCTTTGTCGAGAAAGGACTTGCTAGTCTTGACAAGGGAGACCACTTGACAACAACCCCTCCAGATCCGGTTACCCGTGAATGGTGTATTGATGATAGTGGTATTCAGATGGCTTTGTGGAATGCTATGGAGCCACAAATACTTACTATAGCTCAAAACTTTCCCGCTGTGAAAGAAATGTGGGATCATTTGTCCTCATCCTTTTCGGCCAAAGAATCTCTGTCACATGCATTTTCTGTGGTTCAGGCATATAGTAGAGCAGAACAAGGTGATTCAACCTTTACTGATCACTCGGTTTTCAAAACTCAGAGATGAACTCCGTGCGTTGTACCCTCCGACCACCGATTTGAAGCTTCAGGAGGAGCGCAACAACAAAATGGATATTATGATGTTTATTGCAGGTATATCACCGAAGTTCTCTAGTGCTCGACCTTTATTGTTGAGCAACTCCACTGCCACCTCCTCGGTCGCTTCCATTTACCATTTGCTTCGAGAGATGTACGGTTCAGGGACTACTACTAGAACCACCGACACATCTGCCATGTATACAAGTGCACCTGTTAGCAAAAACACCGGTCGAGGCAATCAGCCAGCTCCAAGAAAAGGTGTTGGTCGAGGCAATGGTATCACTTGTCACTATTGTCACCAGGATGGACACACAAAGTACAACTGCCCGAATCGTCCACCTGGGTCTCTTCCACCTCCTCGACCCAAAGCAAGGTTAGCTTCCTCTGATGATGCCCCAGATCATGCCAGTCCGGCTACCCCGACAGTCACTCTCAGTCAGGAGGAGTATAACAAATTTCAGCAGTTATTGAACCTTCAGCTCCACGCTCCTGTACGTTCTCTAGCCTTAATTCATCTTGGATTGTTGACACTGGGGCCACTCATCACATGACTGGGAATCAAGGTATATTATCCAACCTAAAGCATACCTCTCACCCTCCTGTTCGAATTGCTGATGGATCCTCATGCCCTGTTCAAGGCATTGGATCCATTAGTAACTCGAAGAACCTGACCCTTTCCTCTGTATTGTTTGTACCCGAGTTTCCCGATAACCTTTGTTGCGTAAGCCAACTTACCAAACAAAACAATTGCCTTGCCAAATTTTACCCTACTCATTGTGTTTTTCTGGAACTAGGGACGAACCGTCTGATTGGCACAGGTGTTGAATCAGGAAGCCTATACCGTCAGTCCTTATCGTCACAACTTTCAGCAAACGTTTGTGACTCAAGCATCAGGGAAGTCCACTGCCGGTTGGGTCATCCCTCTACAGCGGTTCTGAGGCAAATGAGACAGGATTTATCTGTTTCTGTTGATTTTCATTGTGAGTCGTGTCAGCTAGGTAAACACACCCGGCGTCCCTATCCCCCAAGAGTGTCTAGTAGAGTCTGTAACCCATTTGAACTTTTGAATTCGGACATGTGGGGACCTTCCCCTATTAAAACTACTCTTGGTTTTGATTATTTTGTTACTTTTATCGATGATTATTCTCGTACTACCTGGGTCTACTTATTGAAATCTCGTAGTGAGCTAAATTCCATCTTTCGAGAATTCCATGCGTATGTGCAAAATCAGTTTAACACATCCATTAAAACCATACGTACTGATAATGCAAAAGAATACATGTTAGCAGATTTATCATCATATCTCAAAACGCATGGTATCGTTCTCGAGACATCTTGCGTATATACCTCTCAACAAAATGGCATCGCAGAACGCAAGAACCGTCACTTGTTGGATGTTACCCGCACTCTTATGATTGATTCTCATATTCCTCATCACTTTTGGGGGATGTGGTCCTGACTGCTGCTTATTTAATTAACCGCATGCCCTCCTCAGTTCTCAATGGAAAAACCCCGTTTTCTGTTCTGTTTCCTACTCACAACCCTTTTCCTCTTGAACCTAAAATCTTTGGTTGTGTTGCCTATGTTCACGATCGTCGTCCGACAACCACTAAACTTGATGCTCGTGCCATCCGTTGTGTTTTTCTTGGTTACTCCCGGGTCCAGAAAGGGTATCGGTGCTACAGCCCTTCTCTCCGTCGATATTTTACTAGTGCTGATGTTACTTTTCATGAGTCTTGCCCATTCTTCATTGAGTCCCCCGATTGTCTTGATGATCTCTTTCCCGATCCCGATCCTGACCCTAACATATCTGTGCCACCAACTGTCCCTACCATTTCTATCCCTCCAGTTTTATCTGCTCCTCCGGTTTCTGATGCTACACATTCGGATCCTGTTTCATTGACCTGCCGGCAAAGGCTCCTCCTCTAATATTTACGTATACCAGACGACATAAGGATAAGACAACGGCCCTTGATTTACACCCTGACCATGATTCTGGTCCGTCCTCTGTTCCTGATCTTGTTGCTACACCCGATACTCCCTTACCAGATATTTCACATGTTACCCTTGATACACCCGTCTATGACCCACCTGGTGCACCGTATCCTGATATACCCATTGCCTTCCGAAAGGAACCTAGACATCACACCCGTTACCCTATTCAGGATTATGTCTCCTATGCACACCTGTCACCAGAATGTCATGCTTATACTACTGCCCTTGACTCCTACCCGATTCCCAAGGATGTGATGACCGCCCTAGCTCACCCAGGATGGAGAAAGGCTATGGAAGAAGAGATTGGTGCTTTTCGGGCCAATCATACGTGGGATGTGCAACCACTTCCCCCCGGGAAGCGCCTCGTTGGTTGTCGTTGGCTGTTCACAGTGAAACCAAACCCAGATGGACCTGTGCCTCGCTTGAAGGCCCGTTTAGTTGCTAAAGGTTATTCTCAGGCTTACGGTATTGATTATGATGAGACTTTCTCTCCTGTTGCCAAAATGCCATCGGTACGTATTTCTATTGCTCTTGCTGCCATTAATCACTGGCCGCTCCATCAGCTTGATGTCAAGAACGCATTTCTTCATGGCGTCCTTGAGGAGGAGGTGTATATGGAGCAGCCACCTGGGTACATCGTTAAGGAGGAGGCTTGAAAGGTATGTAGATTACGTCGCTCATTGTATGGTCTTAAGCAGTCCCCCCGAGCATGGTTTGGACGATTTACTGATGTTATGGGAGAATTTGGGATGACTCGTAGTGTCTGGTCATTTTGTGTTCTTTAGGCATCACCAGGGCCGAAGGATTATTCTGGTTGTCTATGTGGATGATATAATAATCACAGGGGATGATGAAGTTGGGATCACAAATCTCAAACAGTTTCTTCAGTCACAGTTTCAGATTAAGGATCTTGGCCGACTCCGCTTCTTGGTATAGAAGTATCCCGTTCTCCACAGGGAATTCTCCTATCACAACGAAAGTATGTTCTTGATATGTTATCTGAATGCGGTCTATTGAGCTGCAAACCAGTAGATAGCCCAATGCTCTCTACCGGAAAGCATTGGGAAACTTAACTATTTGACTGTCACTCGTCCGGACATCTCCTTTGTGGTTAGTGTTTTAAGTCAGTTCATGGCCGCCCCATACACGGGACATTGGGATGCTGCTCTACGTGTATTACGGTATCTTAAAACCGCTCCAGGGTTGGGGATTTTGTATTCTGATCAAGGTCACTGACGTGTAGACGCCTTTACAGAAGAAGGAGATGGTAGAGTATCAGGCTTTTCGGATGCCGACTGGGCAGGTTGCCCTATTTCACGGCGGTCTACAACTGGATATTGTGTGTTTGTTGGAGGAAATCTGGTGCCTTGGAAAAGCAAGAAACAACACACAGTGTCTCGATCTAGTGCTGAATCTGAGTACAGAGCCATGGCAGATGTTACATCGGAGATGATTTTGGTCCGTCGTCTTCTCAGAGAACTTGGGGTTATTTCAAATAACTTGATGAGGCTATATTGTGATAATCAATCTGCTATTCATATAGCCAAGAATCAAGTATTTCATGAGAGAACTAAACATATAGAAGTTGATTGTCATCTAATCAGGGATTGGGTAGTTGGTAGTTGGTGCGAAGGTTGAAGAGGCATCCATTCAACCAATCCATGTTAAGACAGAGTTTCAACTTGCTGATGTCTTCACGAAACCACTCCGGAAGACTCAAATAGATTTTATATGTAACAAGTTGGGCATGATTAACATCTATGCATCAACTTGAGGAGGAGTGTTAATGTAAATAGATTAGTTTAGTTAGTCCAGTTATATTAGCCCATTATGTTGGCCCATGGGCCTTAGATTAGGGTTTACCACCTTTATATATTAAGGTGTTTCCTCATTGTAAATATGATATCTAGTAATAAATATCACTCTCAGTTTCTTTACATAGATCACCATGAGTAAATGCAATCTTCACATCATCTACTTAAGCTCTATATCAAGGCCTGCAGCTAACCCTATCACAGACTGGATTGAAGTCATTTTACAACTGGGTCAATGTAAAACTTTAAAGATTACTCATTTCTTCTTACTTGAACCTTTTACAACAAATCTTGCCTTATATCTTGGTTTAAATGTATATTCTTTCCGTTTCAGCTCATAGACTCGCCTATCTTTCAAATCCCTTTTACTTTAAGATAAGTTCACTAACTCAAAAGGGTGATTGTAGTAAAAGGATTTTCTCTCACCATCCATTGCATGAACCCAATGTTCTTTGTATTTGGTCTCCATGGTTTCTTCAAAGCATCCATGCTCTCAATGTGGTGTGTTGAGGATCTAGGGAGACATGTTGGAGTTTTGGTCCCAACCTTAGTGAGAACTTCAAACATAATAGGTTATACCCAAAGCCCATTAGGTGTACCTTGTTATACAAGGGTAATATATTATATTCCTTAAGGGTTTCTCATAGATAAACAAAAGCATCTAACACTATCATATCACGTCATCATCCACATGAAGTAGGAGATCAAACAATTGCATGTCCAGATGTTCGATTGAGCTTAAACTTTATCAAGATGTAGAAGTTAACGACTATGCTTGCTTGAATTTGAATGGTGGAGCCTGTATCTTGATTGTTAGATATTTATTTTTACCACAAATTTGTTAAAAACTACTAAGAACCGCATCAGCCATGTACATAGCGTTTCAATAAAAATGGTAAACTAAATGAAAACGGTTTATTTCTATCTTCCCATTATTTATTTTTAATTTAGTCAATTCTCTGCTCAATTTTATTTATTTATGAGAGTGTATATATTACATATACTCTGGGTGCATATATACACTGAATCAAATAACTAAAGATATCATATTTTTTAAAATTTATCTTAAAAGTATTAGAATTGCAAGCATCTTGGTCAATTTATATAATAAATAGCACAATTTTTAAGACATTTCATTGATATGAAATGAATGGTATGAGATTCAATGAATCTCACTACGTAAGATAAAGAAAGTAATGGGTGTTCTAAGTTGCATTTGAATAACATGATATATAGGGACTACCATTCACAAGGAAAACCTTTGCTTTATTAAGGGTTTGATAATGACGTATTTAACACACGTGTCAAACCAAAAGTTTAAATGAATCAACCCACGAACCCACAATATGTATAAACATTTTAAACAGTATCATCTCAATTTATTAGTCTTTGTCCCTCTCCGCTGAGGTAGATTAGCCTACTCACTCATCATGTTAATCAAAGGCTTATGATATAGCAAAAGCAATCATGTCTTTCTAATACCACATTCAACACTATGTCAGTTGCTAGCCTATTCACTACTCCAATCGAACATTAAGACCACATAATGATCAACTGGAAAATAGAACATCTACTTAAACATGCATATGTTATCAAGTATGAGCATATTACCAAAATAATTGAATGGGAATAGCATCGGCAATTTTGATGTCATCCGTAGATGTTTTCCTTGGAAGTGGAGCAAAGCCACCAAAGAAACCCCAAAACTCTCCAGTTTCAGCATCAGACATTAACTTTCCATCCTCTATCAAAAAAAAACAATAATAAGACTTCAATTGTGAAAATCATTAAAGAAAATTAAAGTTAACAATATAATATCCACTATTCCACTTACCAACGGTGGCTATGTCACATTTCCCATCATGATATGTATCTTTGATATGTTGCACAACTTCTAGTGCTTTCGCCCGTTCTTGAATGCTCGAATTAGAGCCATTAAACTGGAATATCTTATTGGCGGTATCCAAGATAAAAATGTCATCATGGTTGAGTGATGATCGAGCAAATGGAACCTAACCCCATTAACGTCGAATTAGCATCCTAAAAAGTCCAAGTTGACATGAAATGATGGAAAACAAGAACACAAATTTACCTCTTTTACATGAACCACATGTTTTCCTTGACAAGTAAACATACGGATCTTGTGTTCCTCAGATTCAACATGCTTAAAACCAGATGCAGTTCCACCTTCTTGAGGTATGATGCATGGTTTAAAGTAAGATAAGAATCTCTCTGTTTCATGTCCTTGTACTTCACGATATTGAACAGCACGTCCTCCAAGAGCTGCATCAAGTTCAACCGTTTTTAGTGCTGCTGCTCCAGCTTCATCCTGTAACAGAAAAATAATAACCAAATTCAGTTCATCAAAGATTAGGATAACACATGAAATGATGATATAACATGTGTCTTATAAAGGTAAATCATGAATAGAAAATCTCCAAGTGAAAACGCACCTGACTTGTGTCTTTACCTAGCCAATAATGGATGTCATGACGTAACGCGCCGCTTTTCAAAGCAACAGTCTATAAAAAAAATGTAAAATGCATAATTTAGTAAACAATGATGAGTAAGAAAAAATATATGTTTGAAACTCTGTCAAACGGAGCATAACCACTTATCATGCTTTATTTTTCCTCGGTTTTTATTTATTTTCTTCTTATGTATACATTCTTGTTTTGATGCTTAAATCACATCAAATTATAGTTCTAACCTGTGAAAATTGCAATCATTTCCATTTTGGGATGTCCAAGATGATTCTTTTAGGTCAAATTTTTAAGCAAACAATCTATGTGTCAATTTCTTTTAACCAAGATGCAAGAATTATTGATGGTAGCAAGTTTGGTTCATGAGATTCCTCCTTATTTAGTCATTTATTATAATGCTCATGGGAGGGAGTACTGACATGTTGTTGCTGATACTTGAAGTTATTCATTTGTGGATGTAAGAAAAGTTGTCTAGACAATAATCCATCTGTTGCAGTAGTGTGGCTTCAAGTGAAATAATAGATGACTGACAAATAGATTAACAAAAAGTATGCTAAAAAATCTACAAGCTCAATAGCCACTTTGTGCAATGCAGAGCACTAAGTATCTAACTAGCTACAACTTTTTCAGATGAGCAAAGCATAAAATTAGTATTAGTGGCACCATTTATAGCATGTCGATGATCACTGCACAATTTTAAGTTAGGGCACTTCACAATAGAACAATACTTATTCACCGCAAAGCATAAACTAATACCCCATAGGTGTTAAAACAACAGGTCAAGTGTAAATAACATGCAGCATAAGATACATTAATGAATAACTTATGCTTTTTTCACACAAAATAATCATACATAGGAAAGAAATAACAAAAAAAGTATCTATAAGATCAGAACACAAACCTTCAAAATAACATAGGAGTCCCCAGTAAAAAATTTGCCATAAGAAGACTGTGGAACGGGCACCGGTTTAAAATTCTCAATGCGCCACACTTCAATTCCTCTTTAACATTGTTAAGGAGCGAAAATAAAATGTAGATTATAGTGCATACAATCCACCAATACATGACAGAAGTTAAATTTGATAACATTATAGATTTCTGGGTATGCCTTTCTCAATCAATTCTAAGTGATGTCACCCCCATCAGTTACATAGGAGAAATAAAGTAAAATATGAAACACTGCAACTGGAATAATTTTACTACAAGATATATGGAGTAACAAAGGATACGCTTTTTGTCCAGCTCCTTGGAAGGCTGGATCCAAATCTCTCATAGAAACAGCCATACTGTTTTTTTACTTAAGTATGTGACCTCTTAAAGCCACAACCTGAATACTGCAATGGAGTTCAAAAATCCTGAAATGTGCCGTAAGAGGTCAATGAAGTCTAGGAGATTAGATAAGATAGTCAAAATGCAAAAGTACACATTTACAGACATTTGGTTAGGAAATGAAACATGAGTTTGATGCTCACTATGACGTCATAACAAAAAGGGAAAATTAAGGATAATAGAACTTAAAAAGCAAAAGAAAACATCTTTAGACAAGACAGAAAATATGAAATACAAGATCTAAAAGGGCACAATTAGTCACAACTCGTAACAATTCTAGCACGGTACTACCTAGGTACCTAACAGCTCAATATGTTTACAAGATTTTTACCATCTGTATATGTTCTCGGGCGTAAACCACTAGGGAAATATTACTCCAGTAACTGCATTTTATTATCAAAATGTCTGTAAAGGAATTTCAATCTTAATTAAATTTTTTAAACACGAAATCATTCAATGTAAGTATGACATCTCAACAAACCACAAGAAAACCTCCTGCTGCAAGTTGTGTCCCATAATCGTACAAGTCCATTACGATAAAAGTTCATTAAGGGTATCAAAATCATAATCAATGTGTAACCAATTTATGCAGCGGACTACTAGGCAGTAAACAAAGGCAAGCAAATCACAACATAACATCAAGAAGCTTAAGTCATGTATTGCCCAATGCCCATTGCAGTTCCATATAAAAACAGAATAAATCAGACTCAATCTTCTTCCGACTCACAAGCAGATAACTCAATTACATGTGCAGGCCCGAAAACAGATGCAAAAACCAAACTCCCCACAATTACAAACACACAGCTGTCTACCCTATTACACAGACTTCAAAGCACTAAAATCTAACTCTCCCAATTCCATCCCCCAACATTTCCCCAAATTCTACAATCTAGAAACGCGCATCTAAAACCCCAAACCAACAATCCACCACCAAACATTCAAAACACGAGGAACACCTTTCCAGAACCAGACAACCGCACACCAAATCTAACCAAATCACTTCAACCATCCAGATCAACTGACACACACCAGAAACAACCATTCCACAACAGAAACCGCAGTCAACGAAAGCGAAAACGAATCAAACCTCGGTCAATTGCTCAATTGCAACATCACATACCTTCACGTAGCAGAACAGATCGAATTGATGAAGGCAGTTTCAGATCCAATGAGTTGGTGAGAAATTGATGGAGGAAATCAACGGAGATGAAGAATCTTCGTGAAGATTGGGGGCGGATGAGAGAGGAGAAAAGGGGATTTGTGTTGAGTTGGGAGAATGATGAATGACAGGCGTGCTTATCACTAACCTGTAATTGAAGCTCTAAAAGATGCTCAAACAACTGTCAAATTTACTTACGCCGTTTCTATAGCTTAAGATTTTTATTTGACTTTTAATGTCCGAATTGGTTTCTCATCTACCAAATTTTACTTTTTACTACCGTTTTGTAACAAGTTTAATTTGATTTATGTGTATAAAAGATTGGTTTTATAACATGTGAAATACTTGTTATTAAAGGGAGTCATGCTTTTTTTTTACATAAAATAAAGAAAATATTGTTTTAACTATGAGGTTGTTATATAGATGTTTTTATGTGTAAACTTATATGAATAGACTATGGTATTGTTTTGATATGTTATATTTACACGGTTTGAATTCACTCCGCTAATGATATTTATTTAGAAATTTTTGATATTTAAAGCTTACGAAAATTTCTAATGAGCAAGTGTTATGTAAGCAAAACCTATAAATTGTATTTTTTTAGAGCTATTAAATAGTTGAATTATGATCTGTATATATTATGTTTGATCCAGGGTAAAATGACTAACCTCATCTATGTTGTGTATATTTGGAGCTGCATATATAACCGCTTTTGATGTTAACGGCGTATTTTGGATTATAAGTCCACTAACGGGGCTATGGCATGTTAATATGTGTTTTTTATCCTATAAATAACTCACATTAAATCATAACAAGTTATATAGATGTCACGACAAATGTTATATCAATGTCCAATAATTTGAGCTTAAAAGGTCTTGTCATGTGTTCATGAGTTGTTTTACCTTATAATAAGTTATACTAAGTTACGACAAGTCATTTAGGTGCTAAAACATACGTTGGATGATAAGTTTACTAAGTAGTCATTAATGGGTTTGGCGTGGGTTAATGATTTGTTTTATCATATAACAAGTCACATTTGGTTATAACAAATCATTTGTGTATCAATTACATAAGTTAGTCAGTTAGATGATAAGTATACTTTTGAACTTAATGGTCTTGATCATGTGTTCATGAGTTGTTTAAACCTCTAAAACGTCATATTATATCATGAAAATCGTTTACGTGTCAATTACATATGTTAGATGATAAGTCTGCTTTTAGGACTTAATGGTCTTTATCATGACTTCATGAGTTGTTAAAACTCTAAAAAGTCACATTATATCATAAAAGTCATTTAGGTGTCAATGACATATGAATATATGATAGATGATAAATCTACTTTTTGAGCTTATTGTTTTTGTCATGTGTCCCATGAGTATTTTAAACCTCTAAAAAGTCACATTATATCATAAAAATCATTTAGGTGTTAATGACATATTATATATGATGGGTCCATTAAGTAAAAGTTAATGGGCAATATGTTTACTTGTTGGGTTACCCTATAAAACGTCACATTATGTCATAACGTGTTAAATCATATGTCTAGTGATAATTATCCTTAATGGACCTTGTCATGTAGCAATGTGTTTTTAACTCTATAATAAGTTACAACAGGCATAGCAAGCAATTGCGGTGTCAATGTGATATGTTATATGACAAGGAAAATGATTAAGCATTGTCATGTGTAATTGTGCTACTTTACCCTATAACAAGTCATGTTTAAGTGATGACTATTATAGAAAGATATCTTTTATATAATTGTATTTATCTATAAGATAGTGATTGATATCGTTTACATATATATCGGGTTAGGTAGTCACAATGCATTCTTATATATATATATATGTGTGTGTGTGTGTGTGTGTGTGTTCTTTGTAATCAAGATTGATTGAATAGCAAGAATACCATAGACACTTTTATGGTATATGAGCAATCCTCTACAACAGCTTTATCTTAACCCGCATTCGTGTTCGTCCCCTTCCTTTCACATGGCGGAAGGCCTAGAGAAGACAACTATTACGATAGTGGATAAGGAGAAAGAGTATAAAGATTGTGATAGAAAAATCATCTCCTTCGGTTTAGAGCATGAACCACCTTCATCTCGTGTATTCGGTCACAAATATACAAAACAAAATGTGTATTCTGTATGAAGAGAAAGTGAGGTATGCGTCATGACGAAACTATTCAAACTTCACACTAAAAGATACAAAGTCTCAAGGCACATCGATGGACCCCACCACCGGCCAAAATGGATGCAGATTACAACAATTGGATAGAGGTCGATGCCATTGTCCTTCAATGGATATACGCTACGATCTTTGACCCACTTCTAAACCGTATATTGGAAGACGATTGCATCGCTCAACAAGCATGGAACAAGGTTATGGAGATATTTTTAAACAATAAAGAAGCACGTGTAGCAAACTTGGAACATCCATTCTCCAATTTAACACTCTTAGCTTGTTCATCTTTTGAAGATTCTTATGTTAAACTTATAAAGATTGCAGACCAGATAGCAAATGTTGAACAACTGATTATCAAGTCAAGGCTCGTGTCACACCCCCGCTGATAGCGGAAACACGGGGATGCGAGCTAGACGGGATCGTCATAACACATGGTTAACAATAAGCTGCAATATGTATGTAATTGATGACAAGGCGTGTCATGACGAAACCCGGCACAAATGGAGACTTGTGTCGTGTTCAGTCAATGTTCACGACATCATAGCCATAAGTATAAACAGAAACTTGTAATTGATCCACATGAATGATTCACATAATCATAAAAATGTATTCTTGTATGTAATTCCCACAACCCGGGAACAAGTATCCAAAAGAATGTTAATTGTTTGATTGACTGCAACAATGTACAAAATATTGTTCATCACGTATGTTCAGTCTCAAAAATGCATCCTAGGGTCTCCACTAAAGCAGCACTCCTAGATCTTCAGTTCTCATTGTTACCTGAAAAATATGCTCAAAATTGTCAACAATAATGTTGGTGAGCTTCGCAGGTTTGAATTGTAAACATGTAGTTGATGCTGTATAGTGTTTGTAGTGGAATACCGAGCATACAGTTATAAGCAAGCAAAATCACATACCATGAGTTTTATACAACCAAACCTAATGACGTACACACAGCAACTTGTCGGATTATATTCACCCAAGGCCCGTTCCTGGCAGTGTGATGGTACTCACGAGTAACCATCTGTCAAGGGTGGGGGTGTCAACCCAGTAGTACTACTAATACCTATTCGTTGGTTCCAACACCGGAATTAATGGTTGTAAGAAAAACCACACAGCAACATCATGTATGCATCAGATATTTACTCACAAAACAGTATCACGTTGATTCAAACGTGTGAGCATACTTTTCCCCATGTTTGTAAAAGATTGAAACAGTTGAATAAGCGTAAAAAGGGGCCACGAAACTCATTTGTTAAGTGGTAAGTATGTATGATGTAACTTCCCAAACTTGTATGTATGTATGAACGGTCAATCACCTATTGACAGTTATATTAAGCATTAATAATACGTCTGATGTTAACCATATTGTTTAGTTGGGTCGGGTCGTATCGGTTCGGTCGTGGGTAACTCTTGCGCACAAACACACGCAATAGATCTTATGTAGATCCAAGCACTAGAAACGTTGCCATTGTCGATGATGTTTGGGTAAAAGTGTTATTGTTGTTAAAGAGATACTTGGTAAGCACTTGTGTTAGGAATCGTTTGTTGCTAATTGTAAAATGTTAAGTTGATGTGTTTTGATATAACATTAATGAGTTTGATAGTGTTAATCTCAATGATCTTCATTAACAATGGCAACCGTGTTGATGTTACCTTAACATCACATGACTACACACACCACACACATGAAGAATTCACACACATTGACTCCAATTTGCACGACAGGACTAGACGCACGACTGAACACTCCATTCGCACGAATCAACTTTCAGTCATGCGAATCAGCTTCATTCGCACGACTGAACTCCCATTCGTGCGACTAAGCACTCAGTCGTTCCACACAGCACCCAATCGCACGACTCAACCTTCCATTCGCACGATTTAACCCTCAGTCGTACGAATCAGCTTCATTCGTACGACTGAGTCTTCATTCGTACGACCGAATCTTCGGTCGTGCGTTACACACATTCGCACACAGTCATCCGAATTGACTCAGTCGCACACACTCTCAATCGTATGCATTCAATCGCACGACAGACACATACGAATGGACTCAGTCGCACGACTCACCCCAGTCGCACCACTCAGTCGCACGATAGACTCAGACGCATGGACTCAGTTGCACGACTTACTCAATCGCACGGCTCAGTCGCATGGAAGACCCAGTCGCCTGAACAGTAAGTTCGCGACTGCTGAAGTGCAGAGCAGCGTCCAGCTGCTCCGAGCACTTGTTTTACACCCCAAGAACTTCCAGAAACACATATCTAACATGTCTAGACAAGAAACACACACTAGAACGCAACACACAAGCCCACACGACCTCATGTGCTCGGATGAACCCGAGCACCCAAAACCCTAGAAAACCCAGAAGTGAAATCGAGCAAGAAACGGGTCAAACAAGGTTATCTACCTGCTAGGAGTGAGTATGCACGATGATAACCAAGATTTGACGGTGAAAACGCAACAAACGTGACGGTTTTTTGTGCTAAATCGAGAGAGAAAGTGGAGAAGGTGAAGAAGAGCGATGAAGAAGAAGAAGATGTGAAGAATGGCTGGGAAGAGGGTATTTATACCCAGCCTAGCTTGGCAATATGTCGAGTTTAGTCCCTGCACTTAGCCCCCGAATCGCCAAACTTGCTTCGGTTGACAACGACGTAAACACATGCGTTATATTAATTATAGGGAGGTATTTAATGTTGTTTGTATCTCGAATATGTTGTTATTAATGATGTTTATATTGTATAACATAATATAGTTAGTAATGTCGGTGGTGATGCGCGTAAGCGTTTTGGGCGATAAGGTTGCAAATAATGGTATCACGACTGTAAAAGAAAACCAAACAAGTATGATGTCCTCAGAAATATAATCTAAGATGATGAAAAATGAACGCTCTAAGGATAGTTAACGAAGTTTCACGTTAAGTGACGGACCTTGAAGTGACGGATGTCACAGTATCCCCCAGTTGAGAGAATTTCGTCCCGAAATTCAACTGGTGCTAGGTCCAAGAGCGTCATCCTCGAATAGATGTGGATACTTGAGCTTCATCTGATCTTCTCGTTCCCACGTGAATTCTGGTCCTCGTTTGGAGTTCCATCTCACGCGAACGATCGGTATCTTGCTGCGCCTTAAGCGTTTGACCTTTCGGTCCATGATCTCGATAGGTTCCTCGATAAAATGAAGCTTTTCGTTGATCTTGATTTCCTCAATCGGTACGTGTAAGGACTCGTCCGCCAAACACTTCTTGAGGTTCGACACGTGAAAAGTATCATGTACACCGGTGAGTTCTTGTGGCAGCCTCAATCGGTAAGCCACCGGACCGATTCTTTCTGTAATCTCGAATGGTCCTACGTATCGAGGGGCTAACTTCCCTTTCTTTCCAAATCGTACAATCCCTTTCCAGGGAGAGACTTTGAGTAAGACGTGATCTCCAACATTGAATTCCAGAGGCTTCCGACGATTGTCGGCATAGCTCTTTTGGCGATCTCTAGCAGCTTTAAGTCTGTCTTTGATTTGGAAAATCTTGTCAGTTGTCTCTTGAATGATCTCTGGGCCCGTAAGCTGGCTCTCACCAACTTTAGCCCAACAAACTGGGGATCTACATTTCCTCCCGTACAATGCTTCAAATGGAATGCATCCAATGCTTGTATGGTAGCTGTTGTTGTAAGAAAACTCAATCAATGGTAAATGAGTGTCCCAGCTACCACCAAAATCTATTACACAAGCTCTGAGCATGTCTTCCAATGTCTGTATAGTTCGTTCACTTTGGCCATTTGTTTGTGGGTGATAGGCAGTACTCATATCTAATCGAGTGCCCATCGCTTTTTGTAGTGTTTGCCAAAATCGTGAAGTGAATCGACTATCTCGGTCGGATATGATTGACACCGGCACTCCGTGCCGTGTCACGACCTCTTTGATGTACAACCTTGCCAGCTTATCCATTTTATAGTCTTATCAGATAGGCAAAAGTGAGCGGATTTGTCATTCGATCCACCACGACCCATATCGAGTCCTAAACGCTGTTTTCGGTATGTCATCCTCGAAAACCCTCAATTGATGATATCCAGAACGAAGATCAATCTTGGAGAAATAAGAAGCTCCTTGCAGCTGATCAAATAAGTCATCAATTCTGGGAAGAGGATATCGATTCTTCACAGTCAGCTTGTTCAACTCGCGATAATCGATACACATGCGGAACGACCCGTCTTTCTTTTTGACAAATAAGACCGGTGCTCCCCACGGTGAATGACTTGGTCGAATAAAACCCTTCTCCAGTAACTCTTGTAATTGGCTAGATAACTCTTGCATTTCGGATGGCGCTAACCGGTATGGTGCTTTTGCTACCGGCGTAGCCCCAAGAACCAACTCTATACGAAATTCCACCTGTCGTGGAGGAGGTAAACCCGACAAGTCATCAGGGAATACTTCCGGATAATCTCGTACTACAGGAATATCCACCAACTTGTTTCCTTCTTCTTTCTTTTCCACTACATGGGCTAGAAATACGTAACACTGCTTCCGTAAACATCGTCGCGTCTTCATGCAAGAAATAAGCTTCAGAGTTCTTCCCGGTCGTTCTCCTTGAATCTTGAGTACCTCCCCATTTGGCGTGGGGATTCGTACTACTTTCTCCCGACAAACAATCTCTGCTCCGTGTTTCGACAACCAATCCATTCCCACAATCACATCGAAGCTCCCCAACTCGAAAGGTATTAAGTCTATGTCGAAGGCATGGTCCTCCAATATCATGAAGCACTGTCTAATAATCTCATCTGCTTGTACAACTTACCGTTGGCCATTTCTACAGAGAAGCTAGTTTCTAGTCTACTAGGGTTCAAGGCAAGCATGTGTGCAAAATCGGAAGATATAAAACTATTGTCTGCTCCAGTATCAAACAATATGGATGCGAAGTGGTGATTGAGCAAGTACGTACCCGTGACAACATTCGGGTCCTGACGAGCATCGTTGGCTCCAATGACAAATGCACGTCCCCGAGCGACATTTCCTTGATTAGCCGGGCCTTGATTCCCAGCTATGGCCATCACCTGCTGCTGATTATTCCTTCGTTGACCCGGTGCCCTATTCAGTTTGGGGCACATGTTCCAGTAGCGACCTGGATTTCCACATTCGTAACAGACTCTGGCATTCCCGGCGGGGTTAACCGCGTTGACGGGTGCAACCAAATTCGGTGCAACTCTACAATCTCTTGCTAGGTGTCCCGGGCGCCTACAGTTCATGCACACCCGATACTGCGTCTCTGGGGGATGATGATAGCTGCACCTGTCACATTTGGGATGTGGGCCAACATATTCTCTCTTGCCCGGAGTTACTGCCACGAAGTTTCTAACAGTCTTTGCCCTCTTGTCAAATTTCCCGGTGCTCGACCGGCTCGTTTCCCTAACGTCTTTCCTTTTCTCCGCTCCCTTCCCTAAAACTCCTGTTCTCACCATCTCATCAGTTAGAGCGCCAGCTTTCAGAATTGCGCTCTGAATTGTTGGAGGAGCAGCTGCTGTTACCATTGCCCGGATTTAAGGCGCAAGTCCCCAAATGTACCTCTCGATTCTCTTTGATTCTAGAGTCACAAGGTGTGGAACAAGTCTTGCCAACTTATGAAAACGATCAGTGTAAGCTGCGTGTCCAGCTCCGACCATAGCATGGTTCCAGAATTCTTGCTCAAGTTTCTGCATCTCATTGAGAGGACAGTACTCCTCAGTAATCAGGGCTTTGAACTCATCCCAAGTCATCTGCATCGCAGATTCTCTTCCTCTAGCTTGAACCTGGGTGTTCCACCAGGTTAGTGCTCTGCCCTATAGTGAGCATGTAACATACTTGATTCTTTGACTGTCGAGGCATTCACTGATGTCAATCACTACCTCCATCTTCTCAAGCCATCTAGTCAGGGCCATCGCCCCACCTTTCCCATCAAATTCTCGGGGTTTGCAGGCCACAAATTCTTTGTAAGAACATCCTCGTCTGGTATTATCAACCCCAGTGTCAGTACCAGTTGTCCTGTAACATCTCGTATTTTTGTTAAATAAAAGTTAATCCCTTATATGCTTGTAAGGACCATTTATGACACTTATGAAACCTTGAGGGCTTGTCTATGCTCATTTCTTAGTTTGTCTTTAAATTCATTAAATTGGAAGTAAATAATTTAATTATTAAATTGAACACAATAATAATTAATAATAATATTACTAAAAAGAATAATAATAATAATAATAATAATAATAATAATAATAATAATAATAATAATAATAATAATACTATAAATTTAAATTTAAAAATAGTTAGAACTTAAAGTAAATTAAGTTCAGGGGTTATTTATGTAATTTATGAAACTTAAAATTAAAGTTTCTAACATAAAATAACAAACTCTAAACTACAGGGGCTATTTGTGTAATTTTAAAACCCAAACCATTCACCCCCTTTTTACCCCGTATTTCCGGTGAAGTCCGGCCACCGGCGACCAACCGCCGGCCAAAGCTCCGGCGAGGGTTATAACCCCCAAAACTCACGTTTAAACATAAAAAAATAAACCTAACCGGTTCGCGATCTCGATTCGAACTCAGGGGTGTGCTTTAATTTGGAAATTCACATCGATTACACTCATGTTCAAATCGAAACCGAAACTCATTCAAGTTTCAATCGGTTATTCCATTAAAGATCAATATTATTGAAATTAAACGAACATGTACGTTGGTGCAATCATTTATAAGATAATGGTGGGGTAAATTTCATCTGAAACAGTCGTAAACTCATTCAATTCGACCTGAAACCACCCGACATTAACCACATAGCCATCGAGCAATACAAAGATCGAATTGGGGCTATAAAATAGAGGGCTTATGCTCAAATTGAGGTTCCTAAACTCTTTGAACTTTCAATTCCATCACAAACACATACACACATCAGATTCAAATCAAGAACAGCCGCGACCTTGGTTCGAACTGGTACGCACTGTTTTTCATCAGATTAACAGGTATTTAGAACACCTTATGATCCGATTTTGTGTGAAGATTAAAAGCCCCAAACATGCTTTAATTAACAGACTCGTTTGAATGTTCAATTGGATCAACTTTGATTTCTAGGGTTTATGTAAATTGGGGATTAGTTGAGGTTTGCGCTTATAAGGTTTAGAAACCAAGTGATACCAAGGCCACGGCCCTGGTTCACTGGTTAAGTAGTCATCTTTCTACCTTGAGTTCCCGGGTTTGAACCCGGGCGACCTCATATATTTTTTTAAAAGGCTTTCAGCCTTAAATAAATTATGGAAAATATTTTAATAAATATAAAAATTACTTTTATAAACGCCAAATATAGGTTTAAACCACTAAAGATTTTCTATAATTTTTTTTCTAAGTTTAAATAAAAATACTTTTATTGATAAGACATTTTAACAAAGCTTGTTTGAATAATTTTTAATAAAATGGATTGAAAATAATAATTAGTAAATTAGTTTAGTTCAAACGTTACCTTTTAAAACCATGATTATTTTTAATATTTATTTAAATTTTATCTTTGAACTTTATTAGTTATTACCAATAGTTTTCTTTTAAAATTGAATAATTATTTATGTAAAAATGGACTTGAAACAATAATTAAAAAAAATCATTAAAATATTAATGGACACAATATTATCTTTATTCTTTAAAGAACTACTTTCATAATTGTGGAAATTATATTTTATAACTACACAAAATATTTAACAATATTATTCCTTATAAAATATATTTTAACTAATGGTATAGATTAATATCCTGTTATTAATCGAAATATCATTTCTAAAATATTTAAACATACATATATAATTCTTCTAATGGAACTAAAATGTAAATAATTACTTTGTAAACTTAATACTTATTAAAACCCCATAATTCTATCAAAACCCTAATCTTTGTTTGAACGTTAATCTTATTATTATGAACCTTAATCTTGTAATATATATATGTTTAGGTGCCTTGTAATGGAATACGTTGGATTATCGTTTAATCTTTATTATCATCTTGTAATGCATATATCAATGTGAGTATTTCTATACCCCTTTTTCTTATTTTCACACTTTGGGGTGAAACATGTTAACTTATATCATTGCACTTGTAAACTTATTTGAGACTTGTAAACTTATGGCAATTCAACATGTAAAGTTGTGGTTAGTTGAACTTTTATGGTTACCATGTTATGGCGTTATATGTACAATCATTAACTATTGCTAGCCCAGCGAAGTCATAGATCTATGGGACAGACAACCTATTTGGTGCTAAAGTCGATGTATTACCGACTCCTAGGAGCCGTATGCTTGTGCACTAGGGAACCAAATACACTTAGCTGATCGTATATACTTCTAACGTATAAGACTTGTAAAACTTTGTTGAGGTTTGATTGTTGCATTGTTCATAACATCCCTAATCACTTTATTCACTAACTTATGACTTGAATTGTCATCTATTATATACTTATGTATTGAAAACTATGGAATGCTCACCAATATTTTTATGTTGACCTTTTATTTTTAACATGTTTCAGGTACTCTTTGAAGTTTATCACACTTAGGATTGGACTTAGAGAAATAAACGAATGATCTGGATACTTTTATACTTGTATTCTGAATGTATCTTTGCTTGAACATTCACTTGTATTGTTACAATTAAATCTTGATTAATATATTTGGTACTAATAATAGCATTATGTGGCTGTGAACAATCGTAACTCTCACACCTCGACGTTTCCGCCGTCATGGTTGGGGTGTGACATGTCCCGCCAATCCCAGTATCATCCCCTGTTCCTTGGTTATGCTCATGGTGTGTGTTATCATCCCCGTGGAAATGATGATTCAGAAGAGTGTCGCTCACTTGAGTCATAATAGTTGAAATCAGTGTGGCTAGCTGCTGAGCAATCATAGCAGCTATGTCAGGGTTGTCAGTTCCCTGATTGTTGCCAGCTAGAGCACCACCTGTTCTTGGTGGTCTACCCCTACCTATGCCTTGTAGGGTCTCCCTTTCTTGATTGGTACTACGTGTGACTCTTCGAGGCGGCATCTTCTAATCATAGAAAGGTGTAAACATGTAAACTTTAGTAAACATGTAAACCTTAGTCATTTGAAGATACATGTATGGTTCCACTCATCGAATTCCAATAACACATGCTTCAGTCCATCAAGATCGTCACGTAGCCCAGTTTAAGCACATTCTTAGTATACCGGTGATGCTTATATATAGGGTTCCCCGCAGCGTTCCCACCACATCCACGATATACCTTGAATGACGCTTAAACCGGTTACACGACATCCTAATTTTCCTTAGCATCATCTCAAAGAATAACGTAATGTATATGTAGAGAGTATCATCACTCCTCTACGTTTCCTGTAGTCCACTTTCATTCTAAGCATTCAACCAGTTCTTTAGTTACTGAAATGCTAAGTGGAGGAATGTCTTATAAAGGATAAGGTCAATGTCATGATTGGAAATACCATGAAGGCTCTAAGTAGGACAGGACTTAAGTAATAGCAAGTATTAGTAATGTTTGTTACCCTTAATGAGGTCTTACTAGAATTATGATCCTAGCACACCCTAGGGTATAGAATAGAAAACTTGTGATACCCCTGATCATTACCTCATAGTAAGATTTGCCAGACTTCTCATGCACGGCGAATTACTATTACGTGTGCACCCATAATGGTAATTTGCTTTGCATGGTCACCCTAACTCCACTTACCCCAAGTTAACATCATAGTATTGTCAACACTCATCAAGCATGGTTCGTGTAGTGTCCTCATGTCCATGAGCCATTAGTATTCTAATAGTAGTATGTGGTAACAAGTAAACTCCAAGCACATAAGCACAATATGTTCAATGTTAGTTGCCTATCCTTCATACTTTCAGGATTTCAGGCATAACCATGTTAGGGTCGGATTTAGTATCCGAGATCGACGTTACGCGTGATCACCGAGGTTCCCTTCTGTTTAGGTATCTCAACCTAATGATATGATGTTGTGCGCATACAATTCTAGTATAAAGGTATCCCATGGAGAAAGACTAAGAGTAATAGTGTCTTCCTCAGGATGATCAGATAGCAAGCACATATGTATAGAATCACATATAGAGTCAAGTAACAAGTAGAGAGGAACACACATGTAATATTAAATGCAAGCCAGTCCTAGCATGCATTCTACATAAAGGTCCCTAGGTTATAGTCTAGGTCAAGTGTATTGTCTAATTCTCTATAACCAATGGCTCTGATACCAGTCTGTCACACCCCCGCTGATAGCGAAAACACGGGGATGCGAGCTAGACAGGATCGTCATAACACATGGTTAACAATAGAGCTGCAATATGTATGTAATTGATGGCAAGGCGTGTCATGACGACACCCGGCACAAATGGAGACTTCTGTCGTGTTCAGTCAATGTTCACGACATCATAGCCATAAGTATAAACAGAAACTTGTAATTGATCCACATGAACGATTCATATAATCACAAAAATGTATTCTTGTATGTAATTCCCATAACCCGGGAACAAGTATCCAAAAGAATGTTAATTGTTTGATTGACTGCAACAATGTACAAAATATTGTTCATCACGTATGTTCAGTCTCAAAAATGCATCCTAGGGTCTCCACTAAGGCAGCACTCCTAGATCTTCAGTTCTCATTGTTACCTGAAAAATATGCTCAAAATTGTCAACAATAATGTTGGTGAGCTTCGCAGGTTTGAATTGTAAACATGTAGTTAATGCTGTATAGTGTTTGTAGTGGAATACCGTGCATACAGTTATAAGCAAGCAAAATCACATACCATGAGTTTTATACAACCAAACCTAATGACGTACACACAGCAACTTGTCGGATTATATTCACCCAAGGCCCGTTCCTGGCAGTGTGATAGTACTCACGAGTAACCATCTATCAATGATGGGGGTGTCAACCCAGTAGTACTACCAATACCTATCCGTTGGTTCCAACACCGGAATTAATGGTTGTAAGAAGAACCACACAGTAACTTCATGTATGCATCAGATATGTACTCACAAAACAGTATCACGTTGATTCCAAGTATGAAAGTTGTATGTATGTTGTACAGCATTGAAAACGTGTGAGCATACTTTTCCCTCATGTTTGTAAAAGATTGAAACAATTGAATAAGCGTAAAAAGGGGCCACAAAACTCACTTGTTAAGTGGCAAGTATGTATGATGTAACTTCCCAAACTTGTATGTATGTATGAACGGTCAATCACTTATTGACAGTTATGTTAAGCATTAATAATACGTCTGATGTTAACCATATTGTTTAGTTGGGTCGGGTCGTATCGGTTCGGTCGTGGGTAACTCTTGCACACAAACACGCGCAATAGATCTTATGTAGATCCAAGCACTAGAAACGTTGCCATTGTCGATGATGTTTAGGTAAAAGTGTTATTGTTGTTAAAGAGATACTTGGTAAGCACTTGTGTTACGAATCGTTTGTTGCTAATTGTAAAATGTTAAGTTGATGTGTTTTGATATAACATTAATGAGTTTGATAGTCTTAATCTCAATGATCTTCATTAACAATGGCAACCGCGTCGATGTTACCTTAACATCACATGACTACACACACCACACACATAAGAATTCACACACATTGACTCCAATTTGCACGACAGGACTAGACGCACGACTGGACACTCCATACGCACGACTGGACACTCCATTCGCACGAATCAACTTTCAGTCATGCGAATCAGCTTCATTCGCACGACTGAACTCCCATTCGTGCGACTAAGCACTCAGTCGTTCCACACAGCACCCAATTGCACGACTCAACCTTCCATTCGCACGATTTAACCCTCAGTCGTACGAATCAGCTTCATTCATACGACTGAGTCTTTATTCGTACGACCGAATCTTCAGTCGTGCGTTACACACATTCGCACACAATCATCCGAATTGACTCAGTCGCACACACTCTCAATCGTATACATTCAATCGCACGACACACACATATGAATGGACTCAGTCGCACGACTCACCCCAGTCACACCACTCAGTCGCACGATAGACTCAGACGCATGGACTCAGTTGCACGACTCACTCAATCGCACGGCTCAGTCGCATGGAAGACCCAGTCTCCTGAACAGTAAGTTCGCGACTGCTGAAGTGTAGAGTAGCGTCCAGCTGCTCCGAGCACTTGTTTTACACCCCAAGAACTTCCAGAAACACATATCTAACATGTTTAGACAAGAAACACACACTGGAACGCAACACACAAGCCCACACGACCTCATGTGCTTGGATGAACCCGAGCACCCAAAACCCTAGAAAACACAGAAGTGAAATCGAGCAAGAAACGGGTCAAACAAGGTTATCTACCTGCTAGGAGTGAGTATTCACAATGATAACCAAGATTTGACGGTGAAAACGCAACAAACGTGACAGTTTTTGGAGCTAAATCGAGAGAGAAAGTGGAGAAGGTGAAGAAGAGCGATGAAGAAGAAGAAGATGTGAAGAATGGCTGGGAAGAGGGTATTTATATCCAGCCTAGTTTGGCAATTTGTCGAGTTTAGTCCCTGCACTTAGCCCCCGAATCGCCAAACTTGCTTCGGTTGATAACGACGTAAACACGTGCGTTATATTATTTATAGGGAGGTATTTAATGTTGTTTGTATCTCGAATATGTTGTTATTAATGATGTTTATATTGTATAACATAATATAGTTAGTAATGTCGGTGGTGATACCCGTAAGCATTTTGGGCGATAAGGTTGCAAATAATGGTATCACGACTGTAAAAGAAAACCAAACAAGTATGATGTCCTCAGAAATATAATCTAAGATGATGAAAAATGAATGCTCTAAGGATAGTTAACGAAGTTTCATGTTAAGTGATTGACCTTGAAGTGACGGATGTCACAGTTCGTCCTTTAGAAGGTCAAAGGTTTACCACGTGAATACAATATGGTGGCGGTGCTGATTAACCAGGCACCTACGTCCTGGGATGAGGCCCTTAACCAAATCCACTTGGAACAACAACGATTACAAGTAATGTCACAAACCAACCCCACACAATCTACTTAAGTCGTTCCTAATCAAAACCCATCGTTGACACCATCACATCTGAATAGCCAGAGTCTCAATTCTCAGCCCAACACGAACAATGATTGTGGCCAATATCCCAATCGCTAAACAACTACCGAGAACAGGGGTGTGGTCAAAGCAGGGGTAGTAGCTGAGGCTATTTTGGTTGAGGACGTGGCTCTGCAACTCAGTTGAATGGTTGGAATGGTGGACCAAATCATCAAGGATGGGATGCGCCTACACGATAAGGATCCATATGAGCTAATGAAACAAGGATGAAATAGGCCTACGTAACCTGGTTGGACTAGGCCTCCCCCATGCCCACACCCAGCGCAGCAGAACTGGGCCTCCCCTTGGACCAACAGAATCATCCGAACACCTACTGGGCCTCCCCTAGGATTCATAGCCTAATAAAAGTAGGCTCATGTGGCTATGTTTAATAGACCATCAATTGGGCAAATCCACTATGTCCAACAGAACTAGTATATGGATTTTTTAATATTCTAATTGGTATATGGATTTAGGCGCCTCATCCGGGTAAGGTCTAGTATCCATCTACTAGTTCCTTTAATCAAGATATGCTAGTTGGTAATGGCCAATCCCTAACAATTTTGGGATCGGGTAATTCCACCTACACCCTTCCCAACAAAACCTTTTACCTTAACAACATACTTAATTCCCCTAACGTCATTGAGAATTTAATTTATGTTCGTAAATTCAATCGTGAAAACCTTGTATCTATTGAGTTTCACCCGTATAGTTTTTCTTTGAAGTACCTTACAATTGGAAAGATTCAGCCAATAACCCATCCGTATGGCTAAACGACATCATTCATCCCTTCTTACGCACGCCCACTTACCTCTCAAATTTTGGGTTGAGACTCTTCATATAACATCATACCTATATAACATCCTACCCTCTAGAGGGCTAAACTTTCACACTCCAACTTATGCACTCTTCTATCGATAATCCACATATGATCATCTCCGTGTCTTCGGATGCCCTCACTATTCGAACCTCTCTGCACCATCATCAACAAGCCTTAGCCGTGATCCACATAATGTGTCTTCCTTGGTCATCCTTCAGATTTTTAGGGATATCAGTGCCTTGATCCCATAATCATACGGGTTCATATCTCTAGACACATTGTGTTCGATGAGACATCATTCTATTTCACCAACCCCGTTGATCATCATCAATACAGCTTCCTTGATGATGTCTTGTTCCAATATCTTATCTCCTTCCCACCAACAAACAATCAACCACTTTATCTTCCCATGCATATAACCTACCTTCCTAACCTCTCAACACAACCATCCCATCTCTCGTACAACAACTTCAATCGCCAACCCAATCCCTTCCCCCTCACCCATTGCTAATGTTCTCGATCCTACTTCCAACATACCCGAACCCGCCCCACCCTCGCCAACACCGCCTACCACCAACTCTCACACCATGCAAACCTACTCGAAATCCAAGATCTACAAACCCAACATTAATATTCTCTCAATACTTCCACCAAACCATTTCCCCTATCTCTACCACATACCAAAAAGCTTTATCTGATGCAAATTGGAAATTGGCTATTATTGATGAGTATAATGCATTACAGGAAGCTAGAAACATGGGAATTTGTTCCATACCCGATGAATAAACCGGTCATCCAGTGCATGTGGCTATTTCGACACAAATATAAACCGGAAGGGTCACTTGAAAGATATAAAGCACACTTGTTTGTAAATGGGAAGTCTTACACTTTGGGAATCAATTATTACAAAACATTTAGCCTGGAGGTAAACCCACTACGATACGCACTGCCTTGTCACTTGGTTTATCGCGGTCGTGGCTCGGCCCATTCGTTAGTTGGATATCAAAAATGCTTTCCTCCATGGCAACCTTAACGAAACAGTGTTCATGTATTAACTGGCTAGATTTGTGGACCCCAACCACCCTCACCATGTTTACAAGCTTAAAAGATCCTTTCATGGGCTTAAACAAGGCCCGAGTGCATGGTTTGATTGATTTTCTCCGTTCAATCTTCACAAAGGCTTTATAGGGAGCGCTTGTGACAACTCTTTATTTGTGTATCAGCATGGAAATGACATGGCATATTAATTATTATATGTCAACAACATCGTGCTCACGGTATCATCCGATCTCTTGTTACGCACCATCATCAATACATTGTCCTAGGAGTTTGCCATGAAGGATTTAAGGCCTATACATTATTTTTTGGGTATATATTTTATACACAACAGTCATGGGTTCTTCCTTTCTCAAAGCCAAGATGCTATGGACATTCTAATTCGTGCCTCCATTTCCTCTTGTAACCCTTACGCCACACCTATTGACACATGTTCAAAGCTCGCGGTAAACAATGGCCCGCTTTTGGAGGATGGTACATTATATCGTAGCTTGGCAAACGCTTTACAATATCTTACGTTTACTCGACCGGATGTATCCTATGTTGTCCAACAAGTGTGCTTATTCATGCATGCACCATGTAAACCTCATCTCGCCTTCATGCATCAGATTCTTTGGCACGTACGAGGCACGCTTCATTATGGTATACGCCTTACTCCATCCTAGTCACGTCCATGACACCCTATTCAGACACCGATTAGGGTGACTTTCTTGACTCCCGTCGTTCCACCTCGACCTATTGTGTCATCTTAGTAACAATTTGGTCTTCTAGTCTTTTAAACGACAACCAATGATTTCCAGATCTAGCACCGAGGCCGAATATCGCGCAGTTGCGAATGCCGTAGCTAAAACTGCATGGCTAAGAAATTTGTTACCGGAAATGCATGTTCCTATTTAGCATGCCATGGTCATTTACTGTGATAATATTTCAGCGCTCTATTTGTCTGGTAACCCAGTTCAACACTAGTGTACCAAACCTATAGAGATTGATATGTATTTTGTCTATGACAAAATCCACGTAGGCCATGTTCAGGTTCTTCATGTCCCAGCTCCGTACCAGTACACGGATATTTTTACCAAAGGATTACCACACCGTCTGTTTCAATCATTTCGGGCCAGTTTGAGCATGGGTCTATGGGTTAGGGTGGTTCTGATACCATACTAGATGGTAAAATACTGATTGAATATTACTGATAGGTTTGGTTACAATATATAAAAACCATAATGTAAACCCTAAAACCTAACTGGACCTAAATAAACTGAGATTGAGCTTGTGTTTAGTTAAATGAGGAGCGCTTACTTAGACGAGTTCAATCTTTACATATCCTAAAGGTATGGGGAGTATCCATAGTAACAACTTCAATCAAATTACCAACAGAATATATGTAGCAAATTATTCCCTAGTGACAACCACCTGAAAACTATAGATCGAAATTTTATTCGAAATCCTATCTCCACTTATACCAATAATTAGCGACCAACTTCCATCAAAATTGCTTTCAACTTAAACTAGCGTTAAGCCCTCGCGTTGCATGAAAGCGTAAAAACATGCCAAGTAATATCAATGTCATACCACTATCAATGAACACTAACACCGGAAGTGCTCTCATTAAAAAAGAAATAAAATCAAACAAAAAGTAGACGTAAAAATCTAGAACCGCATACGTAAACAAAAAACAATAAATACAATAACTAAGTCGATTTGAGACCAACATGTTGCGGTGGAGCTGTTAAATGAAAAAAATAAGCATAACGATGTTGAACCATACACACACATTACGACGTATTAACTCCCAAAATTTATACCGAAATGTAAAACGAAAAAACTATAAAAGATGAAAAGTATAGAAGAGTAAAATTGAAAGTGAAAACATTATAGGGGTTAAATAGTAAAAATATAAAAGTATTGGGTTTAAAATAAAAAATTAAAAGAAAGAAAAAAAAGCATGTACAATCTTCAATGCTTAGTATACAACCATTAATGCAGTTTTATGTTGGTAATTAATAATATTTAAATTCTTAAAGTCTATTAATAGTAATAAAAGAAGGTTTTTATATGTCATTTGTCATAATTCTAAAATCTCTAAATTTTATATTTAAATTCTTAAAGTCTATTAATAGTAATTTTTTATATGTCATTGTCATAATTCTAAAATCTCTAAATTTTATTTTCCCGATTCTCCCTCTTAATAAATATCAAATTAACTACAAATGATATTATTTAATTTTTCATATTAAAAATAACTTTTATTAAATAAAATTAAGATCTTTCTACAAATGCAATTTGAAAAAAAATATTTTGTTATAAAATAAGAAAAATTTTCAAAAGAAATATCAAACTTTAAAAAACATAATATTTTTTAAAACCTGTGGCCTCTAAGAAACATAAATTCTTATGAAACAAAATTAAATAAATTTCAAAGTTATAATCAAAAAATTATTAAAAATGACACTTTTTTTAAAAATGCTTTGTTTTGAAACAATTTGTTTCAAAATCAATTTTTTCCGAAGAAAAACAAAAAAAATTAAACAAAAGTTAAACAAATGTTATTGTCATTTTATCACTCGTACGTAATGTCAATTATATATTATATATATCAAAAGTTCGTTTTATAATTCATTAATTTTTATTAATATCTATTTAATATTTTATTTATTCAACCCGTATAATACACGAGGTACTAAACTAGTGAAAAATAAAAGCTTCATCAAAAATCTAAAATAGAATATTGTTTGTGTGTGTATTACCGATGTATTTCTCAAGCTGATATGTCGGTAATTACCATCGAATATTGGCAATTATTCATCGAGAAATATCCTTTTCTCTTAATATATGACCTACTAGGTTAGTTCCCGTGTATTACACGGAATGAATAAATAAAATATTAAATAATTAGTAATCAAATTTATACATTATAAAATCATGTATAAAGATAAAATATGATTATAATTACGTATAAATAGCTACTTTAAATAAATAAATAATAATATATTTTTCTTAAACTTTATTTTATAAATTTTTTAAATATTTTATTTTAAGAAAAATACATTTTTTAAGAAAAAGTTCGTTGTATTATGTATTTTATAAAATTTTTATTTTTAAAAAGTGTGTTTTAATTCAAAAATAGGTTTTTTATTTATAAAATTAAACATTTTTTAATTTAAAAGTAGTATGAGTAAAATTATTAGTATTTAATATTATTATTAATAATGTAGAGAAATGAGAAAATTAATATTATATGGCTTACAATTATTTCATGTTTATTTTAGTTTTTTATAGATATATATATAGGCTAAAATCGCATTAATTAAATGGATTATATTTAGTAATAAACACAAAGAGTTAGATTATAATATTTTAATATTAAATATAATTAAAATAATATATACATAATAATTCAAGAAATAAAACAATTATACTATTTTTAACTCTCTTATCTAAATAGTTTTATTTTAGACATTCATTTTAAGTTTTTTTATTAAAAATTAATTTTTTATCAAAATCTTGTTTTTTTGAAAACTATGATTTGTAATTATTTTGGTTGTTTTAATAAGACTGTTTTTGAAAGATTTCACCTTTATAATTTTTTTGAAATAAAATGACTTAAAATATTTTGCTTAAAAATGTTTAGTGTTTTAGAAAATTTAATATTATATAATTTTTTGTTTTTTTTATTTAGATTTTAATTAAAAGATGTGATTTTTAACTTCATAAAATATATTTTAAAAAAAATGTAGTTTGATTTTATAAAATGTAGATAAGAGAGAGAAATATAGCAATTAATAAAATTAATTTTTAGTAAGAGAGAGAAACTTGTATTAGCCATTTTAATTACTATAATACCCTTTTGGAGGGAAAATCAAAGTGTGAATGTGTAGAAATTTGACAAGTGGCTAAAAGTGTGTTAAAAACATGACAAGTGACAAAAAAAACTTCTTTTATTAGATACTATAGATTAGTGATTTCTCGTACTCACCGAGGGAATGCCTACACATTTTTATCAACATCAATTTTTATTTTCCCACTAAGATTTTCAGGTGATCAAGATCCAATGCTAATTAAGTTGTCATTGTTTTCCACATGATGATATTTAATTTTCTAGTAGTATATACTAGTAATAATATTATCACACTTTTAAAATTTCAAATTGTTTTTTGAGGTTGAAGTGATCTAGAGACCATATTAGTACTCTATACTTGTAATAATATTATCACACTTTAAAATATTTTTTGAAAAAAATCAAAACTTGTTTAAGCGGTGTTAGTAAGGATTCTAAAGCTACTTTAGTTGGTATTCCCATGGTAAGAGTTAAATGTTATTTATAGATCACCTAGATTTTAACCTAATTAAATGTAACCTAAGAAGCTTTAGAAAAAATATCTTTATTTTTACTACCTTATCTTTACTACCTTATAATACATAAAGGATGGGTAAGTTAGTAATTTCACCATGTATGTAAGACGCGCCCGTTCGGTGTTCACCACCCCTCCGCTTCAATTGAAACGATCGGCGTTCACCACCCCTCCGCTTTAATTGAAACGGTCGGCGGTTTCAGTCATTCAGATCATTTCCATCGTTGTTTCACCTGCTAAAGCCTTTCATTGCCCTCAGTGGTTTCATCTACAAAGCCTTAATCCTCACATTCAATCGTGATTCAAAAGGCAGAGCATTCAATCGCAATACAAACCCTACCATTACAGAGGGCATCAATAGTCGGTTTCCATTGCAGATGCGAGTAGGAGCCGATTGTATCAGGTACCAATACGAACATGATGTTGGGTTTAAGGTGTAATCGATTAGATGATCACAGGATTTTTTTGCATTTATTCGTCAACCGCAGTCATTGGATTCCCATTACTTGATAAATTAGGGAAGCAATTTACATCAAATCAATTTTTGAGAGGTTTTCTCCTTCCCGAAAAGATGGTATTGACGCTTTGCAGGAAACACACTTACGATACTCTTATTGTGCGTTTCTTCAGAACCTTGGACTTCGTCTTCAGTTGTAAGTTGAATATTTGATTAATTTTACTATAGGAAATATAAACCTTTTTTCTAATTATGCTCACTTTGTTATTTGACAACTTTCTTTATTTAATTTGCAGGCCACAAACTACCATTGGAACTACTATGGTTCTATGCCATCGTTTTTTGGTCCGGCAGTCACATGCATCGCATGATAGATTTGTAAGTTGATATGTCTCTTTGGTAAAGAACTAAGCATGGCAATGCCTAATGATAAGATAATTATCAAGCTATGATATTAGAAATTGTTATCTTTTGCTTTTAATGCATTCAATTATCGGGTCTTGTGTTAATTGTTTCAATGAATCTGATCATAATTGTTTTGTGTTTATGGTAGGAAATGTGGCTAAGAAGGTGGAAGATGTGATGCCTATCGCCACTGGTCATGAGCGTGAGGAGCTTGAAGCGGAGCTTGAGGTTAGTTTTTGTTGATATGTGGTTTGTTGATTTTTGGAATGAGTTGTGGAGATTGATGTTGTTTGTCGTTTGTTTGGTGTGATTAGGGGCGAGATATTTTGGATATCAATTTTCCTGAAGGTCCGTTTGGTACCAAGGTAAGATTCTGATGGTAGAGACATGTATGATATGGTTCAATAATATGAATGGATTCAGTTATGCAATTTGTTTAGCTATAGGCATTCTTGTATTTAAATGGTCTAAGCATAAAACATATGATGGTAGATATGTGTTAAATCGATAACCACTTGGGGGGAGGGGGCATGATTAGGCAAAGGCCATGTGTTATCCATGATTCATTAGTGCTAAAATTAGGTGTAGCTTTAATGAACTTGACTAGTTGAGTTAGTCCCTGATGTTGAGGCTTTATTCTTGAAAGCAATAGATGAAACTATTAATGTACAGATTTAGTTGTAAAAGTTTGAGTAAATATTGATTTATTGCCATGTCTTTGAGCAGTGATAAGACTTTGTGGCATATGCATGAAAATGTTGTGCGATTTAGCTACTTGTTTGAGGGTATTCTACTTTGATAATTTTGCAAATTACTATCTGCACTCTATTCAATTAATTAATTGTATTCACACATAATCTATTAATCTTATTGTTCTTATGTGCTTTGTATATGTTTACTAAGAACTACGTATTTGCTTTGTTGTAGACCTTGGTATGCTTACTAAGAATCCTCTCATGCTTTATTACTCGTGCATGTACTTTAGAGAAGACGCATCATTATTACAAGTCACCTTTTTATAAAATGGACAAGGACCACAATGTGATTATTAAATAGCTTTGCACGACTGAAACAACTTTTAATATAAGCATATCGGTCATGGATGAGCTTGCGTGATTGATAATTTTTAGTTTAACAAGCTGATATACATTCAATTTTTTAAAGCTGTAGATGAACTTATGTAGCATGCTAAGTTGCTAACTACACTTAGCCACCTTAACTCTTATATCAGACATTACTACATCACAATGAACTATGCATTCTTACTATTGTGCACATACTATTTTATTTTCTTTTTATCTAATTTTTCTTAAAGAAAGCATCATAACGGTTTAAGTGAACTTTTGATATCTCTTGTGCTTGGTTCATTGTTTGTGCTTTGATATTTGAAGTGTTGCTAAAGCTGTGATCTTGTCTGTTGTTTTACTGCCTGTAGGAAGCTCCTGCTGTGGTTAAATCTTACTATGACCAAAGAATTGTTGGTTGCCCCGGGGGTGAAGGTGGTGAGTCACTTCTAGCTCTTTTGTGGTTACTAAGAATATATTCTTTGACCTGGTTATAGGTAAGGAGTGTTCTGTTTGTGTATCCAACATCTTATTAATAGTATTATGTTTTTCTGTTATACAGAGGATGAGCATGATGTTGTTTGGTTTTGGCTAAAGAGAGGTGAACCACATGAGTGCCCAGTATGCTCACAATATTTTAAGGTGAGTTTAGCTTAATCTTTTAAGCAGTTATTTCTTTTTAAAAAATGGTTCGATTTAGATCAGATTGTTATTGTTCATTTGTTCTATAATCTTTACTACCATATTATAAATTATTAGATACAGTATCATCTTTAAAAATCAAAAGTTCCACGGTTATTTGGTTTAATTAGGCGTTTATCTACAGAAAAAGTCTGGATTGATTAAATCTACCATCATAATATAGGTCAAAAGTGTTACCATCTTTTATATATCAAAACACGACTTGTTTTCAATTTTTGCCATTTTTCAAAGTTAGAACCATTTTATTTTTTAGTTTTGAACTATCTATAGGCCTTTTGGCTAGCGGGCCTTAAGGATTTGCACAAGTTTATAGTTCATATTTTATATGTTTGAAATGTGGCATTTTAACTATTTTGTACAACATACTTAAGAATGACCTTAGGCTTTTGAAACAGTCGTAAGAATCTAAATTGAAATATTGGGAGGATGGTTTTATCAACAATATTTACACTTTGGCCCACAAGAATTTCATCATCTTATTCTATGCCTCTTATAATTTGCGTTGTTTCTTATAGAAAATTTTAAGCATACATAACGATCCTACCCTGAAACATAAATTCTTCATTTATTCAGTTTTGATGCTTCAGATTTTTAATACTTAAAATTAGAAAGCTTGACTCCCAAGTTTGTAATTGTTGGGTTAATCTTGATCGGGTCAAGTTACGGGTCACGGGTCAAGGATCATTAGTAATTTAGTCACATTTTTTGATTGAGTCAAATTAGTGGTTTAGATGGTTATTAGTAGTGGGAGTCAAGTTGTAGGGTAGTTGCAAGTAAATAGGAGCCATTTACGTTGCATGTATCTATATATATGCTAAGTTTATTATTAATGAATGAATAAAGCAAGTGTTAAGCAGTAAAAATTCTACTTTTCTTGTTTGTGAAATCGGGGCCTGAAACCAACAGTAATGAGCTCATGGTTCTTTGTGATGACGAGCCAGATGGTATCGGTTCTGTAGTATTATGTTGTTGGTTTTGGTTTGGTTGAGTTCCATCCAGTCGGCTTTTAACCTGATGAACACCCTCACCTTGTTGTTTGCAGATGGAGGTAGTGGGCCCAGGAGTTCTTCCAGACGGGCTTGATGAAGACGAACACCATTGATCGCATTTTCGAAACTTCAACAGTTTAATATATATGCCGGAATAAGAATCTGGTGAGATAACGAGACTTGAAAATTCTGCAGCGTGTCAGGACTTGTAAAGGTCCCTGCATTTTGATTTTGTTGGTTTGACATGTTTAAGTAACTGTTTGTTTTTTGCTAAATCAGAGCATGATTACATTCTTTTTGTTTGTGAATTCGGACGCCATTGCTACTTGAATGCATTCGAAATAATTAATGGTGACAAATTTAGGCTTAGTGATGATTCTTCAATTTGGCATCAACATAACTTTACATGACAAAACCAGCTTTTTATTTATATAATTTTTATTTATGTATTACATGTCTTTATATATATTCTTTATTTATATAGATTAAAGTAACATTAAAATATCTAAATAAATTAATTAAATAATAAATAAATGATAAACGAGCCAAGCTCAAACTTTCTTAAAGTTTATTAAGCGGAGCTTGATCTAATGCAAACTCAAGCTAGATTCACGTACACCTCTAATATATATAGATATTTTTGTGTTTGGTTTAAATTTCAATAAAAAGCAATAACATGTATATTTCTAGATTTATATATAAAACAAATTTATTTGTCTTTTTAAACTTGGTATGGTATCACAATAAAACTTAGTATTATTTCAACAATCTACTATTAATGTTACTTTTTTACGAGGCCCTATGCATGACAATATATTTTGATGACATTTTTAGTGTCTAATCTCTAGAAAAATTAACAAATTTAAGATGAAACACAACTCAAATTGATCATTTCACAAATTCTCACCGATGCAGCATCGCGCGGGTGTCGTACTAGTCACTGCTAAAAATAGGAAATTTGAAATAAATTATTAGGTTCAACAATGTTGTCGATCCAAGTTTTGATTTTAGCACGAATGAAATATCACTTAGGATCATCATCACAAGTAAAAGTAGTTGTGCTAGTATGTGATTGTAAACAATGATGCAATGCCAACGTTTGTACTTGGTTTCATCAATAAATCATTTCAAACCAAAAGTTTATAAATGATTTTAAAGAGTGTACAATAGTGTTTACAAACACACACTAAAAGAGCGCTCGAGGAGAGAAGTGCGAAATGATTATAAAATAAATTTTATTAATAATCAACAAAATTTTCAAATAATTAAGTTTGTTATGGGTAGGCGAATTGAAATTCTCACAAATAATTGTGAGACGTATGTGAGGAAAAACTTTAAGATTACATTGTGTTGACAACTCAACTATATAGCGATATAATGAATGAGTAATTCATCTTTTCATCACGGTCAACATGATTTGTACCCTATATGTGGTCAAGTAAAATACCAATCGAGTTGTGGTGGTATGTGGTGACCGCGATGGTAGTTGAACAATCAAGGTTTCATTTGCTTTCTCAAGACGACAATAGTCATATATGTGTCGATGAAGGTAGGCGGGCTTAAAGTCAACCATTCGACTTATTGAAGCAGGTGATGGCGTCCTCATGTCAAACGAATTATAGCCTTTAAGTTAAAGGCAATATATCATTAAACTTGAAAATTTCGCTGATATGTTTTGTGTAAATAATGGGTAATTATTTACATGATAGGTATAATGTTACGGAACATCCATAACGTATTATGTATATTATAACTTTTAATCTTTGCGCATCACACATCACAATGTCACTTAGAAAATTTAAAGTTATTCTAAAATAAAAAAAAAACATTTACATAAGTCGATGATATTGTTTGTTTGTAATCTTCTATGAATATAAAGCATGAAAACGAAAAACAAAAATTGTGTAATTCCTTTTTGATTTGTCACAATCATTAACTCTCTTGTCTCCACCTTGAAAATTACACTTCGACGAAGGTAACAATCGCACGTTTTTTTACATTATTACACTTGTGGTTTTATGGTACTCATTAAAGTTCACATTGTTAGATTATGTACGGGTTCGGTTACGTCACGTTGTCAACCGATCTATGACCCGTAAGAGTTACACCTTCGGCAACAAATATTAAGTCTACTTAATTTGATTAACTGGCGCTTACGAACTATATCGAGTTTTTATAATTTATAATTGTTATAAATTATTTAGTATTAATGTTTATTTAAATAAATAAATAAAAAAAAAATCAAAATTAGGCCAAGAGACAAGTTGCTAGTGGTAGGCCTCTCAAAACAAAATAAAAAAAAATGGATGGTGGAATGGATTGTGATCTGTAAAAGCATCAATGATCACTTTTGTCCATTAATTGAATGGAACAACTTATTTTTGAGAAGCTCCATCTCCATCTGAGAGACTACTACGATCTTCTCTCCATCTTGCTTGGTGTCTCCAAAATTCAACAAAAAGAAAGAAGATGGATAGTTAGATTTTTCTTCCTATCACAAACACCGATATATTTGATTGCAACCGTGGATCACGCATCTTAGAGCCGCAACCATTGTGTTCTAATTTAGTGTTCGTTGATTTTAGCATTCATTTGTTGTCCCTCGGTGTCTCAAACGGTAATTATTAACCACAAAGGTATATTATATCTCATCAGTAGGTTATTCATATTCTATATTTGCGTTGTTTGTAACCCAGATCCTGTCGAGTTCATTCTGGTATTTTATTATTACTCCGCTGCGTTAACTGTTATTAATCTGATTAATAATTATCAAATCTGTTTGATAAATAAACCTAACGAAGATACCACTGAACCCAACAGTGGTATCAGAGCCAGGCTTACAACATGCAAATCAGATCCGGTCTGTTAACTGGTTATAGATCACAAACTTTAAAATTATTTGAAGTTTCTGATTTATATTATTTTGGGCAACTTGTTTATTTTGGTTAAATATTTATTAACCAAAAGATTGCCCGTATTATTTTGATTGTGTTTTAATATGTAAATCTGGCTAGACCCTGTGGTTGAATGATTATGATGTGATTTGTTATTATTAAAGTTTTTGTTTTATGGTTTTGGCCCATTTGATGGCTCAAAGTTGTAATAGATTAGAGTTTTCTTTTATTTTCTTTTGTAAATATTGTAATATTTGAAGACCCGAAGTCAAAACTGGAGACAAGACGAATCAAGGAGTCAGTGGGAGCCCATCAAGACAACTAGATGCACTTAGGTCCATCCTTGTGGTTGTTTTGTGTTTTCACCCATGACCTAGCTTGATCTCGCTATTTGGCTCTAGCGAGATCAAACAATCATAGCCATTAGATTTACATATTACTTTGCTATTATGGTTGCTTTATTTTATAATTATTATTACACCCAACCTAATATCAAGCTGATTAAAAAAATATTTTTTAATCAAAATAAATAATAAGTTTTAAACTTATTTTTACAACTTGTTAAATTATTAAAACAAATTATTTGTTTTAAATGGGATAATCAGATAAGTTTTCAAATTCAAAATTAGTTTGAATTTCAAAACTTAAAAATTTGATAATTTTTAAATTAAAATTAATTATCCATTTAAAAGGATAACTAGATAAGTTTTCAAATTTAAATTAGTTTAAATTTTAAAACTTAATTCTTAACAATTTAAAAATTATCAACTTAAAAATCGGTTGTCTATCTCGCGATGAACCTAGTTTTAATAGGTATTAAAATCTGGTGTCCCGAGAGCTGAAAGGGTTCGTCATTTATTATCACGAACTATATATTGTAAAACTAACTTTTACGACGCACGTATAACTTAATTATACGTTGTGTTTGACCCTATTCGGTAAACACTAAAATTGGATCCCATAGATAAAATCAATAGTCTATGCCACCCTACTATAAGGAACACTTGGAACATTAAGCGAAACATCAGTGTTTAGAGCCACAGGATCGCACTTGATGTGTAGTTATTCTTCCAAGGTGCAAGGGTTTTATTGACACATCCGGCCCTTTCACAAGTAACTGTTTTAGGATGACTATTACTTTTCTCTCTTGTTACGTGCCACAACTGTCTAGAGAGAAAAGTGGGTATAGATGAGGCTAAACGTATCAATGCATTGACAAATGTTGTCGTTGCGGCCTCATACACGAGAGTTGTGCAATTTTCACAATTGATAAACATTGTCAGTCTGCCTAATCACTTACTAATGTTGCGTGCCCCAGCTGCCTTTAGTGACTGACCAAGCCAGATTCTCATTCCTTATTTAAAATTACTGTAAATGGGTCATTAATTAAATAAGAAAACAATACATCAAAAATACTAATTAATTTATTTTGATTATAGATGTCTTCAGAAACCAACAACTCCTTCATTCTCAAGTCTATTCTTGAGAAAGAGAAACTTGATAACACCAACTTTCTCACATGGCACCGCAATCTGAGATTGGTTCTCAAGATGGCGAAAAAGCTCTATGTTATAGATAGCGCTGTTCCCAACGAGCCTGAAAACAATACGGCCGCAGCCCGTAGAACTTGGGAAAAATTTAAGGAGGATGCCATGAGGTAGCCTGCCTTATGCTAGCCACCATGTCTCCTGATCTCCAGAAGAACATGGAGGACATGACTGCATTTGACATGATTGAGCAACTTAAGGGCATGTTTCAGAAACAGGCCCGACAAGAGCGCTATGATACCATGAAGCAGCTTATATCCTACAAAATGCACAGTTAGTGCCCATGTGCTTAAAATGAAAGGGACATCGACCAAATGGCCAAACTTGGTTATCCTATGCAAGATGAAATGGCAGTAGACTTCATTTTGAACTCCTTGCCTAGTTCTTACGACCAGTTCATAATGAACTTTAATATGAATGTGTGGGTTAAGAGTGTAGCTGAACTACACGGTATGCTCAAAACTACTGAGCAAAACATACCAGGTAAAGCCAGTCAAATGTTGATGGTCCGATCTACTGGTGTTAGGAAACCAAACCCCAAGAAAAAAACTTATAACAATAAGGGTAAAGGTAAAGTTGTTGCTGCCAAGCCTGCCACCAACAACAAACAGCTGGCTAAAAACAAAGCAGCGCCCCCTCCTGAGGAGCGACACTGTTTTGAATGTAATAAGATGGGACACTGGAAACGTAACTGTCCTGACTATCTAGCCAAGCTGAAGGTGAAGAAGACAATGGTGAAGGCTCTTCTTCAGGTATTCTGATTTATGTTATTGAACTTTTCACTGTTTCCAGCAACACATGGGTATTTGATACTGGATGTGGTTACCACATCATTAATGTCTTGCAGGAGCCTGAAAAGTGGAAGAAACTGAAACAAGGCGACATGGAGCTCATCGTTGGTGATGGGAAAAGAGTACCGGTTCTAGCAACTGGAACATATCATCTTTCTGTCCATCTGGTCTTGTAATTACTTTAAATAATTGTTTGTTTGCTCCTGGTTTAACCAGAAACATTATTTCAGTTTCTTTGTTGTTTGAACAAGGATTCAAGTATGTTTTTAGTGATGCTGTTATTTCTGCCTACTTGAATGATATCTTTTATTTTGAGGCTAAACCTCGAAGTGGTATTTATGAGATTGATATTCAAACAAACAATAATGTATATAATCTTTCTAAACGTATCAAATCTGGAATTAACGATACGTTTCTATGGCATTGTAGACTTGGCCACATAAGCAAGGCCCGTGTGAAAAGGCTTCAGTCCGAAGGGATTCTTGAATCCACAGGACATGAATCTTTTGATGAATGCGAATCTTGCTTAGCTGGCAAACTCACAAAGGATCCTTTCACCCATGTTGGTGAACGGGCTAAGGATCTGTTAGCACTTATACATTCTGATGTATGTGGTCCTTTCAGAACCATGTCTAGAAATCACGAAATATACTTTGTTACGTTTATTGACGATTATAGTCGATACGCCTATGTTTACCTTATGAAGCATAGACATGAAACCTTTGAAAAGTTCAAAGAGTTTCAGAACGAAGTAGAAACCAACTTGATAAGACTATCAAAGTACTTCGATCAGATCGAGGTGGAGAATACCTAAGCCAAGAGTTCATTAATCATCTAAAGGAATGTGAAATTGTTTCACAGTTCACTCCACCCCGCACACCCCAACTTAATGGCATGAGTGAGAGGAGAAATCGAACCCTACTTAATATGGTTCGATCGATGATGTGTAGAACTAACTTACCTCACTCCTTTTGGAGTTATGCTCTTATGACCGCCGCCGGCCTTGTCAATCTGGCACCGACTAAGAAGGTAGACAAAACTCCATATGAGATATGGTATGGGTCTAAACCCAATTGTCTTACCTTAGAGTATGGGGATGTGATGCTTATGTCACTAGCGAGTCTAATGACAAGCTAGATCCTCGAGACGAAAAAGTTATTTTCGTTGGATACTATAATAGAAGCGGGTATTACTTTTACCATCCTGATGCAAATATGATTTCCATCAAAAGGAAGGCACATTTCCTCGAGAAAGAGTTTCTTGATCGAGGCACTGGAAGTAATATTGTGGATCTTGAAGAAATTCAAGAAACACAAACAAACGCTGATGTAGTCGGTGCGTCTGAACAACAAGAAATTGTTACTGATTCAGACATAAACACAAGCGTTCGCAGAAGTAGCAGAACTCACAAAGAACCTGACAGATATCTTTGGAATCTAGAGGGTCCCGAGGTTCTGGTAGTAGCTGATTCTGGTGATGAACCTACCAACTACAAATCTGCTATCTCAGATCCGGAATCTGCGAAATGGCTAGATGCCATGAACGCCGAGATGCAATCCATGCGAGACAATCAAGTCTGGGACTTGGTTGAGCTATCTCTCGGTTCACGGGCTGTAGGGAGCAAGTGGCTTTTCAAGAGAAAAACCGACATGCATGGAAATGTACACACCTATAAAGCACGGCTAGTTACGAAAGGTTTCACTCAAACTCAAGATGTTGACTATGATGAAACTTTCTCACCTGTTGCTATGATCAAATCGATTAGGATATTGCTTGCCATAGCCGCGTACTATGATTACGAGATATGGCAAATGGATGTCAAAACAGCTTTTCTAAATGGACATCTCTCTGAAGATGTCTATATGGTTCAGCCTGATGGTTTTGTCGATCCACAATATCCAAATAAGGTGTGCAAACTGTATAAGTCCATTTATGGACTTAAATAGGCATCCCGTAGCTGGAATCTTCATTTTGATTAGAGAATCGTCGAATTCGGTTTTATCAAAAGTGAAGATGAGCCTTGTGTTTACAGAAAGGCTAGTGGGAGCACTATATCGTTCCTCATATTGTATGTGGATGATATACTGATCATTGAAAACAATATCTCAATGCTTAACGAAGTTAAAAAATGGTTCGGAGCTTGTTCCGCAATGAAAGATCTTGGAGAAGCTGCTTATGTGAAGTCACTGGATCGATAGACATCCGAGCACGTTCTTGACGGAAGGATAAAAAACCAAAAGACAATCAATAACACGAACAATAATCGAATGATTTTATTGATAAAACATAACGATTTTAAGCTCGTTACAACTTAAGAATCAAGACTTTTGGCAAGGGGAGATCGAGCATGATCTCCCCTCTCATCCGGCAGCACCTGGGCGCCAGGAACCCTATCTAAAACCCTTGGGTTTCTACACATTGAAACTGGTATATATAGGCCTCGGCCCATATTAGATGCGACTGGGCCCATTCGTGCGATTGGACCATGCGTATGGTTCAATCGTACGACTGGACCATTCTTATGGCTCAGTCTTACGAATGCCCCAATCGCATCTCTCAGTCGCACGACTGGTCCATTAGCATGGCTCAGTCGTACGACTGAGTCTCATTCGCATATGCTCCTGCGAATGACCCAGTTTCATGTGTTTACAAGGTGTATAACGTTAAGCCTAGACTATTCGTCAAGCGACGGACACACTATATATGACTATATATGCTCCAACAACTTACATTCTAGGAATAAAGATCTATACGGATAGATCTAAGCGGCTTCTAGGGCTTAGTCAAAGCACATACATAGACAAAATGATGACGCGCTTTAAGATGGAAAACTCCAAGAAAGGAGGTGTTCCAATGACTAAAGGTACCGTGTTGAACAAATCGCAATCTCCTTCAACGGACATTGATATGAAGCGAATGGAAAAGGTTCCACATGCTTCAGCGATTGGTTTCCATCATGTATGCTATGCTGTGCACTAGACCTGACGTCTCGTATGCTTTGAGTATTACTAGCCGTTATCAGCAAAACCCTGGCTTTACCTATTGGACTGCAGTTAAGAACATTCTGAAGTACTTGAGAAGGACTAAAGACATGTTTTTAATATATGGAGGAGTTGAAGAACAGCTCACTCTAAGATGTTACACTGATGCTAGTTTTCAAACTGACCGAGATGACTCTCGCTCACAATCTGGTTTTGTATTCACACTCAATGGTGGAGCCATCTCTTGAAAAAGTTCCAAGCAAAGTGTGGTGGCAGATTCTACCACTGAATCTGAATACATTGCAGCATCTGATGCTGCAAAGGAAGCTGCTTGGATGAAGAAGTTCATAGCCGATCTCGATGTGGTTCCAAGTATTCAGCAACCAATCGAGATATTTTGTTATAACACAGGTGCTATTGCTCAAGCCAAAGAGCACAGATCTCATCACAGGGCCAAGCACATTCAGAGGAAGTTTCATTATATACGGGACATAGTGAAACAGGGAGACATCGTGATAAGAAAAATCGACACAGATCAAAACCTAGCAGACCCGTTTACTAAGCCCATGACTCAGAACAAGCATGATCTGCATAGAAATACGATCGGGCTTAGATTAGCTAGTGATATGTTTTGATTTAGTATTTGGATGTATGAACTTTTAAACAGTTATACTTTTGAATTCATTTTGATCTACTGATATAGATACAATTATGAATCCTATAACTGTGTTCAATTTTAATACGTTTAATCCATGGATATTGTATTCTAAATTACCCATAGTCGGTCAGACTTGTGGGAACAATTCTGAATTAAGACTATTCTGAATTTAGACTCAAGGAGTTGACTTCTAAATTCACAGACCTTATTATGAATAACGTTGGATGTAACTCACCACAAACCATCTTCATTATAAGATGCTTTGATATTGGTATACTCATTTAGTATCCTCTGACATGAGATGCATACTAGAACTTTCATTTACCAAGGGTTATTCCTTGATCACTGTCAACCGCTGTCGCGTAACTTTCAGTCATAAAGGCTTTGATTAGGAATAATTCTAAAGTTTAGTAGGAGTTGTATGTAGTCAATAAGGGATTCTGTACTCTTACATTATATGTAACAGTTAGACATCGTGGCGCCCTCGTTGATTCAAACCGGTGAAGTGTGAGGCCTCACCCAAACTGACTGTATGTTTGATTGGACCATTTTGAATCTAGATCGAGAACTATAATAATTGAGTCCTATATGAGAATTAATCTCAATGACTCAATTGATGTCTTTTACAGAAAGGATAAATGACTATGATTACCATAAGTTTATTGTTTTGTTATAGTAAAATAATACTAGAAGAAGATGTTTGGTTAATAACTTTAAAGTGTCATACCTTGTTGGGGGCAGCCATGTGCAGCTAGAGCGCCGCTGACTGTCTACGTGGAATTTAACCGAATGCCGTCCAAGTGGGAGCTTGTTGGATTATGTACGGGTTCGGTTACGTCACGTTGCCAACCAAGCTATGACCCTTAAGAGTTACACCTTCGGCAACAAATATTAAGTCCACTTAATTTGATTAACTGGCGCTTACGAACTATATCGGGTTTTTATAATTTATAATTGTTATAAATTATTTAGTATTAATGTTTATTTAAATAAATAAATAAAGAAAAAAAACATCAAAATTAGGCCAAGAGACAAGTTGCTAGTGGTAGGCCTCTCAAAGCAAAATAAAAAAAAGGGATGGTGAAATGGATTATGATCTGTAAAAGCATCAATGATCACTTTTGTCCATTAATTGAATGAAACAACTAATTTTTGAGAAGCTCCATCTCCATCTGAGAGACTACTACGATCTTCTCTCCATCTTGCTTGGTGTCTCCAAAATTCAACAAAAAGAAAGAAGATGGATAGTTAGATTTTTCTTCCTATCACAAACAACCGATATATTGATTGCAACCGTGGATCACGCCTCTTAGAGCCGCAACCACTGTGTTCCAATTTAGTGTTCGTTGATTCTAGCATTCATTCGTTGTCCCTCGGTGTCTCAAACGGTTAATTATTAACCACAAAGGTATATTATATCTAATCAGTAGGTTATTCATATTCTATATTTGCATTGTTTGTAACCCAGATCCTGTCGGGTTCATTCTGGTATTTTATTATTACTCCGATGCATTAACTGTTATTAATCTGATTAATAATTATCAAAATTGTTTTGATAAATAAACCTAACGAAGATACCACTGAACCCAACACACATAATATTAAATGTAGTGTGTGTTTTGAATATGTCCTTAAAGTTAATAATCAAACCGAAGGCCAATATTTTTGAGGTTTTTTTCAAAGATTTTAACACAGGTTTTGGACTTCTAAACATAACATTGGATGATTGAGATATACTAACATGAAGAGACTAAGTTGAAAACTTATTTTGTGTCATCGTAACAAAGGAAGATTATATTGTAATTGAAGAAGTAGATAGTGCGTTAACATGATTTGGAACAAAAAGGGATCGGATGTTTTATGTCACCAACTGTATCGCATTGTGTCCTTAAGAGGTTGAGCGTTGAAGTTGCATCGTAAATAAATGATCTAAATATAAAAACAAAATACAACAATAGTATTCTTAAAAGATTATATATATTATCAGTTGATAGTGTTGCGCTAACAATAAAAATCAGCATGCTGTTTATGCTACATTGAAACCTTCAAGGCGTTTAACTGAATTCAACGTATGAATTAAATTATATAAGACATTTAAATTATATTTATAATATATTAAATAAAAGTTACATAAATTAAAGGCTCATATAAGCTCGCAAACTGGTTTGAGCTCTATATGTGAAACTTGAACTCGAGCTAATTTAAGCTTAGATCGATTCGAGCTTTTTTCAAGTCATGGAGTGCCAGAAGGTCTACATATGGATTTCTAACTTTCTAGTTGCTAATATTCTCTCTTGGAGCGCCATGAAACAAGCTATTGTCTTCCATTCTAGTTGCACATATAAATATAGCGCTATTGTTAACATTGTTGTTGAAATTGTTTGGTTTATACATCTTTTGCGAGAACTTTATGCACTGCTTTTGAATAATCCAACTAATCTTTATGACAATCGAATGCCTTGTTTTTACTCAGAATCTAGTTTCGGGCAAAAGAGTCAAATTCATTAATCTTGATTATCATTTTATTTAAGAACTTGTTTCTTCAGGCAGATTATATACCAAGTTTGTTCTAACCAAAATGCCAAAGTTTAAGTTGTGCACATCTTCACCAAAAGTCTTACATGCGCCCATTATGAGTATTTTCGTGATAAGCTTCGCCTTGACCAACCACTACTCTGTTTATGGGGAGAAATTAGAGAAAAATTAAATATACAAAATTGTGTATATCTTAGTTTGTTATGTAAATTTATATAAACTAAAAATAAACAAATGTTGTTACAAACGTGTAACAAAAATGTTACGTATATATTAAAATAGTGTTTCATATACGTAATAACAATGTTAAGTATATGTAACATCCATGTTACGTATATGTAACATCGTTGTTACGTATATGTATATGTAACAACAAATTTACATGTATGTTTCTTTTGCCCAATATGTTCTTCATGTGTGTTATCTTCTTCGCATTCGAAATCAAATACTTTTGATAACTGCTTAACTCGTCATAATTTTTTATGCATAATCTTTTTCAACCGATCAGTGTTGTTATCTTAGAGTTTATCGTCTTCACTTTCAACTCATTGCAAATAGATCAACAAACGGTCACCGTTCTATATTTTTTAAATAAACAAACCGAAGTTGATTTAAATTTTAAGTTCTTACAAAAATAAAATTCAAAAACTAGAACTGGCTTATTTTCGAAAATCAACTTGATTGAATGATGATTTATATAAAAAAGAAATGAAAACATATATAAAGGATTGTATGAGTTCCACACCACAAACAAAACCTAAAAATGTATTGTCGGTCAAAATTAATAATAATACAAGAAAGTAATAAACAATTTTTTTAAAGCACTATCTCTAACTTCAAATTAAATATTAAAAACAGATTCCTTTGTTCAACAAAACTTTAAAATGATAATTTGGATATGTGATCATACTTTCAAGGTAGAAATGTTTACCATTTAAAGACACTAGTACAATAAGTAGTATAAGGTGCGGATCAAATTTTTTAAGTGGCGGTTGAGGTAAAAAACCGCCCCTTAATTTCCTTCACAAACTCTAAGAAATATACTTTTGTGCGAAACCGCCCCATAAGGAACATTTAGGTGCGGTTTGATAAGCCGCAGCTTTTGAGGGTTTATAGGGGCGGTTACGGACCGCCCCTTTTAGAATAAATATAAAGTCAGTAGCTTGAAGGTGCGGTTTTCGGTGGTGGCCTTTAGGGGCGGTTAGGACCGCCCCTTTTGAACTTCTTTAAGGTGCGAAACTGGGCTTTAGGGGCGGTTTATTTGGTTGGCTTTAGGGGCGGTTGGAACCGCCCCTTTTGAACTTGTATAAGCTGCGAAATTAGAGAGTAGGGGCATTTTATTTTAGGGGCTTTAGGGGCGGTTATGGACCGCCCCTTTTGATATACCATAAGGTGCTAAAACAGTTTTAGGGGCGGTCCGTTGCAAGGTTTTTATTTTTGTAAAGCAAATTTGAAATTCGAAGATGCTTTTAGGGGCGGTCCGTAACCGCCCTTTTTAAAAAAATACTTATATATATATAAGAAAACGGTCATCTTCTTCTATTTTGAAGCTTTTCCACCTGCAATTCAAATGTTCTCTCTCTTGAATTTCAAATCGTGTTTTCTTTCAAAATCTCTCATTTAAAGGTACATTTCCTTTTAAATATTTCAGTTTTCATATGAATTCGTGTTTATATATATATGTGTGTTTATTAGTTGTGATATATATGTCGAATTACTTAAAGATGCAAGTTTTTCTATGTTGTATATAAGTATGAACAAGTATAATAAGATGCAAGTTTATGATTTCATAGTTAGTTTAAGAAACACATAAACTTGTTATGCATTTAGCTAGTATTGCACGTGTTTGATTATTAAATGTATATGTTTGTTTAAATTTGTGTGATAGGGTACGTAGTTGAAATATATATATTGCACGTTTTGTATTGATAAGTTGGGTTTTTTTTTACATATTTGACTTAATACACAAATATTATATATATACTATTATTTAATATTTGCATTTATGTGTAAGTATGTTATATGTGTATTTGTATATGTATATGTGTGTTTGGATAGATTTTTAAATGAATTTAGGATATGTGTGTTTGGATAGATTTTTAAATGAATTTGTATATGTATATGTGTGTTTGGATAGATTTTTAAATGAATTTAGGATAAACCTTTAGAGTATACCCGTCCCAACCTGATCCCGAACCCGAATTTGTTGATCCCGAGTTGGTTTTGGCCATAAATAAAATCAAACTAACTTGTAAACCATTTCAAAACATATGGGAGCAATTATGTGTGGCCATTGAGAACAAGCCTGCAATTATTGTTGATACACCTCCAGGCATGTACCCCGAGGAAAAAATGCAAGCTATTCCATTAACTGAGGTGGCTCAAATATTTATTCATGATTGGCTTGACATGTCAATACTTCATTGGTTTGCAATGTAAGTTGGTATTACAAGTTTTGTGTAACATATCATCCATTAATTGTAGTTTTATAATATAATCTATATTCTTAACATTATGATTTCATTTTTACTTGATTGTAGGCATTTTTATAAAGCGCGAAATTCTAGTTGTGCTTTTCTAGACCCAACTGAGATTGAGGCTCAAAAATGTATTCGTCAAGAAGATGAAGTTCAAACACATATAATTAGTGTATCTCAACATCATCTAGATAAACGTTTCATTATTGCACCTTACATTCAAAGGTATTATATACCATTATACAGATGAAATATATATATATATATACACACACTAATTTTTTTTTGTAGTAATCATTGGGTGCTTATCATTATGGATACACTTTTGCATTGCGGGTACGTTGTGGACTCCAAGAAGAGCAACGGAAAGGGCGTGAAACAATATCGTCTTGTTAAAATACTACAAGACATATTTGGTAAAGAGAAAAAAATGATCCGAATGCTTGGAAATGGAAAATGGTTAACGTATGTGATTTTTCAATACATATAATTGATTAAAAAATATTTTCTGTCAATTGATTGTGAATAAAATACAGTGCTTGCAACAAAAAGGAGATTGGGAATGTGGCTTGATGGTTATCAAGCATATGATGGAGTTTGTCAATCACGTTCAACATGATTTTCCTATTCGTGTAAGTTTTTGTATATTTATTAATATAATGCTATATTATATACTTACCATCTTCTTTTTATCTATTTGTTTCTAGTTATGGAATACACAAGGGATTGTTACAACGGAAGATCTTGATAACTTAGTCTTACAATTAATGTCCGAAGTGATTGACAAGATTAATTAGTTGAACCGGTGATGTTTTCAATTTGTTTATATTGTAAATTGTAACATTACATTTTGTAGGGTTGTCCGAAGATCTTTTGTAACATTAGTTAGTCTTGATTTTTTTTAGTGCTGCTGATTTGTCATTGAAGGCAATTTTTTTTATTGCTGCTGATTTTTCTTAGTGCTGTTGATTTTGTCAGTGATGTCCGAAGATCTTGAAATTCCTTTAAAAAACATTATAAGGTGCGATATGTATAAGGTTTAATATATGAATAAGGTGCTAAAGGGCTTTAGGGGCGGTTCGGCTTTAGGGGCGGTTCTGGACCGCCCCTTTTGATCCATGTGTATAGTGCGATCGATGGTATAAGGTGCGCAGCTTAAAACCGCAGCTTAAGGTGCGCAGCATAAGGTGAAGGGCTTTAGGGGCGGTTTTGGACCGCCCCTTTTGATCAAGTATAAGGTGCGCAGCTTAAAGCCGCCCCTTATGTCAACCGCCCCTTAAAGCAAAAGAGCAGAAGGTGCGTAGCCATAAGGGGCGGTCCAAAAACCGCCCCTTATGTCCATTTTCACCGCCCCTTCTGATCTTTTTTGTACTAGTGAGAGTCACCTAAATAAAATGAGAAAATGATAGGCATCTAACATATGTATCTTGGTGCAGCAAGAGAGACACACCTGAACCACCACTCATCTGTCGTTTGGGAGGGCTTTTAGGGTTGGAGAGGCAATCAAGTGAGATGATGAGAGACGATAAAGATGATGAGAGATGATAAAGATGATGAGAGATGATAATGATGATGAGAAAATTAGTTAATAAATAAGGAGAGAAATCATGATTTTAAAAATATACTATAATTAAAAGGTGTTAAAATTATCATTTTAACCTTTTAAATAAAAAATAAAAAATCAATAGAAAAAAATTTGATTGGTTGATAGGAGTTTTCATAGTTTTTTTTATAAGCATTGTTTTCACTTGATCCTTCTCCTATATGTATGTATGTACGTATGTAGGTATGTAGGTATGTACGTATGTACGTAGGTACGTAGGTACGTAGGTACGTATGTACGTAGGTACGTAGGTACGTAGGTACGTAGGTACGTAGGTACGTACGTACGTAGGTACGTAGGTACGTACGTAGGTACGTAGGTACGTACGTACGTAGGTACGTAGGTACGTACGTACGTACGTTCGTAGGTACGTAGGTTCGTAGGTACGTACGTACGTAGGTACATAGGTACGTACGTACCTACGTACGTATGTATGTATCTATGTATGTTTGTATGCATGTATGTATGCATGTATGTATATATGTATGTATGTATGTATGTATGTATGTATGTATGTATGCATGTATGTATGCATGTCTGTATGCATGCGTGCATGCGTGCGTGCGTGCGTGTGTGCGTGCGTGGGTGCATGCGTGCGTGGGTGCATGCGTGCGTGGGTGCATGGGTGCGTGCGTGCATGGGTGCGTGCGTGCATGGGTGCGTGCGTGCATGGGTGCGTGCGTGCGTGCGTGCGGGCGTGCGTGCGGGCGTGCGTGCCTGCCTGCCTGCATACGTGTATGCATGCGTGTATGTATGTATGTATGTATGCATGCATGCATGCATGTATGTATGTATGTATGTATGTATGTATGTATGTATGTATGTATGTATGTATCAAGGGCGGACCTACATGGAGCCGAGGGGTAGCCTCCGCTACCCCTCAACTTTTTACGGGTAGTGTATTTATAGTATTATCTAATAAAAAATAAAAAAACTATGGTTTTACGTTACCCCTGAGAAATATTACGTTACCCCTAAATTTTTTTAAACTCAACACTTTATAGAAAATTTTAAATTGTATATAAATAATCTTATATTTTATAAAAAAACATTACATTTTATAAAAACATAAATAACTAATAAGCCCAAAATACTCATAGTTCAATACAATAATAATTAACAAGTCCAAAATAAAATAAGCCCAAAAAATGTTAAACAACTTAAAAAGCGTAACTAATTAGCCCAAACACCCATAACTCAATCAAACATAAAACTTAAATAAAAAAACATCATCCATCGCCCCATGCCCCATCGACCATTCGTCCCTTCCCCAAGCGACAACCAGTCAGCCACCATCCACCAACAATGCCAATCACCCCACGTCCCCACCGCCGGCCGTCAGGCTGACCACCACCAAACTGTCTCCTGCTGCGCAGCCCTTGCCACCACCCACATGTGATTTTCACCAATTCACCGCTCACTTTAAGGTAACATTCTAGTGTTTTTTTCCCTATAAGAAATTAGGGATTTAGGATTAATGTTGTTCAATCTCTAATATTTAAGTGTTATTTGTTATAAAAATCAATGGTTGTGTGGTTGAAATTAGGTATTTGAATTGTGTTATTTCTAAGTGCAGTTTATAACCTTATTGCGTTATATAAAATTAGAGATTTAAAAGAGAAAAAAAGTTCTTATTGGTAATTTTAGCAAAAAATTGCAAAAGTGAGATATTGGTTCTAATAATGATGATGATATCGGGTCAACAACTCGTTCGAGTTCAATTCATTCGGGTTCAATTACTCCGATCCCAAATGGATTTGATTTGAGTGATCTTACTTCGGACCGCTTTATTAATATATATGTACGGTAAAAAAAATTACGTTACCCCTGAACTTTGTTTCTAGATCCGCCACTGGTATGTATGTATGTATGTATATATAAATTTATCTTTCACACCAATATAATTATTATTAATACAAAATATACACACTATAACAACAATTGTAGTGAGATTCTACATGTTCAGAACTACATAAGTGAAATGCACTCGTAACTAATATCAAAATGCACATGTCAAAAGATAAATCCAAAATGCACCTAAAGCTATACCATCAATTTCATTATTCCATCTCATATTCTCGGTAGTTTCATCCTTTCACAGATCATTGTTTCCTTTGTTTCTTAATTGTAAAATAGTAACCAACTTTTAAAAGTGTTACAATTAGATAACTCAAGTTTTAAAAGTATTTTAATTTGGTTTTAGTTAAAAAAATATTTTGTTCTATCTTTTTATGCTGATATGAAATGTTGACATAAATTTTAGGCTCTTTTTTATTCTTTTTCATAATTAACATGTTTTTATATTTTTTAATAGAGTCGGGGGTCTCTTTGGAAGCGGTCTCTCCACCTATCTAGGTAGAGGAAAGACTTGCCTACACCTACCCCTCCCAGACCCTGCTCTTGAGCGGGATATACTGGGTTTGTTTGTTTGTTTGTTTGTTTGTTTTATATTTTTAATATAATTTTATATATTGAATATTCTGACCCGCACGTCTTCTCCACCGTTACTTTTTTGACATAAGAAAATTTTAGTAATTACCGGATTTGATCGTTTGGTGATCCAATCTGAGAAAAATATACCCGAGTGACTAAATTATAACATTTTTAAAATCTGGTTACTATTCTATGATATTTTCTTTTTTACTATATATCATAGATAATATATTTGTTGGCTATTTATTAGTACAATGGTAAGAGGTAAACATTTTTTAAAAAAATATCATAATTTTAACTTTGACATAATAAAAGTTAGAAGTATTAGTATGAGTTAAAGTGAATGAGACATGTCATGAATTCTCACCAAAAATCATGAAATTCACAGATGAAAATATATCATGTAAAATCATATCACCCTACAAAACAAACTCATATTTTAAAAGACATTTATGTAACATCATGATACACCATATTGATGTCGGTTTGTCAAGCCTAATCAAAAACAATTTATAAGGTTCCAAACTCACCTAAGATAGCTAGGGTAAGTCGGGTCGGTCCACAGGGAATATGTGGAAAGTTTCGTAGTTTAAATCTAAAAGTTTGTGGCTTGATTACAAAAACTTAATAAAAATGACTAATCGAGAAAAGTGACGAACTTTATGATTAATTGAGTTGTAAACAATTATGTAAAAGGGTAATCTTCTCCGGATTCAGGTTTACTACTTAGATTTGCTTTGAGTGTTCATAAAAGTCATATAAGCTTAACGGGTCAATTTGGGTAAAAACAATAGATTGAATAAGACTGTTGTTAAAGAACTACTCGAATCATATCCTATGTTTGTGATACTCAATCCCATCCAACATCAACGTTTCCAGATGAAAAGAAATCTAAAACAATCAAAGTGGAACAAGTGAATTGAAAGCAACACACATATTTTAGAGTTTTCAACCAACAAATAATGTACTCGGCTTAAACTACCGTGTTCAAACATTAACTCAACCACAAATCATCAAGAACAAATCATAGTAGTAAACCTTACTACCCAAAGAAGATTACTAGGAGATTAGCTAGACATGATAATGAAGAACACCAAATCAAAATCAAGATTAAACATCGTATCTAACGTTAAGGAATCAAACCGAATGATTAAAATCACTTGAAAAACCTTGAAATCGCCTCTCGGGAGCCTCCTGGAGCCTTGGGGACGAAAGGGGGCGATTATGGAGGTGTAGAATGAGAGATCTCCCCAAAACCTAATTTTTTCGGCTTTTAAACGAGTTCAGCACTCGTGGCCACCGTAAGACGTCTCCCCACCGTAAGTTACGGTGGGCAGCTTCTGTTTTTCAGCATGTTTCGGCCGTAAGGCATCCAGCCCACCGTAAGTCATGGCCGACCAACTTTGTCCAAATCTTGTTTTCTTCATAACTTCTTCGTTCGGACTCCGTTTTCCTCCCCGTTTGCGGCCACATTCTCGTAATTGAATTCTCTTTCATCTCATCTATCATGATCTTTGATTATCATCCATGTGCATTCTTCAAAACTCCTCAAATGATTGCGTTTAACCTACAAAACATCAAATCCTCATAGTTAACTTGTTCAACACAATCTCTTACACTTGACCATACTAAATGCATTAAATTTAACCACTTAATCATGATAAACCTCATTCCAAACCCCTAGCATCACATCCCCACACTTGTTTCTCGCTTGCCCTCAAGCGAGGTTGCTTTTAAGAATCAAGATTTCAAGTCAAACAAAAATTAGGTGAGAACATAGACACATACATACCAAACTCGATTAAGATTCATGGGCATACCTAATTCCCAAGTTAGCAACTATGACCCGTTAACAACCACAAACCTCTAACCCGCTGGACTGCCTAACTAAGATTCTCAAACTTTAGGTGGTTCCCTTGCACATATCATACCCCTCACAATAAAACTCTCCACTCGGTGTAATTTCTGGCCCGACCAAAGATGTGCCGGTATTTATGAAGCACTCAAGCAATGATAAAACTAGTGAGCATAGGCTTGTAAAACAATCAAATCTCCACTCACTAACACGAGATTGCACACCAATCATGAGGGCTTTTCAAAGGTTATAATGTTAGGCTTAGGTTCGGGTAGGGATAATTTAGGGTATAAGTGACTAAAGTGATGAAAAACTTGAGTTAACTACTTTATTCAACGACTTCAAACCCTTTAACTACTCTTTACTTCAAAGCACAATTTTTTCTTGTCTAATACTTCCGTCTTTCAACTTCACTATTTCGACATAGTTTTCTTTTCCCTCCATTTCTTTTTTCTTTTTTTTTCTTTTTTTTAGAATAAAACTTAACAAAACATAACGGGATTTATTATGCTTAACAATCCCCAACTACAACTTCAAAATATTATATCAAATCAAACTTAACACTACTACCATTAATTAACTCAAGTTCCATCACATGGGTAAACAAATGAATAGGCTACACAAAAGACTAGTGGGTTAAGAAGTTTAATGAAACAAATGAATGGGAGAAGGCTCAAAATTGGCTACTACGGTTAAACGTTAAATAGGTGGGTCCTATGGGGATATCCTATGGTTAATCCTAATGCCTCAATCATTTTAATGGGAATCCCGTTTTCAAGCTTCAATATGCACGCGCTCCACAAGTTCTACCATTAGACTGCATCATTGCACACTCAAACAGGCAAATATATCTAATAATATCAAATAATAGGCTTCTCACATATGGAAACGGTGGGATCGGGCTACCGACATGACATGTGCAAGTTTACTACACCAAGGTTTGCCACCCCTAGCTAGGCATTCCCTTTCCAACTTCCATTAACCGACCGGGTTGAAACCTTTGGGGAATTAACCCTGACCAAGAACCTTAACCACTGATTAGTATTTTTAGAGAAAAACGTTAAAAATTTTTAAATTTTCAAATTTTGTCCAAATTTCCATTTCTCCAAAATATGTGTCTACTTATGAATCCCCCATCCCCACACTTGGGATACATTGTCCCCAATGTATGGTTGTTTCTAATTCAACATGATTTTTTATGATCTTTACCAACCCCAAACACTCCCCCAAGTGCAAAACAAAAATAGTAAATAAATTCAAAGAAAGTTCACATGGACCTGATGGTAGATGATCTGATAGTGCTTCCATATTATTATATGAAGACTATGGGCAAACCTGCTAAGCATGTTATCAAATATGCTTCTAAAATTCCACATGCTTCCCCACACTTTCATGTTTTCATCGGCTTGAAACTAAAAAGACAAAACTAAAACAAAAAAAAAATTAATAACACTCACTTTCGTAGGAATCACGGTTGCATTTAGCATATGCAACAAGCCTTTTAAACCTCTCGATAGGCCCGAGTGGACGAGTGAAGTCTCGTGAGGGTTTCTAGTGAACACACCCACAAAGTTTCAAACAAAAAATATCATAAAAATAACTAAAAATTACAAACATCTCAGGCTTCCTCCCAAGTAGTGCTAAGTTTTAGGTCTTCAGCCAGACCATACCTGTCACCACTCATGGTGGTCGAAAGTAGTGCTTGCCTTCTGAGAGTTCTATAACTGTTTGCTTTTGTTGATCTAGTGGGTTCCCGACGTCATCCAACGGACCGAATGTTGTTTTCTTAACTCGAGCATTTTTATGATCAGGTGGATCACCAACTTTTTTCTTCCATTTTGGCTTCTTACGCTTTGTTTCCATCTCTACCACTGGTTCTTCGTTTTCTTTTGAATCTACAAACTCTTTCAAGTCCACCTGCTTATCCCTATCATACTTGCAACCATTATCAAAAGTTATGTGCTCGCTTACATGTGAGATGTAGGGAGGAACACACATATTAGTCACATTTGCATCAAAAAATTATCATTAACAAAATAAGTGATTGACTTGGAAAATACATCAAAACGTAACTTACGAGTTTCACATGTCATATCAATTGTTCCATCCCGACAGTTGATTTGAGCATTGGCAGTTGCCAAAAATGGTCGTCCTAAAATAACCTTTTGTTGCTCGTTTGTTCTCACTGATGCATAGTCAAGCACCATAAAGTCCACCGGGTAGTAGAAATCTCCCAACTTTATTATCACATCTTTTACCATCCCCCTAGCACGTTTGCAGGTCAAGTCAGCTAACACCACGGTACTGTCAACCTCCTGTAAAGGGCCGAACTCATATTGATCATATAACGCACCAGGCAAGATACTAACACCTGCTCCATAATCCAAGAGTGCCATTTTTATCTTAAACTTTCCTACTTTTATTGGAATAATGGGTTCTCCTGGGTCACTCTCTTCTACTCCATCGACTTCATTTTCCTTACCTGCAACTTGTTTTGATAAAAAAGTAAAGTCGTCAGTGAAAACTTTAGAATTGGGGAGGATACTAACCGAATTAATGTGGACATTTTTCATGTTCTTTATGTTTGTCTCTTGATGTTGTGGATTCATGATCGTATCACTTGGTAGCTTCCCCGGATCTTTCCTAAGAGCTGCCACTTCTTCTGCTAGTTGACCAACTTGCTTACTCAAGGCCTCATAGCTCTTGTCTCTCACCTCATTTGATTTGTTCATCTCTTTCATAAACTCCAGAAGTTCCTTGTTCGTTGGCTCTGTATTTCCTCCTGATCCACCATAGTCTTGGTTATTCTGGTAGTTCCTCTGACCACCCATGTTATAGCTTCCTTGATTGAAATGACCACCCTGTCCTGTTGACCTGTTCTGATATTGCTGATGTGAATTGCCTTGAAAGTTTGGGTTCAACTGGTTGTCTGGGTTACCATATCTAAGGTTTGGGTGATTTCTCAAACCGGGGTGATAGGTGTTGTTATTAGTGTTGTTGTTGTATGGTCGCCTATCACCCTGTACATAATTCACCTCTTCCATCCCCTCGTCAAATTCTGGACAATCTCTCGCCGTATGTCTAGCATCACCACATCCCTGGCATATAGTAAATGAATTTATAGTCTTTACTGTAGCCTTACCTGCTGACTGACCAGACCTAGAAGCCCTTCTATCCACATCATCAACCATATTCCTTGATCTCCTACGAGACTGAGCTTGTCTTTTTGAGTGTATACTCATCCGTTCCAATAACTCCCAATCATCATCCTCAGTATTAGTCATGAAGGTTCCTGCACTCGTTGAATTCACATCTCTTACATCTTCAGCAGATAACCCATCATAAAATGAAGAAATCAACTCCCATTGAGGAATGTCGTGATGTGGACAAGTTCTCAACAACTCCTTGAATCTGGTCCAAGCTTCATGGAATGGCTCATCTTGTTTCTGACTGAACGTACGAATGGCAGTTCTAGCTTCACTTGTCTTCTGTGGTGTATAGTATTCCTCTAAGAAGGCCTGCTGCATTTGCTCCCATGTGTAAATGCTGGCAGCAGGTAGGGAATGAAACCACTTCTTCGCATTTCCTTTCAATGTGAACTGAAATAGCACTAGCATTACTTCTTCGGGTGTAAAACCTTGTGCCCCAATAGTCTCACAAATGGCACTAAACTCGTTTAGATGCAAATAGGGTTCTTCCTTGGACAGTCCATGAAACTCAGGAAGAATGGCCAAACTATTGGACCTAATCTCAAATGACTTCCCTCTAAATTGTGGCCTGACTATGGGTGATGAAGCTCCAGCAATGGTAGGGCGAAAATGGCTATCAACCCCTTGTACAATGGCTTGGCGGGGTTGAAGCCCGGGGTTTCGATTTGCCCGAGGAAATCCTTGTCTTCTACCTTGAATTTGGCCCTGATTTTGCCTATATTGCCTCGGTTGTTCATTCTGTCTGTATCGGCCTTGGTTGTTATTAGGTTCATAGTATTGCATATCCTCCTCAACATACTCATCTTCATTCCCATCACTTCGTCCATCTATGTCATCATCCCAAGTATGGATGCTTAATCTGTCAAATCTATCCTCTTCGGCCTCGATCCTATTAACCCTCCTTTGATGTCTCATATTTTGTCTTGGGAGTCCATGTTGATAGGGGTTTTGCCTTGGTTGAGGATAAGGATTTTGTCTTTGAGGTGGTATGTTGTGGGCAATTAGGTTTTGTGCTTGTGGCTGCAAATTTGGGTAGGGTAATGGGTCATTTGGTTGGTTTGGTGGAGGTTGATCAATTGGTGGGTTTGGCGGTTGGTCATTGGGTGGATTTTGGTTAAGTGGTGGTGGTGGTAGTGGTTGTGTTCCATCTTGCACTCTTTGACTGCTCTTGATGATTGAGTTTTTGCACGTGATTGTGCTCGATTTCTTCGAGCGGTCTTTTCAACTTCAGGATCAAAAATTAACGGGGACTTGTTCCTTGCGTACCGGGTATGCATGCACGGAGCTGTCACCTGCACACACAAGCACACCTAGCGTAACAAAGAAGAGAAAGTAAATAAAACAAGCTAAACAAGTAAAGACTTAAACTTGACACTTTGCGCACTAATTCCCCGGCAACGGCGCCATTTTGATGTCGGTTTGTCAAGCCTAATCAAAAACAATTTATAAGGTTCCAAACTCACCTAAGATAGCTAGGGTAAGTCGGGTCGGTCCACAGGGAATATGTGGAAAGTTTCGTAGTTTAAATCTAAAAGTTTGTGGCTTGATTACAAAAACTTAATAAAAATGACTAATCGAGAAAAGTGACGAACTTTATGATTAATTGAGTTGTAAACAATTATGTAAAAGGGTAATCTTCTCCGGATTCAGGTTTACTACTTAGATTTGCTTTGAGTGTTCATAAAAGTCATATAAGCTTAACGGGTCAATTTGGGTAAAAACAATAGATTGAATAAGACTGTTGTTAAAGAACTACTCGAATCATATCCTATGTTTGTGATACTCAATCCCATCCAACATCAACGTTTCCAGATGAAAAGAAATCTAAAACAATTAAAGTGGAACAAGTGAATTGAAAGCAACACACATATTTTAGAGTTTTCAACCAACAAATAATGTACTCGGCTTAAACTACCGTGTTCAAACATTAACTCAACCACAAATCATCAAGAACAAATCATAGTAGTAAACCTTACTACCCAAAGAAGATTACTAGGAGATTAGCTAGACATGATAATGAAGAACACCAAATCAAAATCAAGATTAAACATCGTATCTAACGTTAAGGAATCAAACCGAATGATTAAAATCACTTGAAAAGCCTTGAAATCGCCTCTCGGGAGCTTCCTGGAGCCTTGGGGACGAAAGGGGGCGATTATGGAGGTGTAGAATGAGAGATCTCCCCAAAACCTAATTTTTTCGGCTTTTAAACGAGTTCAGCACTCGTGGCCACCGTAAGACGTCTCCCCAACGTAAGTTACGGTGGGCAGCTTCTGTTTTTCAGCATGTTTCGGCCGTAAGGCATCCAGCCCACCGTAAGTCATGGCCGACCAACTTTGTCCAAATCTTGTTTTCTTCATAACTTCTTCGTTCGGACTCCGTTTTCCTCCCCGTTTGCGGCCACATTCTCGTAATTGAATTCTCTTTCATCTCATCTATCATGATCTTTGATTATCATCCATGTGCATTCTTCAAAACTCCTCAAATGATTGCGTTTAACCTACAAAACATCAAATCCTCATAGTTAACTTGTTCAACACAATCTCTTACACTTGACCATACTAAATGCATTAAATTTAACCACTTAATCATGATAAACCTCATTCCAAACCCCTAGCATCACATATCATATACACATACATGACACACCCACACTACGCCACCCAATGGTCGGATTTTGAAGGTATCGAGCGGCGAGAACTCGCTTATCATATACTCTATGCGGCGTAAAGGGTGACCGGTGACTGTGTTAATAAGAGGTCACGCCAAGGCGCACCGTACCTCAGGGTATGAAAGTCCCCTCACCCTTATCCTCTATAATAGATAAAATAATTAGAGTAAATCTCGGTTTTGGTCCCTGTGTTTTGCAAATTGACTCCACTTGAGTATCAACGTTTATTTTGTCTCCATTTGAGTATCAATTTTAAAAAAGTTGTCTGTTTCAGTCCTTTTGACTAACGGTGTTAACATTTTCTGTTAGATTTTTTAAAAAATACCAAAATACCCCTAAGGGTTATAAAAATATCACCATCTCCACCACACACCACACACCACATACCACCACCACCACCACACACCACCGCCACCACAAAATATTCTTGAGAGTCCCCGAAGCTTCTCTGTCGGAGACATTTGCAGGTTCATCGGCGAGAGAAGAAAAGGCCTAACATCCCACCACTTGCGATAGACGAACCCTTCGACGAGAGCACAACCCTCCGCCAACACAAAACTTCGCCAACACAACCCTCTGACGAGAGCACCCTCCGACGACAACACAAAACTCCACTAACACAACCCTCCGACGAACCCTCAGACCCACCCTCCGACACACCCTCCGACGAACCCTCTGCTTTCGACACCCTCCGACGAACCCTCCGCCACCGATAGTATCTCAAAACCCTCTGCTCTCGATCTCTGTTTTCCGACGACAACACAACCCTCCGCCACCGATTGAACCACACTAAACCGTCGTCTGAACCGTCATCGTTCACCATGCCAACATTCAAGTTATCAGATCTGGGTCGCTTCAGTTTGATCAAATTTGGATTTTGGGTGTTGGGTTCTACATTTTAGAAAACCCTAAATCGAGTATCTCAAAACCCTCTGATTATCAACGGTGTTAACCTTTTACAATCGAATCTTGAGAATTCCCCAATTGATTATCAACAATTCTATCATTTGGGTGTTACTCAAATCGATCCAATTGATCAGGGTTCTGCTCAAAATTCGCAGAAGAAGTGGAATTAGGTTCGTTGTTGCAGTGGGCTTCCATGGCGGAAGCTTTGCGAGCTTATCAATGGCGGTTTTAGCTTTCTTAATCAGCCAATCGACAGCTTTTCCATGGTGGTGTGGTGGCGGTGGTGTGTGGTGGCGGTGGTGTGTGGTGGTGGTGGTGGTATGTGGTGTGTGGTGGACATGGTGATATTTTTATAGCCCTTAGGGGTATTTTGGTATTTTTAAAAAAATCTAACAGAAAATTTAACACCGTTAGTCAAAAGGACTGAAACAGACAACTTTTTTAAAATTTGGTACTCAAATGAAGACAAAATAAACGTTGGTACTCAAGTGGAGTCAATTTGCAAAACATAAGGATCAAAACCTATATTTACTCAAATAATTATTATGAGTAAACTACACGTACACGTGTATATATCCACGATTAATGAACATGAACCACTAACGTGACAATAAATTAAAATAAACATGAATTATTTATCTTTTGTTTTCTTGCTATTTGCTAACGATAATAATATTATTTTACTCACTTGCAACATTCCATCGTCTCCCCCTTCATAAACCTTCATCTTCCCTTCACACTCACAGTAGAGGCATGGGCTACACCTCCACCTCCACCCCCACCCCCACCCCCACCCCATGGCACCCAACCACCACATTCATCATCTTCCTCCTCACCACCACCACCACCGCCGCCACCACCACCGCCACTCCGATCACACAACCACTACCACCTCCACCACAACCACCACTACCACGGCACAACTACGCCCTCAAGCCCAGCATGACGATCGTCGTCGGAGCCCTAACCACCGTATTCTCCATCACCTTCCTCCTCCTCCTCTACGCCAAGCACTGCCGCCGGTTGCACCACCACCACCACCCACCGGAATCCCAACTCACCACCGTCCGATCACTCACCCGAGACAACTCCGGCATCGACCGCACCATCATCGAATCGCTCCCCGTCTTCCGATTCGGGGCTCTAAGCGGACCCACCAAGGGCCTCGAGTGTGCAGTCTGCTTATCCCCATTCGACTCCACCGAGGTCCTCCGGTTGCTACCCAAATGCAAACACGCGTTCCACGTCGAGTGCGTCGACACATGGCTCGACTCACACTCCACCTGCCCGCTTTGCCGCTACCGGGTCGACCCGGAAGACATCTTCTTAATCTCCACCGAACAGGAAGCTTCCAGAGGCTTCGAGATCGAGGAGGAGAAAGAACTAGCCATCCGACGTGTCTCCGGCCGGCATTCCTCCGCCGGAGAGAAGCGGTTGCAGATCTCGGTAGACACGTCGCCGGCGTTACAGCCGGCGACGGATCGCCGGAGATCGTTAGACAGCTGGAACGGTAAGAGAAGGAGTTTGAAGAAGACGAAGAGGAAAGAGGACCGTCGGCGGAAGGACGGGCTGCTGCTGCCGTCGCCGGCGGAGACGGTGGCGGAGGAGGAGCGACGGCGAGGGCAGCGGTTTGAGCATAGGATAGTAGTGGGTCCAGGTGGGGGCGAGAGGTGGAGCGACGTACAGCCGTCGGATCTGTTGTATTTGCGATCAGAGATGATAGTGAGTGACGCCCGTAGATTGAAAAGATCGAGACCGTCAGTTTTGCATGAAGGGAATAATGGTTGGTGGCAGAGTGGCAGAGGGGTAATTAATTCGAGAAGTGTGTCGGAATTGACAGGGTTGAGTAGGTTCGGGAGTAGTGAGGAGGCTGGGGTGGTGTCCAGGTTGTTGGCTCGGTTGTCCGAACCTAGGTCCGGACGTCACTCGGCTTCTTCCAATGTATAGATAGATTCACACACTTCCAATTTATTCTTAGGGCATTCATTGATATTGTTTCGGACCAGAAGTCGTACTTTTTATATACTTATTATATATCCACATTACTTTACGACATGGGAATATCATATTTTTTATTGATCGTGCATTATATCTTGTTGCGTGATATTATTTGATAATATATTGTGTCCATCAGTGGCGGAGTTTGAGCGAAAACTTAAGGGTGGGGGCGGACTCTATATTTTTAAAAAAATTTACACTACCGGACCGAAAATTTACACTATCGGACCGAAAATTTACACTATCGAGCCGAAAATTTACAATACCGATGAAAAAAAGAGCGGGGGCGGCCCCCCAGCCACTATAAAGCTTCACCCCTGTGTGTCACCTTGTTAGAACTTAAACCAAGATGTGTATAGTGATTATTTAGTTTAAATGTTATTTAAGTAAGTATGAATTTATTAATTATTTTTAAAGGAAATATAGTGATTTTAAAGTCTATATGTCACTTAATAAAAGATTGTTAAAGTGGATTGTTTTAAAGACAATAATCTTTCACATTAGTTAAGAGTTTGATGATGGTCCTCTTTGGAGCCCTCTTTCACCTTCGTGTAGTGGCGTTGGCGTCACAATTTCTTTTCACATCATTATATTTGATGCCCCACACCTCCTACTACGTCCAGTTTAAATCATAGTGAGCCGGACAAATAGATTTTAAGAGGTTATGATAGTAAATGAATGAAGGCAGGATTTGAATTTAAAATTTTTGGTAGAGAAGAGTCATACGATTGCTACCGAGTCACCTCTTGAAGGTATATAAGTAAAAAAGATCCAATACAAACATAAGTATAACAGTGATGAAGCTTGAAAATTCTTGATTGAAGGGACGCGAAAGTCACGGAACTCATAGATTGTTTTCCTATCGTTATTTTTAGGCTTTATAAGCGATGAAAGTTTCACAAACATGAGCGTAAGTTTCTAAAAATGTCAATACACTAATTCGAGCAACTAAGCTATTTTAGATTTATTTGAAAACAATTCCTAATAGCATTATTAATTTATCTCAAACTAGTTTGAAGTAAAAACAAATATAACTATTGGTTTGGGCATACAACACCAACCACATGAGAGATTACGATAATAGCATTTTTAATTTATCTAAAACTAACTTCTGTATAAACATACAAACAAATACCACAAGAATCCCTTACCTACTATTTTGTTGAGGCACACCATTTGCAGCTTAATAGTTTAGGAGACTACTGTTTCTTCTATATCTTTCCCAATAACATATTGTATGTAAAAACTGGTGGATCAAAGTTGGTCAATAATTAAGTACCTAACATATCTTTCCCACATGAATACCATTATGATATATGTGGAACAAGACTATATCAATATTTCAAACATGCAACCTCTTAGAAACGTATGTATTTATGATCTCATAACGAAACAAGTAGCTACAAAATAAGTTATGAACAAATGCTAATAAACAAATAAACAAACAAACAAACCCAGTATATCCCACTCAGAGCAGGGTCTGGGGGTAGGTAGTGGCAAGTCTTTTCTCTATCTGGGTAGGTAGAGAGACCGCTTCCAAAGAGACCCCCGACTCGATCAACAAAAGCAATAACGATAGCAGGGCAACAAATAATATATCATACAACACACAGCACACAACATACAGTTAAAATCACCAACAGATTAAGAAAAAGATATTGCAAACATCAGAGAAGCGGCGCGTTTCACCTATAGAGGGCAGTTGTGGACTGCGTACACCTTAGGCCCCACACCAAGTCTACCTTACCCTTCCTACCTACAGATCCTACTAAAAGTCCCTAATTTTAATTCTACGCATCCACTCGCTCCTATCCTCGATCATGTGCTCAGAGAGGTGCAAATGTACCATATCTCGCCTAATTAACTCGTCCCAAGTCAACCTAGGTCTTTCTCTACACCTCCTACCCTCTAAGAAGATGTTCTCTACTACTCTAATGGGTGCTGACATAGGTCTCCTCTTCACATGCCCACACCATCTTAATCTTCTCTCTCGTATTTTATCTGCGATACAAGACACCTCTAATTTCTGTCGAAACACTTCGTTTCTTATCCGATCCAGTCTTGTGTGTCCACACATCCACCTCAGCATTCGCATTTCCGCTACCTCTATTTGTTTCTCGTGCGATTTCTTTATTGCCCACCAGTCTGTTCCGTAAAACATAGCTGGACGAACTGCCACTCTGTATAGTTTTCCCTTTAGTTTCGCTAGAAACCTCTTATCACATAGAATCCCTGATGCTGCTCTCCACTTGCACCATCCTGCTTGAATACGGTGAGCTACATCGCTGTGTATCTCTCCGTCGTCCTGTAGGTACGAGCTCAGGTATTTAAACCTAGTCGTTCTTGGGATCGCCATACCCTGGACACTGATTTGGGTGTCCTCTTCACCCTCACCACTAAAATTACAATGCATGTATTCCGTCTTAAAGCGACTTATCCTTAACCCTCTGCTCTCTAGTTCTGCTGTCCACTGTTCTAGCCTGTCGTTAAGCACCATTTTAGATTCTGATATTAAGACAATATCATCCGCAAAGAGCATGCACCACGGAACTGGCTGTTGTATCGACTTGATTATCTCGTCCAACACTACTGTGAAGAGAAATAGGCTCAGTGCCGATCCTTGGTAGAGTCCCACTTCTACGGGGAAGGGGTCTGTGTCTCCGACTGGTGCTCGCACACACGTTTTTGCTCCGTCATACATATCCTTGATTATTTTGATATACCTCTCTGGTACCCTTCTAAGTCATAGACTTTCCCAAATGAGTTGGCGCGGAACACTTTCGTAGGCCTTTTCTAGGTCGATGAATGCCATATGGAGGTCCATTTTCTTTCTCTATATTTCTCCATTATCCTTCTTATGACATGTATGGCTTCTGTTGTAGAGCGTACATAATGCTAATAAATTAAACAATATTATTTATTATATCAACATCCCATCATACTTTGAAGGTGTTATAGCAAAGGTATCAAATGCTAATAAATCTCCTCGAATTAACAACTATCGTTACATATTGGTAGAACCGTAGAACCATTCTAACACATTGCACGCCCTTGTCTTGTGATGTGTTATTATCAAAATTACGACATGTGCATAATCAACCATCTACATTGTTATACCCCATCCAGGATAGAACATACAAATGATTGATTGATACACACTTAGCAAAATATGATTTCATTTCAAACTAATTAATTGTCATCACAACCAAACTACCAAAATACAAACAAATCTACTAACACAATTCTTAAAATCAATTCCTATTGTGTACCTTAGATTTGTCTTTATTTATTAGCTCCTTATGGATTAAATGAGTTACTTGTGTAAAAACACATGTTAGCTTGATTTGGTTGAGAGTTAATACCTTGATCCTTGTCAAACATTTTCAACCTATCTCGAATATACGTGAGCACATCTACATGATATAAATATTTGCAGTTTATGCACTACCATGTCTAGGTTTTACGTTTAATAGATTGCTATACCTCCGTCTTAGTCATACAACTTCTAAGGCCTCTGCCTTAGTCTTTTGCATAACTATCGACCTAGGGCACTCGTAGTATATAACGCTACCACTATATTAATGTATGCATTTTAAATGTCATATATGTAAAACATACTTCAAGACTTTACTGATTTGCAATCATCTGTATCTCGACACTATTAACTCGCCTTTATTGAGCTTCCCAAGCTTTCTCCATCATCTTGTGTCTACATTATAATTATAGTACCTATTTACTCTTAAAAGTTATCAATTCCTTAATCATGTAAATAGGGTTAAGTCTTAGTTATGTCCATCATCTATAATTCTATAGTTAGATCTTATAAAACTTGTTATTTGTTATATTTTTTTTAAATATGCATTCCTCTTTGAATGATCAGTTATATAGATAGGTATTATTAATTGTACCATTTCAAAGACGTTTGCAAAAAGGGCCCCTGGGTTATTAGACAATAATCAAGATATAAATAAAACTAAATGCATACCTCAATGTGATATCATCCTATAAAATCTGTTTGGATAAATTTAGTTGAAGAGATGCAAGAAAGAAAATGAGGATCTCAAATATAATTATCGGTTGATTAGAATTTATAGTAAAAGAAAATGTCATTTCCTTTGTAAACACTCCAATTATATATTGGTCAAAAGCAAGAAAATTATTGGATCATAATACCTACAAAACTACTACTATTGCCTTGCAACATTACCATTAAGCATCTATCACAATCAAACCTAATCATGAACCATACTTTAAATCTTCTCATCAAATCAAGAATAATTGTGTTTTCTTCACCGAATAATGTTTGTATTGATTGTTGGCGGTCTTATAATCATAATCTTTATGAACATGTAATAATTCAAGAATATTATGTTTGATTACAATAAACATTAATATTAATTTTCTTTTTGTGATTTGTTCTCATATATTTAATTTAGTTTTCTTTTTCTAAAACGGTCGTTTATCTATTTATAATAATGAAATCTGTACTTGTTCTAAAATTTAGTTAGATTAATGAGTTGTCCAAATCATCCAACTAGAGACCAAAAGTGTAAATACTGGGTTCCAGCACGCGAAGTCCAAATTAAAGGGCTCAAGGTGTTTGTTTGTTTCAAAACTCATCCATTTTAGCACTTCATTTTTTTACATCAATTTTTTAGTTCTAAATACATCTTGTATTACACTTTGTAATGATTTAAAATGACATGATTTTTATAAGGGCTACTAGACTACAAGGCTAAGGGCCAATAGCTCTTCACTTAGTCAAGTTTTGAAGAACATAAAAAAACGTGTTAGCCTATACATACTTGTTATTAATTATCATATCCTGTCATCTCTAAAAATAATTTTAAACTTATCATATTACTATTCTATTTAAAAACTTTGGTCGGTGGTGCATTTTCTTTTTTCTTTTTTTTTTGTGTGATTTTTTTTTTTGTTTTTGTGTTTTAATTTTTTTTTTGTTTTAATATAGGTTGTTTTGGGTGTTGGTTCGAGATTTTAGGGTGGAGTTTTTTGTAGGTTTTTTATCTGGACATGTATCTTTGATTTGTAGGGTTCGTTGACGTTGTCTTTCTCTGGGTTCCTGCTTTTTTTCTTTCATTATCGATACCCTGACGATTCTCGCTATTAAGGTTTGGGTTTTCCTTTTGGTTGCTCTTTTCGGGGCTTTGATTTTCGTCGGTTTTCTATTTTGGATTGTGTCGCTTTCTTGCGGTTTTAATTTTCATATGGTGTTGGGCTTTGATTTAGTTTTTGGGTTCTGCATATTCTGGTGTGTTATGGATTTATGGTTTTTGTGTGTTTTACTTTGCGTATTTTACTGATTTTGTGGTTTTGAACCTTCATTTTGATTTTGATTTAGGGTTACATTAAAACTCGCATACACGCGGCAACGCGCGCGCCAAAACCTAATCTTTTTCTTTTTTTTGAATATTATATATTATATATTATATATTATATATTATAATAACACATTGGGTCAAATATAATATGTTTCAATTGACGCGATAAAAAATTTCGACACAAATTTAGTTGGAAAACGAGTTGGTTAAATATAATATGTTTTATTCGACATATAAAATATGTTTCGATGTAATTTAACTCATAAACGAGTCGGGCATTTTTGTAATATATACTCTATCACATCGCATACAACGTCAATACACGTGTTTTTATGTACGTTTTGAGTTGCTATACTTTTCGACATAAATTTGTTTTAAAAATAGTTGGGGCGAATATAACATGTTATCATTCAATGGTAAATATTCAAGTTACTCTACGTTTTGACGTAATTTAGTTGGGGAACGAGTCGGTTGGTCGTAGTTTATACTTTATCACGCCGCAAACGCCGCCGCAACGCGCGGCGGGTTAAAACCTAGTTATTATTATTACTACAATTATCAATATAACGGAGTGTTTTTAGTTTTTACATTTTGGACACAAGGAGGGTAGTTTGGGGATACATGAGGAACACACTAGTTTTACTAAAGAAAAATCTTTAGTTTTAGATTTTTTTATTTTCTAAACAAGGGTTCAAAAACATTTGTATTAAATGATACAAAAACATATTCAATAATAAAAAAATATAAATAAATTTAATGTAAACCGTTTTTGAAAATTTTAATATAAAAACTTTCTGTAAAGACCTAAAATCGTCTTTTTAGAAAATAATTAAAAAAGTTTATAGTTATACACTTGTTATGACTTTATATAAACATTTTTCACAATTATGCACATATCAATTTGTTTACAAAAAATATCCATTGCGTACTCACAATCCCAATTGTGAGTATTCAAAGTCTTTGATTTGTTTGCCTCGCGCCAACAATGATGATGTTTAGCCTTTCAACTGAGGCTTTCGTTATGTATAAATCCGAACAAGAAGATGTTTATATAAATGATGGTGAAAATAAAATGTTATGTGATTAAGTTCAGATATAAGCTCAACGTCATATTTTTATGAACCGATCCTAAGTAGCTTGTAAATCGGTTGACCCAACTTGTCTATTATACACTATTTTACTTTAATATTTTTTATTGATACAATAGAAACAATAAAGACATAACAAATATAAACTAAAAGACAAAATAATTAAATAAAACTTAAAATTTTTAGTTTAACATATTAAATGGTGATATAGTAAAAAAAAGTATAAAAAAAAGTTAGTTATCTCAAAATATTAAAGAAGAGCATATAACAAGTAAATTAGTTTAGATCTAGGTGTATGTATAGCATCACACAATAAAACCCAAAAGCTGAAGTTTGTGCTAATCAGTGCCTAAACGGTTCAAGAAGGAATATCCATAAAATAAACGTACCATTCATTACTGAAGGTTGGTTTCACCATCCCTAACAACTAGGATGCAAAGAATTTCATTGGTAAGCATCTTGCACACCCACTTCCTAATTATAGGAAACTTCATGTAGGTATTCTGTCTAGATCATGAGTTATAGAATTCTTAGTACATATGGCATCCTTGGTTTAGAAACTCTACATATGATGTTTAAAACCTGTGGGTTAAGTTTAATTTGATTACGTAGACGAATCAAGAATTTGTTTATAGGTGTTCCTAATAAAATTTTGCCAAATATGATCTAGAGTGAAATTTTCTGTAAACTTGTGTATGACCATGATGTAAATTAATTATAAACTAGTGGTGAACATTCACGCGTATTGCATGTGTAATGGACGGGGCGAACGAATGCTCAGATACATCATCATAACCAAACACGTGACATTTATAGGTATAGTATCAACGATAACAACTTAAAACAATATTCGATAACAATATAACAAATTGGCACTCACATTATCTTCGTGGACTTCTTTAGCCACTGAGAACCATAACCTCATAATTTCATTCTTAATCAAACACATATAAACCATTTAACATAAATACCAAATCAAAGAATTACATCACAGTCACCATATGACAACTAGCACAACATAAAGAATTGTTATCTCGCATCCAAACGAACCTAATCATATGGACACAATTTAAAATCAGTGCCGAGTTACGACTGCACACAATAAAGGCATGCCAAGCCACAACAACCAAGATCATTTGTAAAACAATTACAACCTTCATTTCGAACCACAAAAGGTCTTAGATGAATACATGTTCACTATTATTGACCGCAAGGTAATCAAGCCAGTATAAAACCTTGCTCAACAGCATAACACCACAGATAAATCGAATAACAATTCATCTTGTCACACAACAGGGGTAAGACCCACAAAACAGAAAATAACGATGACCACAACATAAGATAGCAACGATGCGTAGCAATGTAATATCTATGATAAGGCTCAGAACTGGTTGTCGCTTGCGGCTATAGATCATAAATGGTTGCCAAGCCATGGCAACCGACACCATTTTCGCTTTACAAACATAGCCCTTGAATTAATAAAACCGAAAACAACGGTTCAACATTATCAACACATAGAATCAACAAAATACAACATGCAAAACCGATTACATAATCAAATCTCAAATGAGCCAACGCTCATCATCATCAACCCAAAGATTAACCCAACAAAACACATCACAGAGACAAAAATATATCCGGTGAACCATGAAAAGCATAACATATGACAGATGCACACTGCACATATGAGCAGGGGAAACAAAGTTGGCTACACCATCACCATTACAGCATTAAATGGCTTGAGAATGAACTCCGGGTCCACCTCAACCATCAAATATGAAAACCATCAAATACCATCAAATCTAAAAACCCTAAATGGAATTAAAGAAAATAACGGCCTCACCAACATAATCACTACCCCTAACATCAAGTACCATAAGGAAGCATCGTGATGGCGGCGAAGGCAGCCGCCGACAGCAAGACTGCTATTGACGGTCGTAGCACAATGAACACTCTGAAAACCCTATTTGACCCTAAAGGGTAAAAACGACAAACAAAACAAGAACAACACCAACATCACATCCTTCAACAAAGACAACCGGTAGGCCAAACAACGTCTACCATTCTTACAATCGATGACAGGGTACCCACCACCAGCAAGGAGCAGCCATACATGTTCTCTCTAAAAGGGACCATTTATACACCGGAAAAAAAGGGAGGACGAGTGTGCAAATACCACAAAAGGCAGTGGTCGAAACAAAAACACCAAAACCCAGCTATTCATTTCATTGCTTTTTCAACATTACTAGTATTTTTCCCGGCACGCGCGTTGCGCGTGGAAACCCAAGGCTGTCTCAGACAAACACATCTTCATCATCACTGACATCAGAACCCAAGGCTGTCTCAGACGAACACATCTTCGTCATCACCTACATCACACCGGACCTAAACAATGAAAGACATGAAATAATCTGGATCAAAATGCATACCACGTTATAACAAAATCAAAATACTCAGTTCACGGCTCAGAATGGATGCCTGATTACAGTTGCATGCCAGAAATGGCTGCCAAGCCAAAGTAAGCAGAACCATTTTTTCTATCATCATAGCCGAAGAAGCCACACACCACAACTATATCACGTATGTGATGGAAATATCAACCAGAACAGATCCCATCATTAATAGACCAACAATGAAATCATGAAACAGTAAGTCTCGAATGAGCAAAGGCTCGTCGTCATCAACATGTGTGAAGTCGCTGGATCGGTTGACATCCGAGCGTGTTCTTGATGGAAGGTGATAAACCAAAAGACAAACAATAGTACGAACAATAATCGAATGATTTCATTGATAAAACCGAATGATTACAAGCTCGTTAAACAGAAAAATCACGACTTTTGGCAAGGGGAGATCGAGCATGATCTCCCCTCTCAACCGGCAGCACCTGGGCGTCGGACACTCTATCAAAACCCTTAGGTTTCTACACAATGAACTGGTATATATAGGCTTCAGCCCATATCAGATGCGACTGGGCCCATTCGTGCGGTTGGACCATGCGTATGGTTCAATTGTACGACTGGACCATGTGTATGGTTCAATCGTACGACTGGACCATTCTTATGGTTCAGTCTTAGGAATGCCCCAATCGCATCTCTCAGTCGCATGACTGGTCCATTAGCCTGGCTCAGTCGTACGACTGAGTCTCATTCGCATATGCTCCTGCGAATGACCCAGTTTCATATGTTTACTACATATCAGGTGTAATACATTAAGCCTAGACTATTCGTCAAGCGACAGACACACTATATATTACAATATATGCTCCAACAAATTCCCCCTTGGACGTTGCTTGCGAATAGTAGATAACACCTCTTACAATCTTCAGTCAATCTTTGCTCTGGTTTCTAATAGAATCAAACGAACAACCATATTAGCCAACGTTGCCGATCCGTCAGGTTGCTACAGTATCCCTGAAAATGAATTTAGGCACAATAGCTTTCGTTTACTTTGCAGAACACCATCATAGCAGTAAGATTCCCCATATGACTGATTTTCCAGATAATGACCTGAACAGTTTTCATTGCTTCAATCTTCACACAGGCTAACCTGATTAACATTAACAACTGCAGAAATTCCCCCTCAGATTCAGCATATCCCAATATATAAACGTTGTGCTCTCTTGGCGTCTTCATACGGTGTATTGGGCGAAAGGTAGAAGGTTCCAATCCACAGCTGACAATCTCAAACAAATCAGCATGCATGCAGAATCATCATCGAAAAACAACTCACATCATCACTTTCTGATTGTGTCTTTAATTTCTCTATACATGGATTGCCCCTAAGAATGAGAATCCTCTCTGTGCGGATAGATATAACTTGATTGGCCCATAAATAGTCAGATGCTCCTGACTACCCCACAAAATCAGCACCGACTGCTGACATTTTCTCTTCTCTCTTTCGTGTTCTAACAGCATTCACCTATTCTGGAAGTCCAATGAGTAATGGGGTATCCATCGAACTTGTTTGACATAAGAACCTCAGGGTGAATGTGCTTTGCTCATCCTTAAATCTGTGCAAGAGGCAGTTCCGGACTCTTTTTTTTGGTCTGGAACACCGTTCATTCGTATGACATGGAGGACAAAAATCACATTCGTGTGAATGGATGATACGAATGATATACTCGTGCGACTGAGCATAAGACTGGACATAAGACTGGTCCAGTCGCACGACTAACATGCATGCATGCATGCTTCGTGTGAATGGATGATACGAATGATATACTCGTGCGACTGAGCATAAGACTGGACATAAGACTGGTCCAGTCGCACGACTAACATAGGACTGGTCCAGTCGCACGACTAACATAAGACTGGTCCATTCGCATGGTCCAGTCGTACGAATGGTCCATTCGTATGGTCCAGTCGTACGAATGATCAATTCGCATAGTCCAGTCGTATGAATGGTCTGCACGCAGATTTTTAGATCTGCAGCCGTTGGGGCTGCCAAAAAACCTAATCTGATGAATTTTACGTGAACCGAAACAAAATAGACATCATCAGATTCGAAAGGGTGATCAGAACGTGGTTTCGAGTTCGATTTTAACATAGAAACAACACACGTAACAAGATCTTAGCAAAACACGAAGAACACGAAGTGGGTTTAACGTCAAAAAAACTGAAATCGATCCAGAAATCAAGAGCTCGGGTTTCTAGAATGATTGTTAGATCATTCCAGCAATAACCAACTCTGATACCAATTGTGAAGTCGCTGGATCGGTTGAAGTCCGAACGTGTTCTTGACGGAAGGTGATAAACCAAAAGACAAAAAATAGTACGAACAATAATCGAATGATTTATTGATAAAACCAAATGATTACAAGCTCGTTAAACAGAAATATCATGACTTTTGGCAAGGGGAGATCGAGCATGATTTCCCCTCTCAACCGGCAGCACCTGGGCGTCGGGCACTCTATCAAAACCCTTAGGTTTCTCCACAATGAAACTGGTATATATAGGCTTCCGCCCATATCAGATGCGACTGGGCCCATTCGTGCGATTGGACCATGCGTATGGTTCAATCGTACTACTGGACCATGCATATGGTTCAACCGTACGACTGGACCATTCTTATGGTTCAGTCTTACGAATGCCCCAATCGCATCTCTCAGTCGCACGACTGGTCCATTAGCCTGGCTCAGTCGTACGACTGAGTCTCATTCGCATATGCTCCTGCGAATGACCCAGTTTCATGTGTTTACAACATATCAGGTGTAATACATTAAGCCTAGACTATTCGTCAAGCGACGGACACACTATATATTATAATATATGCTCCAACAACATGTCAATACACCTAGCCGGATTTAGTCTCAAATAGAAGAAACCTCATCATCCACAACACTGGTCTCCAGACCACCATCACCAACCTTGTCATTATGGTCATCAAGATAACGACAACGATAACAATTAGGGGCAAACATGGGCAAATAAAACAAAATTGGGGAAAGTACAACATGCACCTGCCGGAGAACAACATCCAGGAGGCGGCACCTCTGACGGAGACACCACCGGACCCCAAAACCCTTAAGAGCAACGACGGCCACTCTCTGGTGGAGCTCCACCGAAAGCTCTCCTAAACTAGTAGCCCCACCACCGGATGATGAACATCAATCTGATCAGGAGGAAGGCGGCGAACTAGAGACAACCATCCCGATCTATTCTGATTTCATGCCACGAACCATGAGGTTCCATAAAATGGCAACTGCGGCCTGTTCCACCTCAACCATAGAGGGGAGGAGAAGTGGCAACAGAGCCACCACCACAACAACCATCGGCGATAAAGACATGCAAGATAGTTGTTACCGTCGTCACCGCCTTCGCGATCATCGTCTTTGGCAAACAGGCGGCCACCACCACAAAACCCTAAAAACCCCATTCAGAGAAACATACGGAGAACAATGGGGAGAAACCCTTTTTCTTTTCTTACATGACACAATGGGAGGGGCAAAATGTAAAATGGAGCAAAAATCTGTGCCCAAACCTAAAACCTAGCAAACCCAACTGCTTCTTTGCACTACTTTATAAACATATAGGGAAATGTAATAATAATAATAATGTAATGTAATAATGTAATGAAGTTAGTTAGATACTAATCCCCATTGTTGAATTATAAATATGTTGGTTTTGGCAAAATAATGAATTTGGCTAAATTGAACCAAAGTGGTGATTCGATGAATTAAGATCCAAATTGGTAAATTATGATCTGTTAATGATCCTTCTCTAATGTGTTTAGATTGTAAATTACATATGTGAAGTGATTAATTGACCCAAACCAATATGTTGAAGTCAATAAGACTCAAATCAATCAATAAGTAAAATTGTTGTGTCTTAACTGTATCTTATTAATTTGCTGAAGTCTGTGGCCACATGCCATCGACAAATACTAGTAATAGCTTTGATTTCTCTTGGTAAGGGTTTGTGTTCGTGCTTGTGCTTAATGCAACCATGTTCGATCCTTTTAAGTTTTTGCTTTTGTTTTGTTTCTTTTAATTTGGTTTATTTCTTCTCATATAAGTTAATGAATGTTTTGTATTAATTTTATATGGTAATCTTCTATTTATTACCAAATTTTAGTTTTTATTTATCTAATAAAGAGTGGAGTTTTAGTTTTTATTTATTTAGTGAAGAGTGGAGTTAAATGGTTCATTTCCTTAGTTGAGTGGTGTAAAATAGAGTGAATTTGAGTTTGATTTGGCTCTTACATGACAAAAAGTTAAAAGTGAAATTTCTATTGAATTTGTGGATATAACACAAGAACGTACTTTTTATAATCTATGTTTCAATCTCCAGAATCGAGCCATTACAATCTCATATGCTTCTTTTACGTAGTTAATCATGTTAATGTTAACGCCGCAACCCATAAGCGTAATAAAGTATTATTATATGGTATAGAAGTACGCAAACACGCTGCATTGCACGATCTAAATCACTAGTTATAAATAAAGAAGCGCACTATTGGGTTTGGTTGACTTTGTAGGTAGTCAACCGTGCTTCGATAGGAATTGACCATTGCAAGGCCAAATAATAAAGACGAGTACATGTTGCTTACGAATACATATTAAACTGTCAACTTAAGGATAGAGTACAATATACTTGATATTACCAAAATGTTTAACTATGCAAATTTGGTATGATTGACTTTTGTGTGTCTATCTAGATATGCATGACATGTGTAGGAACCTAGATGACAATGTAACGAATTACAATCTTGCCAAACCATATTTTCATTTTAGTCCTTTAACTTTAGTAGACCCATGCATAGTTGTGTGTGCCATTTAAGTCCTTAAATTGTTGAGGCTTTGAAATTCGTTGGTCTCTGCTAGGTTGTTAGCCCAAGCTAGTTGTTTTGAAAACTGGGCCGGCCGCTCCGACCGATTGGACCAGGACCCGGGCTCCAATCCATTCCGATTCAGTGTTTAAAACCATTTTGACATTGTACCGGTGGTCAGAGCGGTTGAACGGGTTGAACTGGATCGAACCGGTTGAATCGGGGGTCGAACTGGTTGCAATTGGTTATATATATATGTATATATATATGTATATATATATATGTATATATATATGTATATATAGATGTGTATATATATATATATATGTATAGGGTCAGGATCTTTTCAGGACTCCTAAAGATAAAGATCGTGAGAACTGCGAGAACTCATCCTAACCATTGATTATTATTTATTTAATTTATTTTTAATTAATACAACAAGGTTAATATGGTCTTTTAATATATGCATTTAATATGAGTCTTTAATGCTATATAGTTAATTTAGGAAGTTACACAATTATCTTACATTAATTGGATGAAATTTTTTAATTGTTTTTTTTTCTTTTAGTGCTCAATTTCAACTTTGCATTGATTTTTGGACGGTTCTTTGATCTTTTTTCATAGTATATTCATAAAAAGTGTTAAAGATACTTTGATAATGATTTTATATATTTGAGTTAATTTTGCATCCAATTTCGTTACATAAACAAATATAATCAGTTATCTTTTTTACCTATACATATATGTAAATAGATGGTTGTTAATTTTGCATATATATATTTTTGTTACCTATACATTTTTTTTTCTACGTACACAAATGTAATAATCAATTTTCTCACAAATTCAATGATCGTTTGGTTAAATTTAGGGTATGACTTTATGTTTTGATTCAAGTGTTTGTGTTAATTAGCTTGAATTTTAGTTTATGATTTGGTTTAAGTTTGTGTTGAAGACTTACATATATGTAAATAGTTGACTCACACATATGTAGAACCTGTATGTATATGAAAAAATGATAAGAAAAAGTTTTACATATATGTAAATAGGTGGTAAGTTTGAAATGTAATTGATGAATTTTTAGAAATAAGACGCATCACATACTAATTTACTCAATTTTAAAGAATTTCTTTTTTTTTTCAAATGTAATTGATGAATTTTTAGAAATAAGAGAAGAGAGAGGAGAGAGAATAAAATTAATTAATTACTAACTAATTGGAGAGAGAAAATAATATAACGGATTACTAATATACCTTTTTCTTTAAATTAACCAATTAAATAAATCAATAATTTACATTTAGTGAACATGTTTAATCATAACCCTTGATCAAAACAATCAATGGTTAATATTAGTTCTGTGAGTTCTCATTTATAATGAAGTCCTGAAAAGAACCTAACCCTATATGTATATATATATATATGTGTGTGTGTGTGTGTATATATATATGTATATATATATATATATATATATATATATATATATATATATATATATATATATAATTTTTTGGTATTTTTTACATATATCTATTAAAATAATTATGAGTTTATCCGGTTCTTATATTTCTAACCTACCCATGTTACTCTTCGGCCCGATTCTGAAAACATTGCAAGCTACGTCAACGAAATAAAACTTGTTAGAAGAGTTAAAACAATAAGCAAATTAAATAAAAAGCACTGCCTTTTACCAAAGTATGGACACTTAGAATTGTATCTTGAAGGACCATGAAAAGCATACAATCTTACAAGTTATAATGTATGTAGCATAAAGAGGAAACAACAGACGTCAAGCTTATTAATTTATATTCCACATCTCTTATAACTTATTGATCCTATACAACATTTTATTACACACTATGTTATACAACATGATAAGAACAAAACAAAATCAGTTGATAGTTGTCATACGGACCATTGTTGTGATGTTGCCTCTTATGAATTGTAAGTAAAAGGGGTCGGCTGTGTACCCTTGAAAACATGAAATTAACAACATCCTTTATGTCTTTTAGTGTGAAAAGAATGAAATATCACTGATTTAACAAGTTTAAAAAGAGTGCAATAAGTAAAAATGAAAAGATAGATACGTTTTGCACAACGCCAAATAAAATTACCTTTTTAGCCATTTAAGTTCGTACTCACAAATTACTAAAGAATCAAGATAGAAAAACATTTTGAATGATTAACCTAATATCAATACGTGTTTGATATAACATCTCATATAATTGTTAGTCATATCATATAAAAAAGATATATAGAATAAAAATAACAAGCCTGTACAACAAAATAAGTGATTATCATAAAGGTGACATTGTCAAATTTGAACAAAATTCACACTTTAAGTTTATACAGACATGGTATTCTTCTGCCATCCTTTCTACTAGATTCATCTATCCTTTACAAGCTAATACCCATTTTTGTGGGTTTGGTACAATGAAGAACAATAAAAAGTATAAAAATACCATTTTTCAAGGGCGGAATCATGGGAGGGTGAACAGGTTCTGGTGACCCTCGGTCGCCAGAATTTGTCGGTTTTTTATATATAAAAACTAAGTTTTTTTTTAAACACGAGTTTGAGCTCTTAATTAGTTTTGGTAAAGAGAACTACCATAGTTCCATTAAGAAGTTTTGTTCTGCCAATACGGCCTTTTCATAAATAAAAAAAATTGAACAGGGTTCACCACTTCAACCAGAGTTCCTCAAATAATCAAAACTTGTTTAGGATAATCCACTAGCACTATCACACTTGCATATAGTTTAATAAACCTTTGATGACTAAACCAACAATTTTAAACAACTTCACCTTTGACATCGTATTCCCGCGAATTTGGAGGTTGGGTGAGTGAAGGGGATTCGGTTTCCAGAGGAGAAGGAAAGTCATTGGAAATGGTCTCCCATGACACATTTTCATCATTTGTTCGTCTTCTACGGTCCAAAAAGGTCGGTTTTATTGGTGACTTTACCATCTCGACCTTCCAAGTCAGCATCGCCACGATTTCTGACATGGCTGGCCTCATGTCTGGAAGAGGCTGAAGGCATAATAAAGCCACATGAATTGTTTTCATAACATCCTTCACTGAAAAACCATCTTTTTGCATTCTTGGATCTATGAGATCAATCAATTTCGATCTCTCATATAGCTTCCACGCCTTGCATCATGAAAAATGTAAACTATTCATTCAAGATTGTTTTTGCAAATTAAAAGTTATTTAAAAACTGATGAATTGTTTCTAATGTTCAAGAGAATGATCATCAAGACCAGAGCCAAATACATGATTGTCACCTTTTGAATCAAATGAATAATAATTAAATTCTCATATAAAAAAGTTTATAATATATGTAATTTTTTTCAAAACTGAGCTTTCTTTGGGTTTGATTTTTATCCTACCCAAATAGTTTTGATAAGTAGGTTTCTAATATCTTCTTGCTGCTTTATAGCTTGTAGTAGCATTATATTGTTAGATAACGTAAATTTAAATATTATTAACATGATGTAAATGACTTACATATTCTGGTAGATATTGCATTTCTGATGATAATGTAAGATCAGTATTTCTCCTGCAGCTAATGATTTCAAGCACCACAACTCCAAAACTGTATATGTCAGCCTTTTCAGATAACTCGCCCCTGATGGCATATTCAGGGGCTGTATAACCTCTACATATTACAAAAGCACAAACAGATATCATGAAATTGTAATCGAAAAGTCTAGAACTCAATACTTCGTTTGTTTTTTTAATGATAACACTTACAATGTTCCAGCGAATGTGGTGCTAAGATAAGCTTGATCCTCCGAAAAGAACCTGGCCAGACCAAAATCTCCTATTTTTGGTTGAAAGTTTCCATCAAGTAAAATGTTGCTGGCTTTAATATCTCTATGTACAATCCTGAGGTGTGATTCTTCATGTAAGTACTGCAAACCCCGAGCAATACCCAAAATAATTTGGAATCGAGTCTTCCAGTTCAGATACTGGTTGCTTTTGCCTATATATAGAGTCAACGCAATGATCAAAAAACAAACACAAATCTATTTTAAGATATTAGAAATGGATTTTAAGGTTTATACCATAAACAATACGGTCTAAACTCCTGTTCTTCATGTATTCGTATACGAGTATCCTTTGGGGTCCGTCACAACAACAACCAAGAAGGCGAACAAGGTTCTTGTGTTGTATGCTTGTGATCATCCTCACCTCTGCAAGGAACTCTCGCTCTCCTTGATGTGATTTCTCAAAAGATAGTTTCTTTATAGCTACCAGCCTCCCATCTTGTAATTTACCCTATGAAAAGCACATTAATTCATGTATACCATTAGCTTCACAAACCTATGTGTCAAATGATTCATTAAATCGACTACAATTAGGTATTAATCAACTACGATTCAGAGGCAACATACTCGATAAACGGGCCCAAATCCACCTTTCCCGAGAAGATTACAGTCGTGGAAGTTCTTAGATGCTACCTTTAATGTTCGAAAGCTAAAATAGCTAATCGTCTCAAGTTTCCCATTAAAATAATCTTTCGCCGCTGCAATTCGTAAGAGAGTTTTAATCAACTAATATGAAGTTGTCATAACAGGGTCCACCTTAAGCTTATCAAAGAGTAGATTACACAAACTATAATGAGATAAAGCAAATAACCTTTGCAACTGTCTTTTCGCTTAACACACTGTCCTAGCTGTGCTGGTCTGATAAATTTCCTAAAGGCCAAAATAAGAATTAGCAAAACTAGGAACAAGATTAAGCCTCCTACCAAAAAGAATAAGCGCGCTTTGTGGGGCTTCGTATATGAGCTTTGTTGATCAAGTAACACAGATTCTTCTGCACAAGAAAATTAAGGTGGTTTTAACAACTAACAATCTTTTATACATATACACAAATGGGCATTGTTTATTAACATTCTAACATGCTCATATTATTTCTATCACTAACTTGATATACACTTAATATTTGTAAACTATATATAATCTTTAGTAAACAAGCAAAAACAGTAACTGATAAATTACAGTATGCTAGAACATAATCTTTACAGTCTGACTACTTTAAAATAAATACCAAAAAACAAAGGTACACAAGATCATATTCGATCAGTTTCATTGATTTAGATCCCTTAAACATCAAATACTCAATTTAAGACCTTGACGACCAAGTGAAATCAAATGGTATTCTATATATCATCCATGCACACCGGGTGTTTGTTGAAAGTCCTTAATGAAGAACTCTTAAAAGAACACAATCCCACATTCAAGTAGGAAGATATAACCAAAATCACGATAAATACCTTGAAGTAGACGACACATTTCTTCTTATACCGATGTTTACACCCTCTGTGTCCCCCAATCACTCATTAGCAGAAATAAAATGACGGGTAATTTGAGAAATCATCTTCTGCAACTCTTAAGAACTTTAATTTTTTGTTTGTCATGGAATATTGAGAACAAAAGAGCAAAAGGGGAAGTGAAAAGACAAAAGAGAGATGATTGAAAAAGACATGACCGATTATCGGAGATTACAAAGTGTGTAGTAAGTCCAAGAGTGGTGGATGGAGATGAGACGAAATTGACAAAAAAAAGTGTCATTTTGTTGAAGACGGCAAATAAAGAAATGGGTGAGGATCGAGGAAGAAGGATATTACGAATAGAGTAATAAGTGGAAAATGAAAGATTTTGGAATTTTGGCGACAGAGTATCACTGGGAGGCAGTGAGAAACTGTTTAGAATCTGAAAACACATGTCTCGTTCAACGCTTAGATTTCTTTCGTTCAACGCTTAGATTTCTTTCGTTCAACGCTTAGATTTCTTTCTTTTTAAGGTGCAAAAGAGTCGATCCGCATAACAAGTTACTTGAAACTGATGTAAAAAACTCGAATCAAGCCCATCCTAAACCTGCTTTTTATATATATTATTTAACATATGAAATATATATATATATATAGAGAAAAGTTCAAATACAAAGGGAATATTATGTAAAAAGTGTGAGAAGCAATCGGTGAGTGACACGTGGCATATTATTAAAAATGGAAGGAGGGGTATTTTAGGAAGTCTAATTTATTAAGATGAAGGTGTGAGATATATATCTGTACAATTGAGGTTTTCAAAAGATCAAACGATCGAATTCATCTTACATCAATTTTAATCGTTGAAGATTCAAACGTACGAAGTTTCAGCTTACATCAAACGATCGAATTCATCTGTCGAAGATTGCTTTACATCAATTACTTCGCCGATGTCGACGAGTGATTGTCAGATTGGTACGTATGAGGACGATTATATACTGTAATTGACATAGTATGTTAATTTTCGCACCGTAATTTTGTCGTTTGGATCATCATTGTGTCTATACTGTCTGATTTCTGTGAATTTTGTTATTGATTGACATCATCATTGTGTCATAGGTATCATCATTGTGTCATAGGTATCATCATTGTGTCATAGGTATCATCATTGTGTCATAGGTATCATCATTGTGTCTTTTTGTTCGTCATTGTGTCTTTTGTATCGTCATTGTGTCTGAATAAAACAGTTATTATGTATATACTGTTAGATTAATCTGGACATTATGAATATGTTTCTATATGTTTCTGTATTAGCGTTCTGTAAATCAAACAATATAAGATAAAATAAGATAGATAAAATAAGACTTGACACAATGACATCATTGTGTCATAAATTTCATTGTGTCATGGTGTTAATATGTCATATATATTAATTGTGTCATAAGATGCATTGTGTCATTTATATCATTGTGTCACAAGATTCATTGTGTCATAAGACTCATTGTGTCAAGGTGTTAACGAGTCATATATACTGTGTAATAATATCATTGTGTTATTATATTCATTGTGTCATAAGACTATTGTGTCATGGTGTTAATGTGTCACATATATCATTATGTCATAAGCTTCATTGTGTCATAATACTCATTTTGTCTTTTTATGACATGCTGTTTTTATTCATATAGATGCTGAAAATTACAAAGATGTTGGCCAACAATGTGTATCCCCAGGTAGGCCAAAAAGAATAAAGTCAGCTCGTGAGTTAGCCATCAAACATGCAGGAAAAAAGTTGAGAAATTATGGGTTTTGCAAACAACCTGGTCGCATTATACGCAATTGCAGTTTATATCTTCAAAACATTAAGGATAAACAAGCTTCAAACAACTCAACAGTTGATTCTATGCCTATTCAAGAATAGAATTTATTATGTCATAAGATTCATTGTGTCATATACTCATTGTGTCATATACTCATTGTGTCATTATATTCTTTATGTCATTATATTCATTGTGTTATAAGACTCATTGTGTCATATTTGAAGAGTTTTGTTTACGTTTGATTTTGACGATAAAAACAAGTTACCAAAATACTATTGTGTAATGTAAAGGAACATATAACAACAAATACATGCCAACACATAGCAAAATATAATAACATGCCAACATATCAAATTACTATTATTTCAAATTACTATTGTGTCAAACTACCATTGTGTCAAACTACCATTGTGTCAAACTACCATTGTGTTAAATTACTATTGTTTCAAACAACCATTGTGTCAAACAACCTGTCAAACAACCATTGTGTCAAACAACCATTGTGTCAAACAACCATTGTGTCAAACAACCATTGTGTCAAATTACTTTTTGCCCCTCCGCCTGTTAGCAGTTTTCCGCTTATTTACATGTTTGCCACCGCGTTTTTTTGAACCATTGATCTATTTTAATGAGTTGATCCAATGGCCAGAATTACTTCTCACACTTTTTAGGAAATATAGCCTTTGTAGCATATCCTCTCCCATATATATATATATATATATATATATATATATATATATATATATATATATCCTCTAATAAAGCAATATTTCTTTTACCACTTGTCATTTTTTAATCCATGTTTTTACCACTTGTACTTTTTCTAAGCGTTCACATATCAATTTTCCCTCTAAAATGGTGTTATAGTAATTTAAATAATCATACAAATTTCTCTCTCTTATTAGAAATAAAATTTATTAATTACTATGTTTCTCTCTCTTATCTATATGGACGCCCTGCTTACGGGCCGTAAGGCCCTTCACGGGCCGTATTGACTGTCGGGTAGTCAAATCAGTCATTCAAAAACTTAACGGCCCGTGAAGGTGTTCACGGTCAAATTTTTTCACGGCCCGTTAAGCTTTTCACGGCCCGTTTGGCATTCCACTTACGGGCCGTGAACTGCTTTACGGGTCCTATTTTCACCTTTAATAATTTGACGAGATATATTATTCCTCGTTTTTCGTGTAATTTTACATTTATTACGTTATTTGATATGACGTAATATTCCTCGATAGTCGTGTAATTTTGTATTTATTACATTATTTGATATGCCGTAATATTCCTCGATATTCGTGTTAATTATGTGACGGGATGCAATATTCCATTTCAACTACTATATAAACGTTAGTTTATAAATTCATTTTATAATTCAAATTTCTACGATATAAATTCATTTCATTTCAACTACTATATAAATGCAATATTCCATTTCAACTACTATATGAACGTTAATATTTAACGTTACGATGTCTTTCTGGGATAGCAACTATTTATTCGGTTCGGAATCTAACTATTACCCTAAGGAGGGTTACGGTTATTACGATGAGGCTGCTTCAAACTATTTAGGACAGTTCGCGTCCAATTACGGCGGGAATGACGGCGGCGATGACGGGGGTGATAACGGTGGCGATAGCAGCGGTGATATTGACGGTTCTGGTTCCGGTAAAAGAGGTTTATACGACACGAATCAGGTTATAAGATATATCATATTTAATTTTACTTTCATTTTACTTTCATTTTACTTTCATTTAGTAATAACTAACTAAAAATATTAAATTGATTAGGTTTTCTCATCTCGTGAAGAATTAGTTGATTGGGCAAGTAACGTGGGGCGAGAAAATGGGTTTGTTATTATCACCAAATGTTCAAAAAGAAATTCGAATGGTGTGGTGGTTAAAATTTGGTTGAAATGTGATCGGGGTGGTGTATATAAGGGAGCATCCACTCTAAGAAAAAGTGGCGCGAAAAAAACAAACTGTCAATTTGAATTGCAGGGTAAGTACGAGATGAAGAGAGATGGGTGGATTATAGTTGTTGTGGATGATACTCATAACCATGAACTTGCTGAACACCTGGAAGGACATGCATACGCAATGAGGCTCACCGAAAATGAGCTTTCTACTGTAAAGAATCTGACCGAGCAAAATATTGACCCTCGAAACATTCTAGGCACGCTGAGGGAACAAAATCCCAATAACGTGTCTGTGTTACGAACCATATATAACGCTCGGGCAAAAATTAAAAAGTCCACCAGAATTGGTGAAACCCTAATGCAGTTTTTTTTCTATACTACAACAACATCAATATATTTACACCCCTCACATAAATGAACTGACAAATACCGTCGACGGGGTTTTTTTATACATCCCACATCTCACATATTATGGCGTGCGTACCCACACGTGTTGATGATTGTACAACATACAAAACTAACTTGTATAAAATGCCATTTGTTCAAATAGTTGGTATGACATCCACCCTAAAATCTTTTTCTGTTGCTCACGCATTCATTGATTATGAGCATGAAGCCAACTTCAGATGAGTGTTAGAGCAACTAAAAGCAACGCTGGAAGAAAAGTGTATGGAGCCCCGTGTTATACTAACCGACCGAGACCTCGCTTTGATGAATGCGTCAGAAGAAGTTTTTCCGAGTGCTGTTCGATTACTTTGCAGATGGCATATTTTGGAAAATATTGCTAAACATTGCAAGGCGAGTTTTTCAAATGAAGAGTGGGGTGCTTTTGAGCATGTGTGCTCGGTACTTATTAACTCTGCAACGACGGACATATACGCTTATAATTACGACCGGCTTTTTCGCAGATTGGTGTCCAAACATTCAAGTAAGTTTTCTAGTGTTATTCTTAAAAATATATGTATATTTACATAAAAATAAGTACATTTTTTTAAATAGAAGTGCTGATGTACCTCAAAAATAACTGGTTGGACCCCTACAAAGAGAGATTTGTGTCGGCGTGGATAAATAAAAGTTATAACTTCGGTGAGCACATAACGAACCGAGTTGAGAGCCAACATTCGTTGTTGAAAAGTTACCTGAAAGCAACCAATAGCATCCTGGATAGATTTATTCCTTTTATTAATAATATCTTAGTTACCCAGGAAATTGCTATAAAAGAAAGTTTTATCAAAAGCAAAATCATGCTTATGGTGCAGCATAATCATGAAGTGCTTAAATTGCTGCGAGGTAACGTTTCTATTGTGGCTTTGGATATGTTAGTTGGTGAGATTAATAGGATAAATCATCTAATTATATCCAAAGAATCATGTGGCTGCCATCTTTTTACCGGCTGTGGTCTTCCGTGTGCTTGTAAATTAAACAATTACTTTCAAACAGGTGAATGTTCTTTTATATTTTTATTTTTTCATGAAAAGTTTTATTATATTTAATTTAATATATTATTTTATAGGTCAATGTATCCCGCTCGATGCCATTGATGTTTTTTGGAGGAAGCTAGATTTTTCACCCGCGTATATTGTACGGGAGGTTCAAGTAGATGTACATAAAGAGATGGAGATGGTGACAAAACATTTACTTGTCCAACCCGAAAATGTGAAAAAATCTTTGATTAATATTTTCAAATCTTTTATTAATCCTTCAAAAACTGATAAAAAACCTCCTAAAGTCCAAACACATACACGGGGTCGTCCAAAAAAAGATAAGCAAAAAGAAACAATATTAGACTCCCCCAGACATAGTTCATATGTTCAACCTAGAGAAAATTTTGAAGGTCCGCCAACATATTCAAGTTCGGTGGTGAAGTCAAAACAAGGGTCTTTGCAGCGCAGTCAATCCATGTCTTCGAAATCAAGAGCCAAAGATGGATTATCTCAACAGAGTTCCAAGTTTTCATATATCCCGGGCGACGAAGATAAAAACAATTTTTTCCGGTTTAATCGCTGGATTCCATCATTCTTTTTCCCGTATATTTCAGGTGCGGATGATGTTTTAGCCGACGGCAATTGTGGTTTTCGTGCTATAGCACTCGCACTGGGATATGGTTAAATCACTGGCGTTTTATTCGTACGGAACTTATAGCTGAGTTGGATGAAAACAGACATAGGTACGCTGCGATGTTTCCTGATATAAATGAAATAAGGGAATCATTAAACTGGAACGGCTTAGGTGCAGCTCCCCACAAAAATTGGATGACAGTGCCACCTGCTACAATCCTTATTGCTAACAGGTTTCGAGTGGTTATAGTTTTTATATCTATCGGCAACTCCGCTACTTTTTTCCCGTTATGGTTATCTCCTCGTGATATCAGTGAATATCATATAATTTCAATTGCTTATGTTCAAGATAGCCATTTCATTAGAATTCGATTAGTGGGTGACTATCCAATGCCTGTTCCGAGCAAATATTAGTATTTGTACAAAACAGAAAACGCTAATGATTGGGAGTTTATATACGGAAGTCGATTTCAAAAATATCTCGAACTAAGGCCCGTAGACCCGATTGAACGTATAGATTTAGTATAATTTACACATTTATCAATTCTTTATTGTTGTTGAATTATAAACATGTAATCTATTATTTATTCAATTCTTTATTGTTGTTGAATTGTAAACATGTAATCGATTCTTTCATTTTCCAAAGAAAAATGCAATAAGAAGATTATCGAATTTTCTTCAACCTTTGAATTTTATTTATATGAGCTGGGCATTTGGTTAGCATAAAAGGTGTGTAGGAATGTTAATGATATGAGATGCATAATATTTGTTGAGAGGGTAATATTTGCAAGTTGCACCCTAAACCGTTTGCTTGTAAGTTGCACCCTAAACCGTTTGTTGAATTATAAACATGTAATCAATTATTTATTTAATCAATATTGTTGTTGAATTGTAAACATGTAATCAAACATTTAAACGTCATCCAAAATAAGTCATAATATATAAAGTTTTTTACATCAAAGCTAAATATCTATACATCATCACCACCACCACCAGCATCCTCCTCATCACCACCAGCAGCCTCCTCGTCATCAGCCCCTGGTCGTCGGACAAACGGAGGCAACTCCGGATGAGGGGGGATGTCAATACCATGGCTAGTAGCCCAAATGCTGTACACATCCGCCATCCATACCAGCAAGGCGTGGGACTGGCGCGCCAAATGGAGTGACTCCGCCATGAACTCCCCCGTCGGCGAAATCTGCCGAATGATAGTCCTAGGAGCAGGCGGTACTGGCGGTGGGGCGCGTGCTCTGGCGTGTGCCTGCGGCTGCGGCTGCTCCTGCGGCTGCGGCTGCTCCTCCTCCTCACCAACGGCCGCCATAGGCTGCCAGATGGTCCGACCACCATCAGTGGTCCATCGGAGGTCGTCGCCAAATTTGGCTGCAATCCCCATGCCCATGACGGTCTGTCGACCCAAAATCCTAGGCGGCGTGTCCGTCGTCTGCCTCGCAATTGGGCGTCCATAAACAACCCTAATCGCGAGGCAATGACGGTGATGTACGAGCCGCAAACAATGGGGCTATCCATCTGCAAAACAATCAAATTATAATATAATAATAGATCAAATAATAGATAATACTTATTTATTAAGAATTAATATAAACATTTTTTACCTTGCCTTGAACGACACTGAAGAAATAGGAGGCCATGCAGTGAGCAAGATTCACCCGTCTAGGTGAAAGCAAAGCCCTCAGAAAAAATAAATCAAGGAACGACACCTGCTCCATACTCTGGTCTCTGCTGGCAATGGTGCCGGCAATGCACTGGTGTAGGTACCGGTGCAACGGATCTGTAATGGAGCTCGCCCTAATGGCGCCCTCCCATGGCTGGTCGGAAATGGTCGGCCACCATCCGACCAGAGGAGCCGCCACTGACTGGACCTCGTCAGAATAAAAACGAGGATCATGCGTCTCCTCCTGGGTGTAAAACCCAAGAGTCACCGCCCACTGAGCGAGGGTGAACTCAAACCTAGTGCTCGCCAGCATAAATCGAACAGTTAGGTGCTCCTGGGGGTCCTCATCCTCTATCGCGGGAGTGAACAAAAATGTAGACAAAAACTCCAACGTGAGCTCCCTGTAGCCCCTCCTAGATCCAAAATCAAACATACGCCTCCAGGGCGTCTCTCCCTCGAGCCCAACGATGTCCTGGGCACGTGCTATATCTCCAGCCTCCTCTAGCATGTCCCAGTCGAGGGTGCGGGTCCCCTTCAGGGGCCGTCCAATCAGCTTCCACAGCCTAAGCCGTGGCTGTGTCTCTCAAGGAAAACGAAGATGCGGATGTGGGTCCAGGAAATCACCCTGACCCTCAGGCTCAGTATCTGGATGTGAACGTTTGCGCGGCGGCATAATCTGCAAAAAAAAAGATTAGAAAATCTCAAGAACACAAAAAAGGGTTACGGGCCGTGAGATGATCTCACGGGCCATAACCTTTTGAATGTTCAAAGGGTTACGACCCGTAAATAGCAGTCACGGCACGTGACCATTTGAAAATTCAAAAGGTTACGGCCCGTGAGATCATCTCACGGCCCGTGACCCCTAAAATTTTCAGATTATTTTCGTTTTTAAATTAAATTTTAACATATTTAAACGATAAATATACAAAAATAAAATACGAATTTGAATACGTACCGTAGTAAGGAGTCGTGTAACGCCCCGAAATTTCCTGAAGCAAGCCATTTAATAATAATGGGCTTTTAAGGGTTAATTTAAGAAATAAAGGTAAATTAGTGGGCTATGGACCAAATTAGCCTTAATGGGCTAGGTTTTGATGGGTTTAAGGGCCCTTAATCAGCCCTTAAACATGCATGATCAGTTCCATTCCAGCACTTTGCAACCCTAGCCCCCAAATTTGTAGAGAGAGAAAGTAGAGAGAGAAAGTGAAGAAAACTCAAGATTTGGAGCTTGAAAGGTTGAAAGATTGAAGATCTAGGTGATTGGAGCATCAAACCCTAAGAAAAGAGCAACAAAACCAGGTAAGAATCGACCTTTAAACCCTTCTATTGATCAAACCCGGATTCTAGGGTTTTGGGTTTTGAAAAGTTTCAAAGAAACACATAAAGGTCAAATTTTTACGTATGAAAACGAGTAAAAAGGTTAGGTATGGCTTCATGGATGGTAAACCAAGGATTTGGACGTAAAAAGTTAAGATTTTGGGTTAAAAACGGGCTGGTTCTTAGTTTCTGTTCATCCAGCAAAACTGGGCCCCGATTCAGCGAAACTAAGTATTCATCCAGCAAAACTGTTCATTTATCCAGCGAAACTAAAGGATTTCTAGCGAAACTACAGTTTCGCTGATAATTTCGCTAAGTACTTAGGCTGACCTATAGACATTGCGAAACTAGGAAATTCCAACGAAAGTTGGGCGCTCATGGCAGCGAATCTGTCCAGCGAAACTGGTAGAAGTGCCGCCCAGCGAAACTGGTAGCGATACTGCCAGCGAAACTGGCAGCGAAACTACCAGCGAAGCTGTCAGCGAAACTATGAAGAAAATGACGTTTTTGTGTATTAACTTTCGTGCAGCTCGAGTATTCAGACTATAGCTTAATGACTTAGAATTTAAGCTATTTGGATAAGTTCAGGTGAGTTCTAGATCCCCTATTTTATACATGTTTTAAATGTTTTAGGGCAATATGCATACTAAATACATATTTTTCTAACGAATTGATATCGTCCTTTTCTCATTGTGTTATGACTATTGATCCGATAAATTATCTGGTTATATGTTGAGATTATATTATGTATAACCTAAACATGACAGTGAAACTTAAAGAAAGGTTAGGAGGCCCATAACGTGTACCTTGCTAAAGTAAAGTCTTGCAAGCAATTGATAAAGGAGGGTTGCATTCGTTGTGCCCTCACCCTGATAAAGTGATAAAGTAAATGCTCGAACAGGCAGGTCAGTAAGGCCTGGATTGGCATAACAATAATGACCTGATTGGGTACGACAGTAAGTCCTAAATTGGCTTGTCGGTAAAGTCCTGTGGTTATCATAGGCACCGATAGTGACAGGGAATTGACGGTTAAAGAAGAGTAATAATTAACAAATAATGATAAAGTATCGATAAAGTGATAGTTTGTGTGTATTAATGTTCTGATAGATAGTGATTATTTTCAACTGTTAAAGCTAATATCTTTTACAAAAGCCATTTAACAAAGTAAACCTAGAATTCACTCAGCGAAGCTGACTTTTGTATGCGTATCAGTTGACAGGTGAAAGTTAGGGCTTAAGGAATGGGAGCATGGGACTGAAGCTTCTTGGCATTTAAAGACTGGCATCCCTGATGAAGAAGAGTTTAAGAGGACGTAAAGAGTTTTGATGTTTAAAGACCATGTTTATATTTTAATTTAACTACGTTGTAATGGATTGAAATTACTACCTTTTTCCGCTGCAATGTATATATATATATGCTTATATATAAGTAAATGAAAGTTTTAAATCTATGTTTTGCTGTGAATGACCAACTGTGAGGTTTCCTGAGATAGGGGCCTTACAAGTTGGTATCAGAGCCAATGTTTAAGAGATTTGGGGAAAACTATTTTATAGACCTAAACTTAAACAGATAATGGGACCAAGTGTCAAGGATGCCAGTCCAAGAAGCTCCATGCCAAGAGGTAACAAAGTGTGCTATAAGTATTATTCTAGTGGGTAGTGCCTTCTTATTGAAGTTAGAGTCGAGGTAGGGTATGATAATGTTATATGTGATGCCTATCTGAATTTATGTGACTTATATGTGCATAGAATGGGTATAGTAGGTTCTAGTGTTAGTGTGGTTCAGGATAGGAAAGTTTAGGGCACGGGAAGTTCTGTAAGTAGTTAATCACAACTGGCCACTGTTATTAAAAAATTACAAAACTTGTCGTGAACTGAACTTACCTTGAAAGACCATATTGACATTCTGAATCTTATTGGAAGTAGAAAGAATGACACCAAAGAAAGCAATTCCAGCTATGGTCACCCGGAGAAGCACCAGGGGAAGGCCCCCGACTAAGGCAAAAGAAATTGCAAGTAAGACTGCAAAACCGACCAAAGGGTCAACCAGAAAGCCGGTTGACGAACCGGTTAAGGAGGAGGTTGAGTTAGAAACGGGAGCCGAGGGGCCTACCAATGACCATGCAAAGCTGAAGGAAACAGTAAAGGAAGCTATTGCCCAAGAGGTGCACCAGATCCTATCTAGAGTGATGCCCGCTCTGCTTGCGGAGGTTGTGGAGCAGGTTAAGGGCAACAGTAAAAAGAGTACGGCTTCAAGGAAGGTTGGTAAGAAGGAAGCGGTCAAGACTGAGGAGATGAGCGATGAGGAAGATCGTCTGGATGACAATGACGACCCTAAGGTTGAAGGGGTGACAAAGGGGTGCAGCTACGGGGCTTTTCAGAGGTGTAGGCCCCCAACATTTGATGGCAATGGTAACACTGCTGCTGCTCAGCGTTGGATCAGGGAAATGGAAGTTGTGTTGAGAATCAGCGAGTGCCGAGAAGACTAAAAGGTGAAGTTTGCTTCCCATTCCCTTTTGGATCCAGCACTGTGTTGGTGGGATAACGTCGTTGAGTCTTACGGGGAGGAGGCTATTGAGAGGATGAGGTGGCCGGAAATGAAGAAGTTGGTGATAGAGGACTACTGTCCGGAAAGAGAGCTTGACAAGATTGAACAAGAGTTTGTGAGCTTGGAGGCTGGAAACATGACACATCAGGAGTACACTATGAAATTTAATGAAATGGCACGCCTGGTACCTGACTTGGTGACTCCTGAATCCAAGAGGATCAAAAGGTACATACAAGGGTTGCCTCTGGGCATTAATAGGGACATGGTCACTACCCGACCTAGTACTTTTAGGTCAGCAGTGGACCTCAGTGGAAGGTTGTACGATCATCGCAGGCCAGTGACAGTAGGTGAGACGAGGAAAGTTTGGAATAACAATGGGAAGAGGTATGGAAATGGTAACTACCAACCGGGAAATAAGAAGGCAAGGGTGGATGCAAAACATGTGATTGTGAAGGGGGTCGAGGAAGTTAAGAATTATGGGAAGTGTGGGAGGAGGCATCCCGGAGAGTGCCGAGTGGGTAGCTATGGGTGCTACCTGTGTGGGAAAACTGGTCACATGGCTAGAGAATGCCCAGAATTGAATAAGTGCTTCAACTACCATGAGTCGGGGCACCACAGCAGGGAGTGCAAGAAAGCTAAGCCGGGAAACTCAGGAACGAGCGGGGATGATGACAAGGGGGATGATGGAAAGCCCAAGGTCAGGGCAAGGGCTTTCACTATGAACAAGAAGGAGGCAAGGAAAGACCCGGACGTAGTGTCAGGTATGTTCCTTGTCAATGATGTTTGTGCCTCTATATTATTTGATAGTGGTGCCAGTAAGAGTTTTGTATCTGTACCCTTCTATGCTACACTAGATATCCAAACTAAGGAAATAGATGATGCCTTCGAAGTAGAAACGACCGATGGTAAGTCCATTAGAATAGTCATAGTGTTAGAGGATTGCCACATTAAACTAGGAGGTCATTACTTTCCCGCACAATTGTTTGCCATGCCCTTAGGAGGATTCGATGTCGTACTAGGGATGGATTGGTTAGCTGCCCATGATGCTAACATAGTATGCCAGCAAAAGATGATCTGATTAACGGCTCCAGATGGTAGTCCGGTTACGATATACGGTGATAACGATTGCAAGGTTCCAAGGATCATTTCCATGATCAAGGCGGAGAAATGTATGAGGCGATGGTGCGGAGCTTATCTAGCGTATGTCAAAGATGTTACGGATAAAGCGAAAGAGTTGTCTGATGTACCAGTGGTGCGGGACTTTCCTGACGTATTCCCGGAGGATCTGCCCGGAGTACCACCGGATAGGGAGATAAAGTTCCAGATTGATTTACTGTCAGGAGCCCAGCCCATTGCCAAAGCACCCTACCGCCTAGCCCCGTCCGAGATGAAGGAGCTCATGTCACAACTGCAAGAACTTCTTGACAAAGGTTTCACTAGGCCCAGCATTTCTAAATGGAGTGCTCCAGTATTATATGTAAAGAAGAAGGATGGCAGCATGAGGATTTGTATAGATGACAGGGAATTGAATAAGCTGACCGTGAAGAATCGATACCCTCTACCCAGGATAGACGATCTGTTTGATCAGTTGCAAGGGGCAAGCTGGTTCTCCCGAATAGATCTCCGATTCGGATATCATCAACTGAAGGTAAGGGAGCAAGATATCCCAAAGACGGCTTTCGAACGCACTATGGACATTATGAGTTTCTGGTTATGTCTTTCGGGCTAACCAATGCTCCTGCGGCATTTATGGACTTAATGAATCGCGTGTGTCGCCCGATGTTGGACAGATCAGTAATAGTCTTCATTGACGATATCTTGATATACTCAAAGAACGAAGGAGACCACGCTAGTCATATCAAGGAGGTGTTAGAAACATTACGAAAGGAGAAACTGTATGCGAAGTTCTCTAAATGTGCATTCTGGCTACGGGAGGTGTAGTTTTTAGGGCACGTTATAAATTCCGAGGGAGTTATGGTTGATCCAGCAAAAGTTGAAGCAGTTACGCAATGGAATTCCCCAAGGACGCTATCCGAAATCCGTAGTTTCTTGGAATTGGCTGGCGATTATAGAAGGTTCATCAAAGATTTCTCAAAGATAGCTTCCCCATTATCAAGGTTAATGAGGAAGAACGTGGTGTTCGACTGGGGAAAAGAACAGGAAGATGCATTTCACGAATTGAAGGATAGACTAACCAAAGCTCCTGTACTAGCCCTACTGGAGGGAGATGAAGACCTAACGGTATACTCCGATGCCTCTTACTGCGGGTTAGGCTGTGTGTTAATGCAAAGAGGAAAGGTTATAGCTTACGCGTCCAGACAACTAAAGGACACGGAGGTTAATTACCCGGTTCACGATTTGGAACTTGCCGCAGTAGTGTTCGCATTGAAGATATGGAGACATTATTTGTATGGAACTAAGTGCACCATATTTACCGACCATAAAAGTCTGAAATATTTCTTTGAGCAGAAAGACCTAAGTATGAGACAGAGGAGGTGGTTGGAACTGATAAAGGATTACGACTGTGAAATCCATTATCACCCGGGTAAGGCAAATGTGGTAGCCGATGCCCTGAGCCGAAAGGAAGGATATGAACCAATCTGGGTGAAGGCGTGCCAACTAGTAGTGACCCCAGATGTTATGAGGTTGATAAGCGAAGCGCAAATAGACGCTTTAAAGGAGCAACACATCAAGAAGGAAAGGATGGTGGGAAAAGTAGATGAATTGGTAGAGAACACCTTGGGTGTTAAGACCTTCCACGGCAGGATATGGGTTCCGAGGCATGGCGACTTGCGAGAAAAGATTATGGATGAAGCGCACAAGACCCGCTACTCAATACACCCAGGAGCAAATAAGATGTACCACGACTTGAAGAAAGATTATTGGTGGCCTGGGATGAAGAGAGATGTGGTTGCATATGTAAATAAATGTCTAACGTGCCTACAAGTGAAGGCTGAGCACCAAAGATCTTATGGTTATGTTCAGCCATTAGAGGTACCAGAATAGAAGTGGGAACATGTTACCATGGACTTTATCACCAAATTACCCCGCACGACAAAAGGTCACGACGCGATATAGGTGATAGTTGATAGACTGACTAAGAATGCGCATTTCCTGCCAATCAAGAAAGCAATTAGTTCAGAAAAGCTTGCTGAACTGTTTATCCGAGAAATTGTGGCGCGGCATGGTATGCCCGTATTGATTGTTTCAGATAGAGATACGCGGTTCACCTCAAAGTTTTGGAAAAAGTTCAATGAAGAAATGGGCTCGAGGTTGCATGTTAGTACCGCATACCACCTGCAGACCGATGGGCAATCGGAAAGAATGATCCAGACACTAGAAGATATGCTTCGGGCATGCGTTATAGAATTTGGCGGTAACTGGGATGATCATTTGCCACTAGTAGAGTTCTCTTATAACAACAGCTACCACGCCAGTATTAAGATGCCGCCATATGAGTTATTGTACGGTCGACGGTGCAGAACTCCTATTTGTTGGGGTGATGTCGGTCCGAAGGAGCTAGGAAGCTTAGAAGTCATGGAAGCCACAACGGAAAAGTTGGAGAAAATCAAGGCGTATATGAAGGCTGCCAAGGATAGACAAAAGTCATACGCCGACAGAAGAAGGAGACCAATAGAATTTAGCGTGGGTAACAAGGTAATGTTAAAAGTGTCGCCATGGAAGGGGATTATCCGATTTAGGAAGAGGGGGAAACTGAGTCCCAGGTTTATCGGACCATTTAAAGTACTAGTACGAGTTGGGGATGTAGCTTACAGGCTAGACCTTCCAGAAGAATTAAGTGGGATACACCCTACCTTTCATGTGTCGCACTTAAGGAAATGTTTAGCACCGAATGAGGCAGTCGTGCCTCTAGATGACATCGAAGTCGACGAGAAGCTGAACTATGTAAAGCAACCAGTGGCTATACTGGACCGGAAGGAGAAACAATTGAGGAACAAAGTAGTCAAGCAAGTCAAAGTACAATGGAAACACCGAAAGGGTCAGATGCCACCTGGGAATCCGAGGAGGAAATGAGACGACAATACCCCGATCTGTTTAACGACGAAGCAGGTTTCGAGGACGAAACCTAAATAAGGGGGAGACTTGTAACGCCCCGAAATTTCCCGAAGCAAGCCATTTAATAATAATGGGCTTTTAAGGGTTAATTTAAGAAATAAAGGTAAATTAGTGGGCTATGGACCAAATTAGCCTTAATGGGCTAGGTTTTGATGGGTTTAAGGGCCCTTAATCAGCCCCTAAACATGCATGATCAGTTCCATTCCAGCACTTTGCTACCCTAGCCCCCAAATTTGTAGAGAGAGAAAGTAGAGAGAGAAAGTAAAGAAAACTCAAGATTTGGAGCTTGAAAGGTTGAAAGATTGAAGATCTGGGTGATTGGAGCATCAAACCCTAAGAAAAGAGCAACAAAACCAGGTAAGAATCGAACTCTAAACCCTTCTGTTGATCAAACCCGGATTCTAGGGTTTTGGGTTTTGAAAAGTTTCAAAGAAACACATAAAGGTTAAATTTTTACGTATGAAAATGAGTAAAAAGGTTAGATATGGCTTCATGGATGGTAAACCAAGGATTTGGGCGTAAAAAGTTAAGATTTTGGGTTAAAAACGGGCTGTTTCTTAGTTTCTGTTCATCCAGCGAAACTGGGCCCCGATTCAGCGAAACTAAGTATTCATCCAGCGAAACTGTTCATTTATCCAGTGAAACTAAAGGATTTCTAGCGAAACTACAGTTTCGCTACTGCGAAACTACAGATTCGCTGATAATTTCGCTAAGTACTTAGGCTGACCTATAGACATTGCGAAACTAGGAAATTCCAACGAAAGTTGGGCACTCATGGCAGCGAATCTGTCCAGCGAAACTGGCAGAAGTGCCGCCCAGTGAAACTGGTAGCGAAACTGCCAGCGAAACTGGCAGCGAAACTACCAGCAAAACTGTCAGCGAAACTATGAAGAAAATGACGTTTTTGTGTATTAACTTTCGTGCAGCTCGAGTATTCAGACTATAGCTTAATTGACTTAGAATTTAAGCTATTTGGATAAGTTCAGGTGAGTTCTAGATCCCCTATTTTATACATGTTTTAAATGTTTTGGGGCGATATGCATACTAAATACATATTTTTCTAACGAATTGATATCGTGCTTTTCTCATTGTGTTATGACTATTGATCCGATAAATTATCTGGTTATATGTTGTGATTATATTATGTATATGTGACACCCTACACATATCCCACATCGGCCGTGGACATGAGAGATTCCTGGTTCATAAGGAATGTCTGGCCTCTAATATCAATAACGCGTTTTGGGCTTATTGGCTGTGGATGAGAGGAGAACTCCACAGTTAAGCGTGCTCAGGTGGGAGCAATCCAGGGATGGGTGACCTCCCTGGGAAGTTTTCACCCGGGCAACCAAAAGCAAATCCGTGAGCTCCTCGTGGGCGAAGCGGACAATATTGTTGGTGTGAGAGGTCGGGTGTGACAGAATGGTATCAGAGCCACTCCTGTGCCGTTCGGGGTGTGGGACATACCTCACCAAGGATGGTGACTTCTCGGGCTCATCGAGGACGATGAGTCTAAACAGGGGGTGCTTGTGACACCCTACACATATCCCACATCGGCCGTGGACAGGAGAGATTCCTGGTTCATAAGGAATGTCTGGCCTCTAATATCAAAAACGCGTTTTGGGCGTATTGGCTGTGGATGAGAGGAGAACTCTACAGTTAAGCGTGCTCAGGTGGGAGCAATCCAGGGATGGGTGACCTCCTTGGGAAGTTTTCACCCGGGCAACCAAAAGCAAATCCGTGAGCTCCTCGTGGGCGAAGCGGACAATATTGTTGGTGTGAGAGGCCGGGTGTGACAGTATAACCTAAACATGACAGTGAAACTTAAAGAAAGGTTATGAGGCCCATAACGTGTACCATGCTAAAGTAAAGTCTTGCAAGCAATTGATAAAGGAGGATTGCATTCGTTATGCCCTCACCCTGATAAAGTGATAAAGTAAATGCTCGAACAGGCAGGTCAGTAAGGCCTGGATTGGCATGACAATAATGGCCTGATTGGGTACGACAGTAAGTCCTAAATTGGCGTGTCGGTAAAGTCCTGTGGTTATCATAGGCACCGATAGTGACAGGGAATTGACGGTTAAAGAAGAGTAATAATTAACAAATAATGATAAAGTATCGATAAAGTGATAGTTTGTGTGTATTAATGTTCTGATAGATAGTGATTATTTTCAACTGTTAAAGCTAATATCTTTTACAAAAGCCATTTAACAAAGTAAACCTAGAATTCACTCAGCGAAGCTGACTTTTGTATACGTATCAGTTGACAGGTGAAAGTTAGGGCTTAAGGAATGGGAGCATGGGACTGAAGCTTCTTGGCATTTAAAGACTGGCATCCTTGATGAAGAAGAGTTTAAGAGGACGTAAAGAGTTTTAATGTTTAAAGACTATGTTTATATTTTAATTTAACTACGTTGTAATGGATTAAAATTACTACCTTTTTCCGCTGCAATGTATATATATAAATATATATATGCTTATATATAAGTAAATGAAAGTTTTAAATCTATGTTTTGGTGTGAATGACCAACTGTGAGGTTTCCTGAGATAGGGGCCTTACAAGTCGGCGGTATGAAAGTGATGAAAATCCGGAGCTCGTGACAGAGTGAATCGGATGTGTGTTTAGGGGGCGTAAATGAAGAAATGGGCCGTGAGGTTGTATATATAATACGGCTTCACGGTCGTGAAGGGCCTCATGGCCCGTTACAAATTACCAAAACGGGCCGTGAGTGTCCTCACGGCCCGTGAGGCTGGGTAATTTTTAAAAAACAACCGTTGAGACTTCACGGCCCGTTTGGTAACCCACAAACGGCCCGTAAAGTCCCTCACGGGCCGTTTCATTATTTTCAAAGTCTATAAATTCAACCACTTCACACAACCAATTCACACAAATTTACACAATATCCAAACCATGAGTGCTACAAGTTTTACATCAAGTTCCTCGTCGCATTCACCGGATCAAAATCCATGGACGGATGAAGAGGAGGTGACTTTAGTAAGATCTTGTATTAAAAATTCAGGGACTATCCCACCAAATTCAATATTTTGGAACCGGGTCTCAACTCGTTTTCATTAAATTCTCGAACGTGAAGAATATCGCACCACTCGCGAACATAGCAACAAGTGGTTTGACTTGAGAAGGGAGGTCACGACATTTCACCAGCTCTACAAAGACGTTTACAACAATCGAAATACGTTATGGAATGATACGGATATTATGACAACAACTTAAGAAAGATATCGGGAGCATTTTGGAATTTCTTTTAATCATTTTGCGGCTTGGATCTTTTATAAAGATCAAGAAGATTAAAAATTATGTGTTTTATTATTGTGTGATAATAACGGTTTATTGTTTTTAATAAAGTGTACTAATAAACGTTTATGTTTTAATAAAATATTTAATTACTGTTCTACATTATACGTCCAGAATACAGTTCGTCTGCCATAAATCTTCAGAATCTAAAGCAAGCATCCTGTAAGTTAACCTCTTGCCACTCTAAAGATCTATTTTGAACCAACCTACGCAATAACATACAAATTACAACTCCCGAATCTCGACCAATATGTCCGGCGTTAGGAGGCCAAACAGTTTCACCGGATATGACCAGTTCTTCAATTTCTTCTTGTCCGGAGTGCTGCCATGTTGTATACGTGACAGAAAATGTAAAAAGTACGATTCGAATTGTACGAAAATCGTTTGGGCATTACGATGAATGCACCATGAATCATCACACGTATTTGGTCGGCATTCGTATGGAGAATATATACGAACTTGTAGTGTGTCCATAGAAATCTTAAAAAGATACCAATTTTCTTCGTCATCAGACATTGGTACGTAAACCTACAAAACAATTTAATTCACGGTTATAAATTCATGATTTTTAGTGTAAACATGAAAACAGTATTACCGTATCAACTTCCCATAACGTGGGATATAGACAGTCACTCCCGTCGCCATATTCGTTACCATTAACGGACCCCGAGTATATTAAGTTAAATCACTCAAATGGGAGAATCGTCCAACGATCACTACCCGACAACTCTTCTGTTCTACGTATTTCTTCGTATCTCCATATTGTGAGTCTATTTGTCCACGCCCGAACATGCTATAAAATAACAACTTTTTAATTGTTAAAATTTTAAAATAAAATAAAATATACAAAAAAAACTTTAATTCATACCTCTGTACCTAAAGACACGTTTCCGAGTAATTCACGCCAAAATTGTAACTGAATATCGTAATTACCCATGTAATACACCCTACATGTTTGGGAATCACCGTTACGTATAAAGTGAATAACATTTTGAGATCAGTTCCTCCCGTTCTGCCAATTATGGTTATCTATTGGATCAGGAATACTTTCCACAATATCTCGTGAGTTTGAAGAGGACTCATTTTGACGTCTTCTATTACCTCTACGAGAAGACATTTTAACTGTTTCGTTTCTCACTAACCGTATATAACAAGTAATATATATAACGTTTTATATAGAATCTTAAATCGAATCAAGGAATAATACGTCACGTCACATAATTATAAAATTTAAAAATGCACGCAAATCGAGGAAAAGAAATTCTCAGAATGATTAATACGGCCCGTGAGAGAACTAACGGGCCGTTATTGGACTTGTTCACGGGCCATGGGTATTGACACTTACGGGCCGTGATGTGTTTCACTGCCCGTGAGCGTGTAAAGATGTGAAAATTAATTTTCACAAAACCATACGGCCCGTAAGGCCCTTCACGGGCCGTGAAAAAAGGCAAAGGGCGTCCCTTTTGTTAGGACCGTGTACGTACGGAGTACTAACTGATTCTAAGTTATACCAGATCAAATAGTGCGGAATCCTATTTGATTGGCGATCCAATCAGGGAGAACGAAATCAAGATCAATCCTAACGATTAGAAAACGTTAAGAATGGATTAGGAATGATCTAGGACGTTCTGTGAAGTTGGAATAGACGAACAGGGCGCTCTGGGTCGACTAGGGTTATGAATATTCGAAGTCTCCGTTTTTCCACGAATTAAGTGGTATTTATAGGTAAGGGTTTCTCATTCGGGCGACTGAACCATTCGCATGGTTCAGTCGTGCGATTGAGCTATGCGGTTGATCCATACGCACGACTGAGCCTTCAATCATACGACTGGTTCAATCTCATGCTTCAGTCTTCCGACTGATCCAGTCTCATGGTTCAGTCGTATGACTGAGCCATTCGCATGAAATTATTCATGCGTATGGTCCATTGGCATGGCCCATTCGCATGATAACTTCATCATGTTAAGTTTGAATGTGTTAATCATTACAACATTATGCATACCAATTCAAACAACCACAAACCTATATATAATTAGTCATTACACAACCCATTAATGAAATATATAAACATTATAATATAAACAACTAAATGTATTTCATTAATCAATATTCAATTACATATAATCAAGACATTTCAAAGATATTACATTCAGCTCAGAATCTAGGTGCACATGTATCAACAAACTCCCCCTTGGACCTAGATTCCTCTATTGTCTTGCTTTACCCATTACCTCTTCGTACTTCTTGAATTTCTCCTCTCTGGTTACGCCTGCATGTATTTCAAATACAAAGCAGAGGCGTATGACGTGGTGATACTGGAGAGCTTGTACAATATCCTGCGAGTCATAGAACAGTGGCCACTTGTAGAGTGTATAAACATCATTAGCCGACAAGTTCGTAAGCCACATCGGGTCAAATACCCGGATGACATCCATCTGTCCATCTTTGTTCATCACTATGACTGCTTCAGCTGTTCGCCAATCATAGTACCACCATTTGAAATGCGAAGTGATGTCCTGAGGCATTTCCCTTAGAGGGATCTTCGACATGGTGCGCGGAGGACGCCACTTCAACACAATCTTTGGCTTCCCGGTTCGTGGATCAACTTCAGACCTTCGAATGTACCTCGTAGGTTGCTGAGGCCTGAAGTTCACCCACCGGGTGTGGTACTCTTTCTTTAACGCAGCTTCGAACCAACCTGACATCTTTCTGGGATCAGCATAAAAAGCTTTAGCTTTGCCAGTTGGTTGAGCTCAAACCCAGGTAGAGTTTTTAGATCGTGTGGGAATCTAAAATACTCGATACCTTTCTCTCTTTTAACTGCATAAACGTTAAGGTCATCAAAATACGCCCACGATATAATTTTGCCAGACACCTTTTGATGTTTCTTTACTCTGTAGAGCTTGGTGTAGGCATCAGACATTGGAGCACTTCGTTGGGCACGAAGATCCGCAAAACAAGCAGCCCATTCAGCCTTTCTCACTTTGACTTCCTCCTCAGTGGCTCTGGCTGTATCTTCTTGTTTGTCGGACTCTTCTTCCATCTTATCCAGAGTATCAAACGTCTCGCTGACCAGATTGTCATCCAGATTTGGAATGACATGACCTTCAGTGTCAGTGTTCTCTGGATAGCATTGGTCTGTTATATCCTCTATCTCAATCTCATCTACATCATGTAGTTCTTCTTCACTATCAACTTGAACTTGGGAGCATCTTTCACTATGTCGTCAGGGTTGAGTTTGAACATTTCTGCCAACTGTTCCTTAGTGAAGCTGTGAATAATCTCTCCCTCTTCTGGGGTATGCTCAACTGATCTTCTTACGATTCCCTGTAGATCAAGAATCATTGTTAATTGACTCTTGACCTGTTATAGGGGTTCGACATCATATTCATCTCTTTGAAAGTTTGGATCTGCTTGATTTAAACATGCAACACAATATTTGTTAGTAAGTAATCAAACACAATCATTATTAAGACAAAAGATATAAACATTAATTACACAAGTGTTACACAATTTTCCAAATACAAAAGCCTTTTAAATACAGAAACATAAATAACTAATCAGTACTTTTGTCTTGAATTTCAGGAGTATCTTTAGGTGGGGCAGACGTAGAGGTTCCTTGGTCTTGACGTTGTTTAGTACGCCTCTCGTCTGCTGCTTCATCACTTTGTTCTCCTGCAGCCTCTCCTCCTTCATCATCATCATCATCTTCTTGTCATCACTATCACTACCTTCATCACTTTCATCATCCTCATCATCGTCATCCTCTTCATCATCGTCCTCCTCTTCATTGCCCCCTTCACCAATCTTGAGGGGCTCATTCTGATTGCCTTTAAGCTTCAGCAATAGAGACTTGTGCGCCGCCTCCAGCTTTCCCATCCTCTCATCAGTCTCAGCCTCGTGTTGTAACAAGCCTGTGATCTGATCAGTCTGTGAAGTGATCACTTGGGCTTGTGAGGATGTCAACTCCCTCAATCTCTCAATCTCAGCTGTTTGTTTAGAACTTTCTTCTTGCAGCTGTAGAATCTGGGCAGACTTGGCCTTGTCGGAGGCTAGCAACTGGAGCACCATGCTGTTTAGTGCAGCAAGTTGCTCAGCCACAGAGACCGGAGGTATAACTGAGCTCGAAGGGGCAAATGAGGTTTGGGTTTGGTGAGTGGTGGTTATAGTGGTGGCTGTGGTGTAGATGGGAGGAGATGGTATGGCTGTAGTGGGGGGTACAGTGGTGGTGGTGGAAGATATGTGAGTATGATGTGGTGGTATAGTAGTGGTGGTGGTTTGGGGTGTTCGGGATGTGGTGGATGTGGTGGCAGTGGTGATTGGTGTAGAGACGGAGGTGGTGAATCGAAGCCTCTTTCCCTTCTTACCATACGGTCTGGCCATGGTTTTCTTCCTCTTCCCAGTAGATACCGGGGCAGCAGTCTGTGTACTGGGTGCATCAGGGGAGTATGCGGGATCTAATTCTGTTTGTGTACCCCCCGATGTCCCAGTCTGCCCTCCAACAGTCCTCATCCCCTTTACAGTGGCAACCACCTTGCTGTCCTTGCCTTCGGGTCAAGCCCTCTTCCTCACTCTCTTCCTCATCCTCATAAGGTGGACTGAAGTGAGGTACAAACCCAGCAGCTGTAGTGACAGTATCAGGAGATGGCTGGGTGGTATGTGTAGATAGGCCCTCAGATGTAACCGGCCTAGCATCGCCATCATGGCTGTCATCATCATCAGAATCATCTGATGGAATAGCAATCACCTCAGAATCAGAATCACTACCTCATGACGCCACCTGCGTCTTCCGGGGGCACATAATCAGCCCGGGCCAGATGCCCAATCAGTCACTTCATAGCAGGTTTCACTTGCTTTCCTCTATACACCTTCATCCTTCCCAAGGTGGTGTCATCCATGATCTCAAGAGGCATAGCATCGCTCTTGTCCTTTGGGAGGTCGGGCAGCTTCTCATTGAAGATAAGCTGTAAGAATCTGGGGTACATACAAAACCCTCCTTCCCCTTAGCTTCGAGATTCTCTATCAGGTATGTAAATATCATGTTGGAGAAGCTGAAAGGGTGGTTGAGGACCAATGCAACATACGCATTCTGAATTTGGTCCGATAAGTCATCGAAACCACCCCTCCGCGAAGCAATGCACTTCAGGATGACGTGCGCCAAGTACTTGTACTGGGGGCTCAGGTTGCTCTTGTTTAGCACACCTGAAGTGATATCCCCACAGTACCCTATCCTCAAGAAGCATCCACGTACAGTAAGTGGGTGGATCTTGAGTGGGTGAGACTCATCATCATCAAATCCTAAGACTCTCCTGATGTCAGCAGCACGTATCTCAATCTCCCTACCGAAGATAGAACTTCGTATGCAGTAGGGCTCTGCTGATCTATCCACTGTAGCACCTTCCCAAATGCCTGATGTACTGACTGATACGGTGTACAGGGTGTGGAAATAGCTCGGTGAATCCTAGATCTCCTCAAAAAATCTATAATCCCCGAAAAGTCTCCTCCATTCCTTGAGGTGGAATCCAAGTTAGCATAGATGTTGTGCTTTGGATTTATAGTCCACCTGTTAGCCATATTCCTGTAATCAATAGCAAACATACGTCATATACTTGAAAAACAGAGTTTGACTAATTTGAAAACAGACTGATTCAATCGTGCGATTGAACTAACCGACTGGGTTCAGTCGGTTGGACATATATACGACTGAACTTCAATTTGGTTGATCATGTATGCGACCGACTTTCATTCGGATGATGAGTCATGCGATTAAGTTGACTTGTGAGACTGAACCTGCGATTGACTCGGTCGACCGAATGAACCCATTCGCATGTTTCATTCGGTCGACTGGATGAATCGTCCCTTTCAATCGTGCGAATTAGATTCATTCTGGAGTCCAGTCGTATGACACAATCAACCCATTCGTATTCTTCATTCGTATGATTGAGTGAGTCGCCTCGTTCAATCATGCGATTGAAGTTCATCAGGGAGACCAGTCGCATCGTAGAAAAACTGTTCCATTTCAAACTGAGATTTATCATTTTTACGAATTAGACATTAAGATCAGGCTTGTTAGACTCGCAATCATGTACTTCGGCTGCTTAAATCATTTGTTTTAACATGTTAAGTGTCTAAGGCAGTCTATTGGTTGATTTGTTACGGTGCAACTTTTAGGGCAAATGCGGACTGATTTCATATCAGATTTGACGTTTTTGATTCATCTTTGTGTCGCATATTACCTGTGTAACAAATACAAATGGTCAGAATGCGTATATCACAAGTATTAAAGATCAAACGAAAATCGGCAGAGTATCGGTGTCGGGAATATTAGGGCGAATGATGTCTGCGATCGACTAAGGGGGCTATTTATAGCCAGACTCAGTTCAATCGGCCGACTGGACTCATTCGCTTTGCTCATTCGGCCGAATCAAAATCAAGACATACGATCGAGTCTAATCGCATGATTCATTCGTTCGATTGAAACTGGGTCGTATGATTCGCTCAATCAACCAGTTTCATTCGATCAACTGACCTCCATTCGTACGTTTGACCTAATCGGTCACTTTCAATCGGCCGATTGGGCTTATTCGCGTGGTCCAATCTTACGATTGAGTTCAATCGTATAGCCCATTCGTATAAGCATACTCATGATGAAGGAGTGCGATTGGGCTATACTTGTGCCATCTTAATCATTTCGTTTGCTGACACATAGTCTTACTTAAACAGTTGATAAAACATTATTAGCTTTTGATCATCTCAAACATGATCACTCTTGAAAACAAACAATCACTGATCACCTCAGACGTGATCCATTTATCCACCCGATCACCTCAGACGTGATCCATTTATCCTTTCAGAAACAATCTGTTTAGATAAACATTTAGCACATTCAGTGACATTTTGCAGATAACAGTATACACAGTCCGACATGACTCATTATACTAAGAAATAAATAAAATTTAAACTATGAACAAAAAAGAACATCTTTTGTGATTTTTGTTAGGGCAGGTTTGTGTAGCCTATCAGCATTGACATTATATCAGGAACAGACTCATTTGGAATCAGACAAGCATATACACCATTACTTGGAACATTTTGAGTTGATTTCATTTTTCATGATGACATATCACAGTTTGTTCTTATCTAAGACTTCTAAGTACTAACTGGGAATCATGTTTAATATGATACGTAACACACTTAGATTGTCAACTTTAGTCGGTGCATACAAGATGATTGTCAGTATACTTGTCCACTTTAAATTCATACACAGACTTTTGACTTACATTGGTAATGTATTAAGTTATATTATTTCAAACAACATTTGTGTATCCCACACTTATATGGTAATCAGCATTCCTTAAAGAACTTTCGAGCGGTCTTTAGGTATTTTTGCAAGAAGAGACTATTCTTAGATCTTTCAAAGAGAAGCCAATCCTCAGGTTAGTACTATCGCACAGCAGAGAGGCGGCAAACAACAATGAAGTCTAGAATATATAGGTTATGCTTATCCCCAGGTCAGTGCCATCGCACAGCAGAGAGGCACACAACCTATCTCCTTGTTAGAGCATTTCTTATTTTCTTTTGCACATAGCGCACCAACAACACAAGTTATCAGCTTGATTATGCTAGTATTCATTTTTTTCGTGCTTTTGCTCTTTTTGTGGTCATTTGTACACCTTTGGTGGCATTTATTTGCTCGTTATCCCTTATCGGAAGAACTGATTGTGTTAACCAGTGATAAGATGGGAACCCACAGTTGATTGAACCTTTTAGTTTAGATTAAGTTTACCAATAAGTCTACTTGTCTATTATGTTAAATCTACTGACACATCATATAATGAACTAGCACCTCCCTAGATCAACTTTCTCCGTGTAATTACAGTAACAATCAAACGTACTATCATTTTCCCATTTTGTTAGACTTAGACTTCTCTGATGTTTTATATTTTCAGTAAATTAATTAACATTTTTGATCTCAAACTCATTTTGTTGTTCCAAATAACTCGATGCCTGTGTACTATCATCTTCCATTTTGTCGAGTCATATTTCCTGTTTTGTTGTCTTTGCCTTTTCAGCTTTACTCACCTTCCCCCATTTTTTTTGTAAGTAAATGCATACTGAAATAAATCTCCCCCTAAAATTCTAAAATAAAAAAATCTTTTTGTGTTTTTGGATTTTATACGACATGGGAATTAAAAAATAAATTAAAGTGAAAGAAAAAGAAATAAACAAATAGACACGAGTCGGACTATGTATCTGCTTCTTCAGCAATCACATCACTTTTCTTTTAACGCCGTTGACCTCTAGCAGATATAAAAATCTTGGTTTATCAAACGGTTTGGTGTAAAGGTCAGCGCGCTGAAAATCCGTGTTAATTTTAATCACATCAATTAATTGTTTTTCATAGCAATCGCGTATGAAATGATATTTAATCCCGATGTGTTTTGTTTTTGGGTGTTGAACAGGATTTTTAGTGACGGCTATGGCAGCAGAATTGTCAACATAAATAGGAGTGTTAGAAAATTTCAAACCGTAGTCGCGCATTTGCTGTTGAATCCAGATAATCTGAGAGCAGCAACTTGCAGCAGCAACATATTCAGCTTCACAGGTTGATAAAGCAACCGAGGTCTGCTTTTTGCATTGCCACGTGACTAACCCTCTTCCAAAGAACTGACACCCTGCTGATGTAGACTTGAAATTCATCTTGCAGCCACCATAATCTGAATCGCTGTACGCAGTAAGCTCGAAGTCATCATCATGAGGATACCACAATCCCAGTGTTGGAGTACCCTTCAGATAACGAAAAATCCTTTTCACCCCAATCAAGTGATTCACTTTTGGCTTCGCTTGATATCTAGAACATAAACATGTGGCATACATGATATCTGGACGCGAGGCAGTAAGATACATGAGAGATCCGATCATCCCACGATACATAGTGGCATCCACCAAATCCCCATTCTCATCAGTAGCCACATCATGATTTGTGGCAAGAGGGGTACCGGCAGCAGACACATTTTCCATGTCAAAGCGACTTAGAATATCGCCGACATACTTGGACTGATGTAAGAAAATGCCGGTTGGTGTTTGATCCACCTGTAATCCTAGGAAGAACTTCATTTCTCCCATTGCACTCATTTCAAACTCTGCCTTCATCACAGATTCGAACTCTTTTCACAAAGCTTCATTTCTAGATCCAAAGATGATGTCATCTACATAGATCTGCACCATAAGCAAGTCACCATCCTTTTCTTTGATGAACAATGTACAGTCAATCACACCCCTGCGAAAACCATGTTTCAACAAATGAGTGGAGAGCTTTTCATACCAAGCTCGAGGAGCCTGATGTAGCCCATACAGAGCTTTGTCTAACTTGTAGACTCTGTCCCGATGATAAGGATCTTCGAATCCTTCGGGTTGACTGACATATACCTCTTCCCGGATTTCCCCATGCAAGAATGCACTCTTAACATCTAGTTGATAAACTTTGATCTTCATGTAAGAGGCGTAGGCTAGAAAGATACGTATAGCTTCCATTCTAGCTACGGGAGCAAAGACTTCATTGTAGTCGATTCCTTCGACTTGTCTGAAGCCTTGAACAACCAACCGTGCCTTGTTTCTGATAACAACACCCTGGTCATCCTTCTTGCACTTTAGTACCCATTTGGTACCAATTACCTTGACTCCTTTTGGCCTGTCAACTAGTGTCCAGACTCCAAGTTTCTTGAACTGGAGTAGCTCTTCTTGCATGGCATTACCCAGGCCTCATCTTTCAGTGCGTCACAGACATATTTAGGCTCGATTTGTGAAACAAAACATGAGAAAGCCCCGTCATTGACATAACCCTTCTCCATGACTGCAGCATAATCAGCAGAGTACAGCTGATTTCTTGTCTGCACACCGGATTGAATGTCCCCAATGATAGACGTGGGGGGATGATTCACACTGATTCTAGTCACTGGTGTGGTAGGAACCACAACCTCAGAATCCAGATTGGTGACTACTGGTTCAGTATCCGGATTTCCCACAGCTGGTTCAGCAGCTGATGACTCACTTTGTTGATTAGCTGTATGTGCAGGGTTAGAATCAGCTGCTTCTTCATCACCGGATGAATCATCACTCTCGTCATGAGCAGGAGTTGAGGAACTTGAGGCACCATCAGTAGGTGTGATGTTGCTTGAATCCAGATTCGATGAGTTAAGAACATCATACATCATCTGGGTAGCAACCTCATCCTCTGAATCAAATTGTGGAAGATTGAAGGATTTGAAAAAGCCATCATAATCGAAGAATGATGATGGACCTTTTCCAGCAGGAGGGGTGATGTATCTCTAAACATCCACGTTGCACCACACCTCTACCTGACCTGTCGAGTTATTGTAAACTCGCTTGTCTGGGATGCTGTATCCTAAGAATATTCCTTGATCAGCTTTCTCGCTGAACTTGCCATCCTGAGTCTTCTTCAGCAATGTACATGGAGCTCCAAATGGTTCCAGATACTCCAAATTTGGCTTTCTCTTCTGAAGTAGCTCATAACAAGTCTTGCCATGCCTTTTGACTACTAACACACGATTAAGCGTGTAGCAGGCATTTGCAACCGCCTCATTCCAGAACTGAACTGGGAGCTTTGAATCAGCTAACATGGTTCGCGCAGTCTCAATTAAGCTCCGATTCTTTCGTTCTGCAACTCCATTCATCTGTGGCGCGTATGCTGAAGTGAACTGATGAACAATCCCCTTTTCTTTGCAGAAAGCATCCATCCACTGATTTTTGAACTCTGTGCCATTGTCGAACGAATTTTCCTCACCTTCAGATTGTAGAGTAACTCCAGTGTCGTGACGAGCACCTTGAATGATTCAAATGTTTCTGATTTAGCTTTCAGAAACATCACCCAGGTGAATCTTGAGTAGTCATCTGTGACTACAAAGCAGTACCAGTCTCCTGCTATACTCTTTGTGTTGACTGGACCAAAAGATCCATGTGTAGCAACTCCAGGGGCATCTCAATTGAGTTGACGTGCTTGGTCTTGTGAGATTTCCTGGTCTGCTTTCCCTTCTTGCATGAGACACAAAAATCAGGAAGTTGGAAGTTCTTGACTGTAACTCCTTCAACTAGATTGTTGTGAATCAGATGGTTCATCTTCCTGTGATTGATGTGTCCCATCCTTCTGTGCCATGAGATGGATTCCTTCTCTGTCGTTTTGATAGAAAACATTGAGCTGTAGACTCAGAGGTAGAAACATTAGACATATCCAATACATATAAATCATTGTACCTGGATGCAGACATCAAAACCTGCTTCTCTGGAATCTCCATCTCCTTTTTCAGTATGTAACATTTTCGGTTGTCAAACATAACTTTGAAGCCCTTGTCACATATCTGAGACACTGAAAGTAAATTGTTTTCTAGTTGTTGAACAAAATTTACTTTATCAAACTTTACCTTCTCATTACCTACTTCCCCTTGAGCAGTAATGTATCCTCCTTTGTTACCAGCAAAGGAAACATGTCCCCCTTTAATTTGTTTGACATTGAAAAGAAGAGACTTGTTTCCTGTCATGTGCCTGGAAGCTCCGCTATCCACAATCCATGTATTGGTTGAAGCACTGTAGCGGACAACCTGTGCATAACTGAAAACAATCAGTTAAGGAGGGGGACCCAAGCCTTGACTGGCTTGGGTTTCCCAGAGGCATCACACATGATGAACTCGACCCACTGTCCTTTGTCAGTTGGTGGGATATCAACCTTCAACTTATCCTTGCTATCAGACACTTCAGATGATTTAGGCTTCCACATACCATCTTTATGGAAAGATTGTTTGTGGTAGACATTTGATTGATTGACAGTTTGTATCTTTGGTTTAGGTTCTAAAACTGGTTTCACCTCAGGCATCACAGACTTGCCAGTGGCTTGTCTATTTTGTCTGTGGTGAGGAGGAGAGGTATAAGACCTAGCAGGTGTGTTAGACCTAACAGGAGTCTTAGATCTCTGTTTTGGAACCGAATTGACATCATGATCTAACTCAATCTTAGCCCTAGGTGTCTGATAACGAGGACAGTTTGAAGAGATGTGACCTCGTTTCCCACAAGAGTAGCAGGATCTCCTTTCCAATGGACTAGAAGTTCTCTTGTGGGGTGGGGAGTAAACCTCAGGAATGGGCCTTTTGGTCTCAGTCTTTGAACATTTATCCTCTTTAACAAACTTAACTTGTTTAATATTTTAATTAATTTGTCTTTGAGGCTGAATATTATCCCTTTTAACTGATTTAATTTGAGTGGTTTTAGATATCTTGGTTTGTGTTATATTTGATTTTGACTCCAAACCAAGAGATGTTTGAACATTTGCTTCCACCCGTTTCTCAGCATTGACATTTCTTGATGCTGAGGTTTTCTGATCATAATCCGGAGAAGCAGGCTTAACTGCTGTGTCCGGATCACGAACCAGAGGAGTTGTCACCACATGATCCTTTATTTGGTTGTTATTAATTGGACGTTGTTTTGTGTTCAAAAGGATCTCATGTGGTGGTGGAACTTCCTTGTAACCCAATCCCTCCCCATTGTTGCGTTCTTTAACCAAGTTTTTCAAAATGTGCGAAGAACTCGCTAAACTATGTAGTTTTTGTTTCAAAGACTCATTTTCTACTTGTAAACCGCTTTTTCCTTTTTAGTCTCCTCAATGGTCTTTAAGTAGTATTTAATGTCATTTTCTTGATTAAAGGCAACAACTTCAGTTTCCTTTAGTTGCTTCTGCAACGCATCTAACTTCTCCTTATAACTGCTCTCATTTTGTTTTAAGACACGATTAGCTTCTGAGCACAGTTTTAAGTCATTTACTAAGTTATCGTTGTGTTCTAACAACCTAGAAATTTTAGATCAATGCTTTCCTTAAATTTATCACATTCAACACAAGCATGTTTATCAAATAATTCATCTTTAGATTGTACCTGTGTAGATGTTGACGTGCCAGCCATGAAAGCATTCTGAGACGTAGGTTGAGCTTCAAATTCTGAATTCAACTCATTCTGGACAAATTCATCAACAGCATCAAACGTCTCTTCCAAATCAGTAGTATCAACCTCAGCTAAGCTTTCCCCTTCACTTGCTGAGTCTTCGTTCAAGTCCTCCACAGACGCTATGTTAGCCTCATCAGACACGAATCGAAAGGACCAGTCTTGTCCTTCATCTCCTTGTGCTACCATAGCTTTAGAATCACTTCCCGTGGACGTTGGTCTCTTGTCTTTATCTTGCCTGTTGAACGAGGAAAATGGATTCCCGTTCCCAGTCTTCTTAGGCTTCGAACACTCCATTTTAAAGTGGCCCTTTTCTCCACAATTGAAGCACGTGACTTTAGACTTGTCAAAACCAAAGGTTGTATCTTTAGTAGCCATGAGATTTTGCCCTGTTTTCTTCACAAATTTCTTGGCTCTTCGGACAGCACTTGCAAGAGCCCACATAATGTCCATTCTTTCCAGCTCATTCTCATCTACTTGCTCATAATCTTCATCAGCAAGGTGGCAATTACCAATCTTGCCTGCCACCAAACCATCATAAGAGTGCACAACAGCAGCAAGTAGATCCATGTGCTCTTTAGCAACCTCCACTGTTACTTTTCCCAGATTTTTTGTTGTCAACTTTGCAGACTGAGTAACAATGGGACTTTGAATAACTACAGATGCACCATGAGACTCATTTGCAGAAGATGAGCCTTGTTCAGCAATTGGAGTTGCATTGGACACGAAGGCTGTTTGCAAAGGAGCACCGGAAGACTTTGTAGCAGGGGTGGAAGTAGGAGTGACATTGTAGAGTGAGGGGTCTTGAGCATAAGAACCCTTCTTTGCCTTGTACTTTCGTCGCACTTCTTCCTCTCTCAGTTTTAGAATAAAGTCATTTTTATCCAAGGTTTCTAAAACTGAGTTGTATCGCAGAGTGGAAATGAATGAATCCCACTTTTCAGGTAGACCATCTGCCAAGCTTAACACTTTGTCTTCCATTGACGTCTTAACACCATGAGTGTGAAGTTCACTCATCAAATGATAGAAACGATCGATGATTTCATCCAAGCTTTCATTCCCAATTGCTGAGAAGTTATCAAACTCCTTCTTCAACGCTTTACCTTTCAGTGCCTTTAAATTAGAATTTCCATCATACCTCTTCTCAAGAACTTCCATCAGTTTTTTACTTTGCTTGTGCTCTGAGTATTGGTGAAAAATGGGCTTGGGAATGGACTGAGTCAAAATAGCATAGGCCTTTTTCTCTGCATTGTAGGCAACCTTCTGTGTATCGGTGAGTCCACTCAAAGTCAAAGGAACCCATCAGCTCCCACGGGTATTTTATAACCAACCTCAATAGAGTTCCATAAGTTAGTATCCACGCCATTAAGATAAATCTCAAAACGTTGTCTCCATTGTGGAAAGTCCTCTATAGTCAATAGTTTGGGTGGCTTGTTATGGTTTCCTATCTCATTCTCCAGTAACAACAAGTTCTGTATCCTCGAGTCCTTTCCAGCTGACATGGCATAATTTTCTGAGTCCATTCTTTTATTAATTTAACTTGTGAATTAAACTGCTAATGCGAATGGGATGTACGACTGGGATGCGACTGACACTAGCTGTATGCGATTGGACTCAAACGTATGAATGAATAGGCGACTGAGATACTTAGGCGACTGAACAGACCGAACGAATCAGCTGGGCGACTGGAGTTGGCGATTGACTCAATCGGGTGACTGGCTATACGACTGACTCAATCGGGAGACTGAACTGGGAGACTGGGTTCAGTCGTACGATTGAGATAATCGTGCGACTGGGTCGGCTGAAAACGAGATTTTTCGCAAACTTTGACCTAGAATGCAAGTGTTTGCACCCTAGACGGCTGAAACTCGAAAAACACTAATTTTTCAGAACATGCACACGTAAAGACTCGATTTTTTGCATAAAGAATGGATCTTTTCGCGTAAAAACGTAGACTTTTTCATAAAAACGATTGAATCAACGAAGAATCAAGAGCCTATGCTCTGATACCACTTGTTAGGACCGTGTACGTACGGAGTACTAACTGATTCTAAGTTATACCAGATCAAATAGTGCGGAATCCTATTTGATTGGCGATCCAATCAGGGAGAACGAAATCAAGATCAATCCTAACGATTAGAAAACGTTAAGAATGGATTAGGAATGATCTAGGACGTTCTGTGAAGTTGGAATAGACAAACAGGGCGCTCTGGGTCGACTAGGGTTATGAATATTCGAAGTCTCCTCAATGGTCTTTAACTAGTATTTAATGCATTTTCTTGGTTAAAGGCAACAACTTCAGTTTCCTTTAGTTGCTTCTGCAACGCATCTAACTTCTCCTTATAACTGCTCTCATTTTGTTTTAAGACACGATTAGCTTCTGAGCACAGTTTTAAGTCATTTACTAAGTTATCGTTGTGTTCTAACAACCTAGCAAATTTTAGATCAATGCTTTCCCTAAATTTATCACATTCAACACAAGCATGTTTATCAAATAATTCATCTTTAGATTGTACCTGTGTAGATGTCGACGTGCCAGCCATGAAAGCATTCTGAGACGTAGGTTGAGTTTCAGATTCTGAATTCAACTCATTCTGGACAAATTCATCAACAGCATCAAACGTCTCTTCCAAATCAGTAGTATCAACCTCAGCTAAGCTTTCCCCTTCACTTGCTGAGTCTTCATTCAAGTCCTCCACAGACGCTATGTTAGCCTCATCAGACACGAATCGAAAGGACCAGTCTTGTCCTTCATCTCCTTGTGCTACCATAGCTTTAGAATCACTTCCCGTGGACATTGGTTTCTTGTCTTTATCTTGCCTGTTGAACGAGGAAAATGGATTCCCGTTCCCAGTCTTCTTAGGCTTCGAACACTCCCTTTTAAAGTGGCCCTTTTCTCCACAATTGAAGCACGTGACTTTAGACTTGTCAAAACCAAAGGTTGTATCTTTAGTAGCCACGAGATTTTGCCCTGTTTTCTTCACAAATTTCTTGGCTCTTCGGACAGCACTTGCAAGAGCCCACATAATGTCCATTCTTTCCAACTCATTCTCATCTACTTGCTCATAATCTTCATCAGCAAGGTGGCAATTACCAATCTTGCCTGCCACCAAACCATCATGAGAGTGCACAACAGCAGCAAGTAGATCCATGTGCTCTTTAGCAACCTCCACTGTTACTTTTCCCAGATTTTCTGTTGTCAACTTTGCAGACTGAGTAACAATGGGACTTTGAATAACTACAGATGCACCATGAGACTCATTTGCAGAAGATGAGCCTTGTTCAGCAATTGGAGATGCATTGGACACGAAGGCTGTTTGCAGAGGAGCACCGGAAGACTTTGCAGCAGGGGTGGAAGTAGGAGTGACATTGTAGAGTGAGGGGTCTTGAGCATAAGAACCCTTCTTTGCCTTGTACTTTTGTCGCACTTCTTCCTCTCTCAGTTTTAGAATAAAGTCATTTATATCCAAGGTTTCTAAAACTAAGTTGTATCGCAGAGTGGAAATAAATGAATCCCACTTTTCAGGTAGACCATCTGCCAAGCTTAACACTTTGTCTTCCATTGACGTCTTAACACCATGAGTGTGAAGTTCACTCATCAAATGATAGAAACGATCGACGATTTCATCCAAGCTTTCATTCCCAATTGCTGAGAAGTTATCAAACTCCTTCTTCAACGCTTTACCTTTCAGTGCTTTTAAATTAGAATTTCCATCATACCTCTTCTCAAGAACTTCCATCAGTTTTTTACTTTGCTTGTGCTCTGAGTATTGGTGAAAAATGGGCTTGGGAATGGACTGAGTCAAAATAGCATAGGCCTTCTTCTCTGCATTGTAGGCAACCTTCTGTGTATCGGTGAGTCCACTCAAAGTCAAAGGAACACCATCAGCTCCCACGGGTATTTTATAACCAACCTCAATAGAGTTCCATAAGTTAGTATCCACGCCATTAAGATAAATCTCAAAACATTGTCTCCATTGTGGAAAGTCCTCTATAGTCAATAGTTTGGGTGGCTTGTTATGGTTTCCTATCTCATTCTCCAGTAACAACAAGTTCTGTATCCTCGAGTCCTTTCCAGCTGACATGGCATAATTTTCTGAGCCCATTCTTTTATTAATTTAACTTGTGAATTAAACTGCTAATGCGATTGAGATGTACGACTGGGATGCGACTGACACTAGCTGTATGCGATTGGACTCAAACGTATGAATGAACAGGCGACTGAGATAGTTAGGCGACTGAACAGACCGAACGAATCAGCTGGGTGACTGGAGTTGGTGATTGACTCAATCGGGCGACTGGCTATACGACTGACTCAATCGGGCGACTGAACTGGGCGACTGGGTCAGTCGTACGATTGAGATAATCATGCGACTGGGTCGGCTGAAAACGAGATTTTTCGCAAACTTTGACCTAGAATGCAAGTTTTTGCACCCTAGACGGCTGAAACTCGAAAAATACTGATTTTTCAGAACATGCACACTTAAAGACTAGATTTTTAGCAGAAAGATTGGATCTTTTCGTGTAAAAACGTAGACTTTTTCACAAAAACGATTGAATCAACGAAGAATCAAGAGCCTAAATCTCTGATACCACTTGTTAGGACCGTGTACGTACGGAGTACTAACTGATTCTAAGTTATACCAGATCAAATAGTGCGGAATCCTATTTGATTGGCGATCCAATAAGGGAGAACGAAATCAAGATCAATCCTAACGATTAGAAAACGTTAAGAATGGATTAGGAATGATCTAGGACGTTCTGTGATGTTGGAATAGACGAACAGGGCGCTCTGGGTCGACTAGGGTTATGAATATTCGAAGTCTCCGTTTTTCCACGAATTAAGTGGTATTTAAAGGTAAGGGTTTCTCATTTGGGCGACTGAACCATTCGCATGGTTCAGTCGTGCGATTGAGCTATGCGGTTGATCCATACGCACGACTGAGCCTTCAATCGTACGACTGGTTCAATCTCATGCTTCAGTCTTCCGACTGATCCAGTCTCATGGTTCAGTCATATGACTGAGCCATTCGCATGAAATTATTCATGCGTATGGTCCATTGGCATGGCCCATTCGCATGATAACTTCATCATGTTAAGTTTGAATGTGTTAATCATTACAACATTATGCATACCAATTCAAACAACCACAAACCTATATATAATTAGTCATTACACAACCCATTAATGAAATATATAAACATTATAATATAAACAACTAAATGTATTTCATTAATGAATATTCAATTACATATAATCAAGACATTTCAAAGATATTACATTCAGCTCAGAATCTAGGTGCACATGTATCAACAAACTCCCCCTTGGACCTAGATTCCTCTATTGTCTTGCTTTACCCATTACCTCTTCGTACTTTTTGAATTTCTCCTCTCTGGTTACGCCTGCATGTATTTCAAATACAAAGCAGAGGCGTATGACGTGCTGATACTGGAGAGCTTGTACAATATCCTGCGAGTCATAGAACAGTGGCCACTTGTAGAGTGTATAAACATCATTAGCCGACAAGTTCGTAAGCCACATCGGGTCAAATACCCGGATGACATCCATCTGTCCATCTTTGTTCATCACTATGACTGCTTCAGCTGTTCGCCAATCGTAGTACCACCATTTGAAATGCGAAGTGATGTCCTGAGGCATTTCCCTTAGAGGGATCTTCGACATGGTGCGCGGAGGACGCCACTTCAACACAATCTTTGGCTTCCCGGTTCGTGGATCAACTTCAGACCTTCGAATGTACCTCGTAGGTTGCTGAGGCCTGAAGTTCACCCACCGGGTGTGGTACTCTTTCTTTAAGGCAGCTTCGAACCAACCTGACATCTTTCTGGGATCAGCATAAAGAAGCTTTAGCTTTGCCAGTTGGTTGAGCTCAAACCCAGGTAGAGTTTTTAGATCGTGTGGGAATCTAAAATACTCGATACCTTTCTCTCTTTTAACTGCATAAACGTTAAGGTCATCAAAATACGCCCACGATATAATTTTGCCAGACACCTTTTGATGTTTCTTTATTCTGTAGAGCTTGGTGTAGGCATCAGACATTGGAGCACTTCGTTGGGCACGAAGATCCGCAAAACAAGCAGCCCATTCAGCCTTTCTCACTTTGACTTCCTCCTCAGTGGCTCTGGCTGTATCTTCTTGTTTGTCGAACTCTTCTTCCATCTTATCCAGAGTATCAAACGTCTCGTTGACCAGATTGTCATCCAGATTTGGAATGACATGACCTTCAGTGTCAGTGTACTCTGGATAGCATTGGTCTGTTATATCCTCTATCTCAATCTCATCTACATCATGTAGTTCTTCTTCACTATCAACTTGAACTTCGGGAGCGTCTTTCACTATGTCGTCGGGGTTGAGTTTGAACATTTCTGCCAACTGTTCCTTAGTGAAGCTGTGAATAATCTCTCCCTCTTCTGGGGTATACTCAACTGATCTTCTTACAATTCCCTGTCGATCAAGAATCATTGTTAATTAACTCTTGACCTGTTGTAGGGGTTCGACATCATATTCATCTCTTTGAAAGTTTGGATCTGCTTGATTTAAACATGCAACACAATATTTGTTAGTAAGTAATCAAACACAATCATTATTAAGACAAAAGATATAAACATTAATTACACAAGTGTTACACAATTTTCCAAATACAAAAGCCTTTTAAATACAAAAACATAAATAACTAATCGGTACTTTTGTCTTGAATTTCAGGAGTATCTTTAGGTGGGGCAGACGTAGAGGTTCCTTGGTCTTGACGTTGTTTAGTACGCCTCTCGTCTGCTGCTTCATCACTTTGTTCTCCTGCAGCCTCTCCTCCTTCATCATCATCATCATCTTTCTTGTCATCACTATTACTACCTTCATCACTTTCATCATCCTCATCATCGTCATCCTCTTCATCATCGTCCTCCTCTTCATCGCCCCCTTCACCAATCTTGAGGGGCTCACTCTGATTGCCTTTCAGCTTTAGCAATAGAGACTTGTGCGCCGCCTCCAGCTTTCCCATCCTCTCATCAGTCTCAGCCTCGTGTTGTAACAAGCCTGTGATCTGATCAGTCTGTGAAGTGATCACTTGGGCTTGTGAGGATGTCAACTCCCTCAATCTCTCAATCTCAGCTGTTTGTTTAGAACTTTCTTCTTGCAGCTGTAGAATCTGGGCAGACTTGGCCTTGTCGGAGGCTAGCAGCTGGAGCACCATGCTGTTGAGTGCTGCCAGCTGCTCTGTCACTAAGACATGTGGTATGAATGAGGTAGCAGGAGCAGATGAGGGCTGGGTTTGGTGAGTGGTGGTGGTTGTGGTAGCAGTGGTGTACATGGGAGTGGATGTAAAGGCTGTAGAGGATGGTATAGTGGTGGTGGTAGTAGATGGATAAGTGTGAGGTGGAGGTGCAGTAGTGGTGGTGGTTTGAGGTGTGGTGGATGTAGTGACTGGGTTAGCTGTGGTAGAGGTGGTGGTGGTGAATCTCAGACGCTTTCCCCGCTTCCCATGCGGTCTTGCCATCGTCTTTCTTCTCTTTCCCGTAGACACCGGGGCACCGGTCTGTGTATTGGGTGCATCAGGGGAGTAAGCGGGATCTGACTCTGTTTGTGTAGTCCCCGATGTCCCAGTCTGTCCTCCAACTACTTTTATTCCTTTCTCAGTGGCAACTACCTTGCTGCCATGTCTATAAGTCAACCCCTCTTCCTCACTCTCGTCCTCGTCGTCATCAGGTGGACAGAAGTGAGGTACGAACCCAGCAGTGGTAGTGTCCGTGTGAGGAGATGGCTGTGCAGTATGTGTGGAGGTGCCCCCAGATGTAACGGGCATCTCATCGCCATCCTGGCTGTCATCATCATCAGAATCATCTGATGGTATAGCAATGATCTCAGAATCAGAATCACTATCCTCATGACGCCACCTGCGTCTTCCAGGGGCTACATAATCAGCCCGGGCCAGATGCCCAATCAATCTCTTCATAGCAGGCTTCACTTGCTTGCCTCTATACACCTTCATCCTTCCCAAGGTGGTGTCATCCATGATCTCAGGAGGCACAACATCGCTCTTGTCCTTTGGGAGGTCGGGCAGCTTCTCGTTGAAGATAAGCTGTAAGAATCTGGGGTACATACAAAACCCCTCCTTTCCCTTAGCTTCGAGATTCTCAATCAGGTATGTAAATATCATGTTGGAGAAGCTGAAAGGGTGGTTGAGGACCAATGCAACATACGCATTCTGAATTTGGTCCGATAAGTCATCGAAACCACCCCTCCGCGAAGCAATGCACTTCAGGATGACGTGTGCTAAGTACTTGTACTGTGGGCTCAGGTTGCTCTTGTTCAGCACACCTGAGCTAATGTCTCCACAGTACCCAATCCTCAGAAAGCATCCACGAACTGTAAGAGGGTGGATCTTGAGTGGGTGCGAATCATCATCTCCAAAGTCTAAAACCCTCCTTATATCTGCGGCTGTTATCACAATCTCCCTACCGAAGATAGAACTTCTAATGCAGTAGGGCTCCACTGATCTGTCAACTGAAGCTCCCTCCCAAAACGACTGATGTAGTGACTGATAGGGAGTACACGGAGTAGATATGGCTTTGAAGATTCGAGATCTTCTCAAGAAGTCTATAATGCCCACAAACTCACCACCATTCCTTGAGGTGGAATCCAAGTGAGCACAGATGTTGTGCTTTGGATTAATTAGCTAACGGTTAGCCATATTCCTGTAACACATAGCAAACACATGTTAGAAACGTGTAAAACAGAGTTTGACTAAATCAGAAACCAGTGTAGTTCAATCGTGCGATTGAACAATGCGAATGGGTTTAGTCGGATGATGTGTTCTGCGATTGAGCTATCCGACCGAATGATATCATTCGGATGACTCATTCGGCCGATTGAATGAATCACTTCTTTCAATCGGGCGATTGAAGTTCATTCTGTGAAACCAGTCGTATGGCAAACTCAATCCATTCGCATTATCCATTCGACCGATTGAATGAGTCGCCTCTCTCAATCGGTCGATTGAAGTTCATACTGGGAGACCAGTCGCATCGTAGAAAACTGTTCCATTTCAAACTCAGATTTATCAAATGGCTGAATTAAACGTTAAGTTCAAGTCCATTAGACTCGCAATCATGTAAATAAGCCACCTAATCCATTGATTTTAACATTTTTTGTGATTAAGGCAGTCTATTATCAAGATTTGTTACGGTGCAACTTTTAGGGCAAATGCGGACTGATTTCATATCAGATTTGACGTTTTTGATTCACCTTTGTGTCACATATTACCTGTGTAACAAATACAAATGGTCAGAATGCGTTTATCACAAGTATTAAAGATCAAACGGAAAATCGGCAGAGTATCGGTGCGAATCGGGAATATTAGGGCGAATGATGTCTGCGATCGACTAAGTGGGCTATTTATAGCCAGACTCAGTTCAATCGGCCGACTGGACTCATTCGCTTTGCTCATTCGGCCGAATCAAAATCAAGACATACGATCGAGTCTAATCGCATGATTCAACACCTTTATCACCTGACAGGGCGTCCCTTTAGCGTGGGCCTTTTTAAATCAAACTATCTTTTTTTAAAATAGATTTTGTGAAGGATATTAAAAATAACATCATTAATTAAAATCTAAATAACAAAAAACTAAAGTTTTATATATTATAAATTTTCTAAAACATTAAATATTTTTTAAACAAAATATTTTAAAATCGTTTTGTTTTTAAAAAAATTATAAATAGGCAAAATATTTTAAAACAGTCTTACTAAAACAAGATGAACAATTACAAATCATATTTTTTTAAAAACAAGATTTTTATTAAAAAAAATTTTCATAAAAAATCTTAAAACGAATGTTTAAAAATAAAACTATTTACATAAAAGAGTTAAAAAAGATATAATTATTTTATTTCTTGAACTATTACCTATATGTAATTTTAATTATATTTTACATTAAAATTTTATATTGTAACTATTCATATTTACTTTACATATATTTTATATTAAAATTTAATTAATTTTATTTAATGAGTGTTTAACCTATCTATCTATATATAAAAACTAAAATAAATGAGAAACAATTGTAGATCTCATTATACTTACTTTCTCATTTCTCTATATTATTAATAATAATATTGAATATTAATAATATTACTCATGTCACACCCCAACATTGACGGCGGAAACGTCGAGGTGTGAGAGTTACGATTGTTCACAGCCACATAACGCTATTATTAGTTCCAAATATATTAATCAAGATTCAATTGTAACAATACAAGTAAATGTTCAAACAAAGATACATCCAGAATACAAGTATAAAAGTATCCAGATCATTCGTTTATTTCTCTAAGTCCAATCCTAAGTGTGATAAGCTTCAAAGAGTAACCTGAAACATGTTAAAAATAAAAGGTCAACATAAAAATGTTGGTGAGCATTCCACAGTTTTCAATACATAAGTATATAAAAGATGGCAATTCAGTTATAAGTTAGTGAATAAAGTGATTAGGGATGTTATGAACAATGCAACAATCAAACCTCGACAATGTTTTACAAGTATCAAACGACGTTAATATTCTATTAACGTTAAAAGTATATACGATCAGCTAATTGTACTTGGATCAACCAAGCAGGCTTGTCTTACCCATAGATCTATGACTTCGCTGGGCTAGCAATAGTTAATGATTGTACATATAACGCCATAACATGGTAATCACAAAAGTTCAACTAACCACAACTTACAGGTGAAATACCATAAGTTTACAAGTCTCAAATAAGTTTACAAGTGTAATGATATAAGTTAACATGTTTCACCCCAAAGTGTGAAAATAAGAAAAGGGGTATAGAAATACTCACTTGACGTATAGGTGTATAAGGTGATAATAAGGAATAATAATAAGTGTCCTTTCAACGTAGCCATTCACAATGCGCCTAAAATATATTTTTACAAGGTTTAAGTTTAATGATAAAATTAACGTTTTAGCGTGAACTAGGGTTTTAGGATTTTAGGGCTTTTTATATTATAATTAACAAATGGATATCAATTATATTTTCTTGGTAACAATATATTTGTATTTTATATAAATATGCGAAATAAAAATAACATTTATAATAAAGTCTCATAGCTAAATAAAATAAGCACGTTTGAACAATAATTTATACTTGTTATTTGAACAAATAATGATTTGGTGAGTTATAACGATATTAAATGTCTATTTTATAAGAAAATGAACTAATTATATATTTTTATAGCAAATTTGCAAATAAGTTAAACAATATTTAAAATTAGTATCATTTGTTTAAAAGAAATAAATCCCAAAAAATAATTTGATGTCTTTAAAAATATTTAAAGTTTACAAAATCATTTTTTATATTTATTAAGAATTTTCTATAATTTATTTAAGGGCTAAAACCCTTTAAAAAAATACATGAGGGTGCCCGGGTTCGAACCCGGGACCTCATGGTTGAAATGCAACGTGCTAACCAATGAACCAAGGCTCTCAGCCGCGGTTCTTTTGGGTTCTTAATGTTTTTAATATGCAACTTCCAACAACCCCCAAATTCCATATAAACCGTAGAATCAATTCGATCCAATTGATCATCAAAACTAAAACGATAATGAAATCAATATTGGGGCTTTTGATCCCCATGTGTTTTCAAGTCTATGGACTAAATCAATTACCCGATTGAAGATAGGTTCGATGGTGAACATATAGAAGAACAGTCGCGGCTAGAGGAAGTACAGATTGCGATGCAATTGATGATAATAATAGAATTCATTGTACAGAAAGCTTCATATGATGATAATAAGTAGAAGCCCTCATACAATTCCGATTAATGATGCTCAGAATACGGAGTTCAACCAAGTTGCAGGTCCGCGGCAGTGAGGGTGTCGAACGAGGTGTTTCAAGGTGTTTCAAATACAATTGAAAGTGGAAATCGATTGGAGATAGTTATACGATCGTTTGTGTTTGATTAATTGCATTATTATTGAAGCTAGTGGACAATAATGGAGGAAATGTTGGCCGAATTCGTGGAAGACAATGGGGACGAAGCGGAGAAGAAAGTGGGTGTTCAAGTTACACTTCTGGTCCCTGAGTATTTAAGAGTTGACATTTGAATTTTAAAGCTTTGATTAAATTGCAGATTGGTCCCTGATATTTTGAATTGTTATTATTCTAGTGTAAAACAAGTGAATTTCAAGTTTTGCAATAATAAAACTTATGTTGTTTTTATTTATGATTAGTATTATTATCATCAACATTTTTATTATTATTATTATTATTATTATTATTATTATTATTATTATTATTATTATTATTATTATTAAAGTTTTACAAATGAATTCTCATGATTGTATTAATAATAAACATTAACAGAAGTTATTATGAAAAATACGGATGGTTACAGTCTCCCCAACTTTAAAAATTTCATCCCGAAATTAAGAATGAAACTTAAATGAACAGGAGGGTTTAAATGAAAGATAAGCGTACGAACGGACAGTGATAGACGTTTAATTACAGATAAGATGTTTCACTTTAGGAAATCCTTCAAGTCTCTTGACATATTATATGCCAACTTGAACTCTTCTAGTGAAATACGAAAGTTATCATTGAGAGTTGGTATATGAAACGTTGGAAAACGATGACGAGTTACCGTGGTATGTTAGACCTATAAGACACAACTTCTAGAATGTAGTTTCGTGATAAAGTGATGTCTTAAAATCAATAAAAGACCGACAATGATAAGAAAGGTTAGCCGTCGGAATTTAAGAATCCCAAACGTAACCATATGAAACGATCTTAACGCATATCTTGTGAATATGTATTTCTCCTTTGACCAACCATCGGTCTAAGAATAATACTCTATGCGAAGATCTTGGAATGAGTTCACGACGATGGTTAAGAATATTATTAAAAACAGAAAATAAATCAATCAAAATAACGATCGATGTTTTAACGTCATACCATGGTATACGAATATTTGAGACAGATACAGGTTAATTTCTTGACGTTGTGAGATAATGGGTCGTATTGAATTTTTTTTAGCCAATCGTCTATAATGCACCAATTGTCATCATGACAGCAAAGATAAAAGGTACTTAGTGAACGAAAAGTTAGACAGGAGATTCACGGAAACACGAAGGTTAGGTTTTGTCATATGTGAAGGTAAGACACTTGGACACATGCCAAGTTATGTCTTTTCTTTTATGCCAAACCCATGACTATAATTACGAAGGTTTATGAACCTTTATATCCATATCGTAATGAGGATAATAATAAGTCTTGTTGTTCAAAACCAAGATGGAATTTCAAAGATTTTCAAGGGTGAAGATCAAAAGCGATTCAAGAAATGACACAATTAGTAAGAAAGGTATTTGTAACCATGTTTTACAAGGTAACAAATATTCAAATGCAGATTGCATACGTAATTCATCAAACTCGTAAGTACAGTCGAGAACATTCGTATGACTAGAGAGACATAATCACAAGTTGATAATATCTTTATTTGACAAAAGATTGTCTAGTAAGACTGCCATCACGTAATCAAATGTTGATGATATCTCTAAATGAAGTTGATAAGTAAGGAACAAATGGTTCGATGTAGCTAGATTGAGTCAAACATGAGGATAAAGGGAAAGAAATCGATTTAAGAATTTAAATGCTCCAAGCTCGGAATCAAAATCAACCTAGAGCGATCGGGTCTCCTTTCAAGTTCAGAGATCATGCGTTGGTTTGTTAGGTCGAACACCAACATTGTTTCACCATTTAAGTTACTACATGCTTCTCGTCACTTAATTACAACCTTGGTAAATTGAAGATCAAGAAATGAGAATAGTCATCAAGGTGTAATGAGAATAGTCATCAAGGTGTGGTTTTCACTCCTAACTTGATGGTGTATTCTCAAGGTATGACCACTAACTTACCAATCAAAAAGTTTGATCCCAACTCATTGTTAAGTATCCGCAGAAATAAGACGAGGTAACTCACCATTAAGGTAAGGGAATTCACTCCTATCTTAACGATGAAGTTTTACAAAAACAAAATATAACAGGATGAACTTCTTCATCAAAATCCAGAATTCACTCCTATTTTGATGAGATCGTTTCATTTGAGAGAATACAATCTATAAAAATGAAATTATCATCAAGGTATGGAATTCACGCCTATCTTGATAATTGAGCTTCATAATAACAAGGAAACAATCAAAGATTAACACTTGTCACCAAAGTACGGTTTTAATCCTATTTTGGTGAGATCATGTCATTTGTGAAAAGTCATTCCAAAGAGAATACTTGGAGTCAATCCTTAAGATAAGGTAATCACTCCAATCCAGAGGATGAAATTTCATAAAATACATAATTGGAAACCATTTATCGAAACGAATAGAGAATCATCAAAGTAAGGGAATCACCCCTGCTTTGATGAGTTAGAATTGTTTAGGAGGTACGAGTGTTCTTATTCATAGATTGACTTACAAACTCTTGCATCTCCCATGGGGCAGACGGTTCAAGGTTTGACTTAATGTTAGGTCTAGATTGTATAGGGCTAGATCAATTTTGTATAGGATTAGTACTTGAAAATCAAGTCTTGTAATTAACATTTGTAACAGTCAAAATATATATATATGTGATTTGAATCTATAGGTTAACCCCATATATGTATGTGTGTTGATTTGTGACTTGACAGGAAAAACAATATACTTGGATGGATTTACTGAAATTGACCAAGTGTAGGAAACATCTACGGATGAACAACTTTGTTAATCCGTAGATATGTTTCTTACAAGACCAAATGACCAAGTACATGTTCCTGCGGATGATCAAATACCATGAAGTGAAGACTCCTACGGAAGAAGAATTTCCTACGGAAGAACAACTTTGCTACGGAAGACTAAGTCATCTACGGAAGAACAAATGTTCTGCGGATGAGAAGATTGCTGCGGAAGAACATTATACTTGTGCGATTACAACTCCAAGAAGTCTAACAAGTCAACACAATCAATAACAAATCCCGAGAGATCCGGTGTTTCCTTAACCGACTCAAATCATCTATAAATATGAGTCCTAGGTTTCACATCTCGGGGAACACAATCAATCAATATACGGCTGTCAAGAGTTCATTGTGCAACCCTAATCGCCATCACATCAACATCAACATCATTCGATTCACAAAATTCGATTGTTCATAGTTATTCATTATTCTTTTGTAATCATTACATTATAGTTAATGAAATACATTTGAATTATTATAGATTTCGTCTTTATTGTGTTTCTGTGGTTGTGTTCATAATTGATCATTATAAACAATTAAACGTCAATTAGTGATAATTCCACGATCATTAAATTGATTTATTTTAATACTGATAATTCCTGAATTGCGATCTTTGGATTCACAGGTGGTATCAGAGCGATTGGTGCTCATTGATTTAGATCAATTGATCTATCAGTATTAAAATTGTTTAATTGATTTTCAAACAATTAAATCAACGACTGATTTTTTTAGCAAGCACTCTCTCATTGCTTGTTTGATTTAGATCTATATTCAAATCAATTGAATACTAGATCTGGGTCTTTGATAGATCTGTCAATTTCGCTTTTGAGTTTTTATTGATTCGCTTGAATTAAACATGAGTAATTTTGGAGGAGGATCTTATCAACCACCAAAGTTAGAAACAAAAGCATTTTAAATCCTGGAAGATCAAGTTCAGGAATCATGTGAACTACACAGATTCTGACTTGTGGGAGTCCATCACACAAGGTCCTTATATTCCACCCACTCTTGGACCGGATTATAATGACAAAAATCAGCCTATCAGCACTAAGGACTTGCCACCTGATGATGTCAAGAAGGTCAAAGTCGATATTAAAGCATACAGCTTGCTTAGTATGGCTTTGCCTGAAGAAATCTTGATCAGGTGCGAGAACTATAAAACAACCAATTCCTTGTGGAAGATACTTCACACTCTATGTGAAGGGAGTGACGAGATCAGAAGCATAAGGAAACACCCTTAGATCACAATATGAAACTTTTCATCATATTGAGGGTGAGTCAATTCCTCAGCAACTCCATAGATTTATGCAACTTGTTACGGAGATGAACATCTTGGAGTTGAAATATACAACTGAGGAACTTAACAAGAAGATGCTCCATACTTTGCCTGAAAGTTGGAAGCAAACCGTCTCCATGTTCAAGAACACCATTGATCTCAAGACAACTGGTCTAGATACATTGGTTGCTAAAGTAGAAGCACTTGAACTGGATGAGCAATCAAGAAACAAGAGTGTGAGAACTCATGTCTCACCTTATCACTTCAAGGAAACAAAGAATGCTGGAAGTGCATTTATTTCTAATAATGAAGATGATAACTCTTGTGCTTTGAGTGATGACGAGGAGGAAGTAAGTTTTTATGCCTCCAAACCCACTAAAAAGTCATCTCAGAGTAAAAATCAAAAGGAAAAGGCTAAATCTACAGAGAAAAGAGAGCCATCATCAACAGCAAATTCAGAACCAATAACTGTGATATTGGATTCTGAAGAACAAAAGCAGCCTTTGCAGCTTTTAGTTCTAGCTTTCAAGCATATCTTGGAAGTTCCCTTACAGCAGCAAACATCTGCCAACAAGATTTGGAGGAACTCCCTCCTGATGTTGTAGAAGAGATGGATCTACAATGGCAGATGGCGATGATTGCTTACAGAGCCAAGCAATATCTTCGACGAAATAAAAATCTGGCAGCAGCAAACAAAACATCGAAGATTGGAGTTGATAAGTCTAAAGTCAGATGTTTCAAGTGCAATCTCTATGGTCACTTTTCTAGAGAATGCAACCAACAATCAACTCCACAGCATCAGCAGCAGCAGCAACAACATCAGCAGCAACAACACTATCAGAATCAGCATCCAACCTCTCAAAGATCTTTACATAGACAACCTCAGCTCACATCCCCACCAGCCACAAATACATCAGCAGGACCAAGCAACTCTAAGGAGACAGGTTTGATCATACTTCAGGATGGAACATGTGACTGGAGCCTGTATGAGAAGGAAGTGATAGAGGAGAATCAAGCATTGATGGCACATATGGAAAACAAAGTCCCTCCTATGGCCAGAGAGGTAAAAGATAGGTTATGTTCATCAACATGTGTTGAGGAAGTTGAGAGATATAGAGTTCATGCTCAACAATTGGCTGATAAAATAAAAGAAACTATGATTTTAAATGAATCACACTTAAGAGAACAAAAGATATATCAAATCAAAATAAATTCTTTACAAAAAGATTTAGAAAAATATGTTTCTGAAACTACAACCTAAAAGCCCAAGTTGAGCATCTGACCACTTCCTTAACAAAATCCATGGCTGATCATGCATCCACTGAAGTGAAACTTCAGAAGTTTCAACTATCATCTCAGCAATATGAGAAGTTGCTAAATTCTCATATTGAATCAAAGAACAGGTACGGGTTGGGTTATAATGCTGTTGCACCACCTGTTAATGATAACTACACACCTTTACCTGATACAATGACTAACATTTGTCAAATCATTTTGTGCAAAGCACCAAAGTTGACATCAAAGAGAGTCAAACAAACAACAATAAAGTTGAGATGAGTGAAACTGAATCTACTGAATCAGAATCAACTAAATATAATGAATCAGATTTAGATAACTATGATGACCTGGATGATTCTGATGAACATGATACTAATCAACTGAACATTGGTAAGAATGTTCAAGTTGAAACTGGTCTTCCGCGAGTCCTTGAAGAATCAAAGTTGCAATACCCGCCAAAGCAACGGAATATGCTGAAGACCATTTGCAAGAGGATTGCTGAACTGAATGAAGGATTACAAGAACTGCATCTTCACAAGACTGATAGCTGCGGATCAAGCACAAAGGTACCTTTGTCATCTCCTGATAAAGGTAAGAAACAATCAAACAAGAATCCTCAGAAAGCATCAACTGAAGAATCCGTAGAACACCTGCGGAAAACGAATGAGGATTCCGTAGAACATCTGCGGAAAGCAAAATCTGCCAAGTCCGTAAAACATCTGCGGAAGACAAAACCACTGAATCATCAGAAAAGCAAAGGAAAAGAGAAGCTGATCCAGCGGACAAGGTAACAAGAGAACCTCACACACATGCAAAGAAAAAGGAAAATATGAAGCAACAAATGGCGGCCAAAGGCAAACAAGTAACAGCTGATGATGCTCCAAACAAAAACAAGAAGAAATCAACTGAAGCCTCAGCGAATGAGAAAAGAACAAAAAGAAGGCTGAATCTGAAGAAAATTCAGAAAAATATTGCAAATGGTGTGATATGAAGAATCACAATACAGATGAATGCTATTTCAGCAGCTATTGTTCCATTTGCAATATGAACAATCACATGACTGATGATTGTTTCTTCAACAAACACTGTGCCATTTGTGACAAAAATAACCATTCCACTCAGGAATGTTATTTTAATAAGAAGAACAAGAAAAAGAGCAAAAAGAAGTCACAAGATACATCATCTGAATCAGATTCTCAAGCCTCAGAAAGTGAAAAAGAGACAAAGATTCAGAAAGAACAACAAAGTCAAAGAAAAGACCCTCTGCTGCGGAAAAGACTTTGAAAAAGAAAGCACCAATACAGTCTAAGACACCTCACAAAAAGGTGGATTTGACAGATAAACAAAGTGAAGCAGCAGATGGTTTCTTTGATAACTTTGCTAAAGGAACTCCTGTGTCTCAATCAAAGCAGAAAGATGAAGAAACTTTCAAGTCTACAGGACTCTCTTCAAAGTTAAAATACCAACCAAAACAAGCCAAGTTGAAGAATGACTCGAATAAGCTTGAAGATACTCAGAAACCTGAATCATCTTCAACAGAATCATCCTCACAACCATCACATCAAAAAGAAACAACTAATAATGAAACTTCAAGATTAATTCATGAAGGAGTAACTATAGTTGACACATCTGGCAAATCCAAGACAATTAAGCCTTGGGTTGTCAAGACTAACTAATTTCTTTTTGTGTGCAGGAACAATCATGGAGAGCTGACAACAAGTGGTATGTTGACAGTGGTTGTTCCAGACATATGACAGGCAACTGTGCACTTCTCCATGACTTCAAACATAAACATGCCTCTTATGTGGCATTTGGTGGGGATAAGAAGGGAGGTAAAATTGTTGGTGAGGGAATGGTAACTAACGGTGTTTTAACATTTGAAAAAGTAAATTACTGTGAAAATTTGCAGTATAATTTACTTAGTGTTTCCCAAATTTGTGATCAAAATTATTTAACACTATTTGATAACACTAACTGTTACATTCTTAAGCCAGGTTTTACAATTCCAGAAGACTGGATACTTCTTAAAGCATCAAGAAAAGGCAACACATATATCTTGGATATGAACAACACAACACTCACACAACATGAGACATGCCTACTATCCAAATCGTCCGAAGATGAATCTCAATTGTGGCATAGAAGACTTGTGCATTCCAACATGAAGAACATGAATAAATTGGTGAAAAATGACTTAGTCATTGGATTACCAAACAAAGAATTTCATTGTTCTAATCACTGTTCTTCATGTTATAAAGGAAAACAACACAGAGTGTCTCATAAATCCAAAACAATCAACACTAACGCTACACCACTCAAATTGCTTCACATGGATCTCTTTGGTCCAACCAATGTGCTGAGCATTGGAAAAAGGCAATATTGTTTGGTGATAGTTGATGATTTCACTAGATTTACATGGGTCTTTTTCTTAAAACATAAAAGTGAAACATCTGAAACATTAATGGACTTTGTGATCAAGATTGAGAATCAACTTGATTTAAAAGTTAAAATTTTTAGGAGTGACAATGGAACTGAATTTGTTAATGCTGATTTGGATTCTTTTTGCAGGATTAAAGGAATAGCTAGACAATTTAGTGCCCCAAGAACTCCACAACAAAATGGAGTGGCTGAAAGGCGAAATAGAACACTGATAGAAGCAGCCAGAACAATGCTAGCTGATTCTCAGCTGCCCATTACATTCTGGGCAGAAGCTGTGAATACAGCCTGCAACGTTCAAAACAGAACTTTGATAGTCAAAGAACATAATAAAACACCTTACGAACTCTTATTTAAAAGAAAACCTTTTATAGGATATCTTAGAGCTTTTGGGTGTCATGTGTCTGTTTTAAACTAAAGAACAATTGGGAAAATTTTCTGAAAAAGCCTATGATGGATTCTTTGTTGGATATTCATCCACTTCTAAATCATATAGGGTGTACATTCCAGAACATAACATAGTTGAAGAGACTCCCAATGTTTCTTTTGATGAATCCATGTTTACTACCACTGTAAAAGGATCATCTTGGTTATTTGATATAGATGCATTAACTGAATCATTTAACACTGGTTATTTGATCAACGCAGGTGCTGCGGATACATGTTATCCCTTTGTGCCCCCAAGTGTGAATGAAGTGCCTTTAACAGCTGACCCACCAAGAGAACAAGTGTCACCTGGACCACAGCAGAGATCAAGTCAGCAGCATGAAGTACTTCTGGAGAAGTAAACTCTTCATCCCCAGCACATGTAAATTCATCAGCAGATGTTCCCACATCCGTAGATATAAATACTGGTGCAACTACTGATGCTAGAGATGGAGAGGCGGTATTCACTCAACCACCATTGCAAGCTGACCAACATTGTTCATCTGTGAATGGTGATGTACCTCCTACGGAAGTACAAATGCATCCGTCGATGCTGAAGTTCCTCCTACGGAAGAACAAAATACTGCTTCCGTAGAACCTCCTGCGGAAGAACAAAATACTGCCTCCGTAGAACCTCCTGCGGAAAACAAAATACTGCTTCCGTAGAACTTCCTGCGGAAAAAGACAAAGCAGCCAATCAAACACAAGCTGATCCGAACGACCATGAGCCTTTTGATTATTTCATTGACTCAACTTCTCAGCTGACACCATCTGCTTCGATGGGTTTCACTAACTTAGACTCCACAGTTCATGTTGATGCTGTCTCAACAAGCAGAGTACACAAGTCTCATCCAACAGACAATATCATTGGGGACTTGCATGCTAGAACCACAAGGAGCAAAGGAGGTGTGGCAAACATTTGTTTGTTCACCTGCTTTTTGTCCCAAACAGTTCCTGCAAACATTACAGCTGCACTAAAAGACAACAGCTGGATTGAGGCTATGCAAGAAGAGCTACAACAATTCAGAAAGCAGAAAGTGTGGACTCTTGTAGATCTGCCTACGGGTCAACATCCAATTGGCACAAGATGGCTTTTCAAGAACAAGCTGGATGACAGAGGTATCATAGTGAGAAACAAGGCAAGACTTATTGCTCAAGGATATACTCAGGAAGAGGGCATAGACTATGATGAAGTCTTTGCACCCGTTGCAAGGATTGAAGCTATACGAGTCTTCCTCGCTTATGCAGCATTCAAGAGGTTCACAGTCTATCAGATGGATGTGAAGTGTGCTTTTCTTTATGGGAAAATTGATGAAGAAGTCTATGTGGCTCAACCCCCTGGTTTTGAAGACCCTGATTATCCACATAGAGTATACAAGCTTGATAAAGCTTTGTATGGTCTTCATCAAGCACCCAGAAAGTGGTATGACACACTATCATCATTCCTGCTGAAGAATGGATACAAAAGAGAACAATTGATCAGACACTCTTCCTCAAACATGAACATCAAGATCTTTTGGTAGTTCAAATATATGTTGATGACATCATATTTGGATCAACCAACAAGAAGCTGTGTCAAAGCTTTGAAGACTTAATGAAATCTGAATTTCAGATGAGCTCCATGGGAGAATTGACTTTCTTCCTTGGCTTACAAGTTCATCAGAAACCAGATGGCATTTTCATTAATCAAGAGAAGTACATTCATCAAATTTTGAAGAAGTACAATCTTGCTGATTCCACTTCCTGCAAGACACCAGCATCAACAATAGACAAGATTGTGCCTGACCCTGCTGGCAAATCCGTAGATCAAAGATTGTACAGATCTATGATCGGTTCTTTAATGTATCTAACTGCCAGTAGACCTGACATAATGTTTGCTGTTTGTGTTTGTGCCAGGTATCAATCAGACCCAAAGGAGTCACATTTGAATGCTGTAAAGAGAATTTTCAGATATCTGAAAGGCAAACCTGCATTGGGACTTTGGTATCCCAAAGATGGAGACTTTAGCCTCTACTCATACTCAGATAGTGACTATGGAGGGTGCAACAACAACAGAAAATCCACAACTGGTGGATGTCAATTTTTAGGACCAAGACTTGTTTCATGGCAGTGCAAGAAGCAAACAAATGTATCTGTATCCACGGCTGAAGCAGAGTACATAGCTGCTTCAGCAGGTTGCTCTCAAGTACTTTGGTTGCAAAACCAATTACTTGATTATGGTTACAATTTCCTTCATACACCAATTCATATTGATAATTCAGCTGCTATGTTTATAAATGCTAACCCAGTTCAACATAGTAAAACAAAACATATAGAAATCAGATACCATTTTCTGAGAGATTGCTCTGAAAAGGGTCTAATCAAGTTAGTCAAAGTAGACACAACCAATCAGCTTGCTGATTTGTTTACTAAAGCATTTGATTCTGTTAGATTCAATTTTCTGATAGAATCTTTAGGGATGATTAACTTAGAATAAATCAACAAAAGCATATGATTGACTTTGTGAAGAGTAATCGTTGAGGATAACTTAAGTGTCTGTTAGAACATCTATACATGCATTATATATGGGAAATGATAGTAGACTATACTTGGCTATTAAACAAAACTCAATCTGACTTATATCATACTGATATGTGAGTAGGTTCAACTTGAGTGGAAACAAAGCTAAGAGCATGCCAAACTAAAAACATGAGGTAACTGTCTGTGAGGATTCCATTTGAGAATCAAGAAGGTATGTTCTCTCCTGCTGTGATCAAATCACTTACACAAGCACACTATGTAAAATACTTTATAATATTCTATCTTTGCAAAGTCATATTCCCTCTGTTTTGTGTGAACAAAGACCTGGGAATGTGATTAATAAGTGTGATCTTCATTCTCCCTCTGTTTTGTGTCAACAAAGACCTGGGTTAAAGTTCACCTCTGTTTTACGAAAGTAAAGACCTGGTGACTATGAAGATCATATTTCAGCTCTAAAAAGGAATCACTTGTGATCCATTGAACATCAAGCTCAAGAGCTATCACATCAAAGCATTCATGAGACTGAACATTGTCTCAAGATAGAACTTATAACTTAATGTACATAGTCATTAAGTGTGGAATGTAGTGATTTGCCTCATCTACGGAAGACATACTCTAACGATAATTGAATGTGGGACTCATGATTGCTACTGATTAACAAACTTCACAACATGATAAATTGCATGCCTAGTTGATACAACACTCATGTTTGAATTTAAGTGGATTTATATACTTGCAATCAGATATGTGTTGAATCAACTAACAACATCAGCAGAAGCCAATTTATAGTATGATCCCTCTATATATATATGCATGCATGTACCTGTTTCACAGATGCTTAATTGTTATTTCAACAGAATTTCTCTCATTTAGAATGTCATAAGCCTGTCATGCCTGTTCACAACTTAAATTTATGATGAATGCAACAGTTTCACATTAATCACAAATTTAGGGGGAGTAGTTCATGCATGAAAAACAAACAATAAAGCTGATAATTGATCTGAATTATTTTGAAGGAATTGGAACTTGAGCACTAACTTGAATACAGGATACAGGAAACTTGCTTCCCTGTACTTAATTGCCATGTAAATAAAGTCAACAATGTCCAACATCAACATTTGATTCTACTATGTAGATATCATACATTTAAAGTTCTCAAAACTTTAAGTTCCGCAGAAGTTTCAGTAATACTTCTCATCCGTAGAAGTAACAGTGAAATTTCTGCATCCGCAGAAGTCACAGTAATACCGCTCATCCGTAGAAGTATTATGTGATCTCTGATTCAGCAGCAAAACAAGCAAAACAAAACAAATGCATTATTTGAACTTACATCCAATGTAAAGTTCCGCAGATGTTGACATCCGCAGAAGTTAAGGTTCCGCAGATGTTGACATCCGCAGATGTCAAGGTTCCGCAGATGTTCTGCGGAAGAAATAATGCACTCTAAACACTTGGAATAGGGAAAGGAATAAATGAAAGTGGACACAACATAGGAATAAATGAAAGTGGGCCCAACATAATGTGAGCCCAACATAATTAATAAAAGATGTTAATTATGTTCGACTATAAATAAGGTTTCTGACCTGAAATTCATTTATAACTTTTACAGAGCACTTTTTCAGATTAACCTAGAAATTCGCCCATTTTCCCTCTTTTTCAAAATTTCAAAAAAAATCAACATTATCCAGTAACCGATTACTGATACTGCAAAGGTAAATCATGTCGTAAACATCAATACGGAACTGGTTAATCGATTATTGTCATTCAAACGATTCAACTGCGTGGTTTCTAACTTGATTTTCTTTGCAGATGGCAAATAGATTTGCTAAGGAGCATAATGTGTGCGCATTCTTGAACGCTGATGATCCAGCAGCAGAAGGATGTCGAGATATCATCAGATATCTCCGACGATCCAGGCTCTTCTACGCCTTGACGGCTGAGCCTGTGATCCATCAGTCGCACATAATCGGATTCTGGAATTCAGCACGAGTGGAAGAACAAAACGATGAGGAGGTAATAGTGGCTGAGATTCTGAACCGGCGTCTTCGAATCACTGAAAGCACCATACGAAGATGTCTGGAACTGGGAGATAGAGAAATAGGGCACCCCGATGTATTCGAGAATGAATACATAGAAAAGGTATTCAATCTCATGGGGTACGACGGTGATTACGAGAAAGGAGAAATCAAGAAGGGTAGGCTGTGCAAACCTACAGATTCTTGTGTCACACCTACCTGAAATGCATGTCAAAGGAAGTCGGGGCTAGACAGATTCTCTCGCATATATCATCCGGAATCATTGGGGTATTCGAAGGGAGAACATACAACTACGCCAAATACATCTTCAACTGCATGAGTGAACAAGTCAAATTGCAGAAGAATGACAAGATGTATATGTTCCCAAGATTCCTACAACTGATAATCAACTCAGAACTTCCGGGGTTGAATAGAGTTGGCGATGTGTTTGTTCAAGCACACCTGAGCAAATCAGTGCTGAACAAACTTAGTGGAAAGTATGAAGGACCGGATATGCCAATGTTTGCTCATGTTATAGATCCGGAAGCTGACATGCCACAAGAGTTGGCATGGGCAGATGAAGCAGAATCATCTGCTGATTCTGCACAATCTTCTCACTCTCCACACCAAACACCACAACACCAACAACAATCACCACTCCAAACACCACCACTACAACATTATTCATCAAGCCAATCACCATCAAGCCTTAACACCCAACCAATTTCCCCAATTCACCACCATCAATCACCAGTACAAATATCTTCATCATCCTCTCAATCATCATCTCATCACACTCAACCATTCTCTCCACAACAAATCCAATCCCCCATACAACCACCACCAGAATCTCCCAAACATCAATCTCCGGAAAGTGCTGGAACTGAACCTATTGAGGTAACTAGTCTGTACACTCCGTACACTCAGGAGAGACAGAATTGTTATCTGAAGCCAGCACTGTTCCTTTCTCACCAACCCACACAGAAGAACATCCTTCATCAGCTGATACCGAGCTAATACATTCATTGGAAGATGTACAACATGCTGATGAACATGGGGAAGTTCAAGAATCTGCTCAGGATGTCACTGCTTACCATGAAGATGACTTAAGTGACAGTGACATTCCTGTGAGCAAAAGCTTTTTGGTTGCTAAGTACAACAAGCTGGTACTTAAATCCAATAAGCGAAAACAAAGAATTGTGGAGCTGTACGGGGTTATCCAAGAAAAGGATGAAGAACTGACAAAGAAGGATGCCAGTTTAAAAAGGCTGAGAGAAGATGCACAATGCAACAATGAAATTATTGATGCATTGTTCCAAACAAAACGGGAGCTGGAGGCAACTTTAAAACAAGAGCAAAATGAAAAGGCCGAGCTAATAAAGCAAAAGGATCTGGAGATAGAGAGCCTGAAAAGAAAACTCTCTGATTTGAAAACAAAAGTGGATTCAAGTGCTGAACCAGAAAAACAATCGGGTAGAGCTACTAAGCCGCTATATCCTACACCCGAAAAAGAAAATACTTTGGAGCCACACAAAAGAAACCAGAAGAAGAAAGCTCCCCAAAGAAATCAAAAGTTCCATCTCCTGATCCTACACCTTCAGTAGAAGTTTCTGCTGTGAAGGTATCCTCCGGAGAAGAAGAAGAAAGTGATAAAGAGTGGGAGGAATTAACGAGGATGGAGTCTCCCACTGCTGATAAGGGTGGAAAGGCCGATGACCTTCTAACAACTGCTGATATCTTGGAAGAGAGGCCTGACTCCAGCATGTTTATGACCCTCATCAACCATGGGTTTCCGTATGACATGGTTGAGAGGATGAACAGAACAGAAATGGCCAATGCATTGAAAGAATTTGAATTTGCAAGGTTCATAATCCCAAATTGTGATTATGAAGCCTTTACCACTTTTCAATCATTGGAGAAAATAAGGAAAGACCTGGGCCACTGTGACACAGCCAAACTCACCAAGTATAATATGACTTGCTGGTTACAGGGGCACAATTACAAACCGCATGAGCTCAAAGGCAGAACACTGGAGAACTGCGGAGGATGATGGAGCATGTGATGAAAGTAGAACTGGAAACGGGAGTTAAGTTCAGAACCACTGCTCCACATCCAAAAGAACAAAGCAAACTTGCTGCTGATCCAGTAACTGTTGAATCAAAAGATCAGCACAAGGAAAAGGAAAAACTCATCAGAGAGCCAAGGGCGGTGATCCCCGGAAAAGTATGGCCTCTGGGAACAACTGTGCGAGAAATCACTGAGAAGAAATCAACTCTCGTACAGTTGTATGATCATATCACAACTCCCAGTTCTGTGGAAGACAACAGGATTATGGCCTGGAAATATGATCCAGACTGGGATTGTGCAATAATCAAGAGGACATCTGGAAGGATTCAATACTTCCATGATGTGGAAGACATGCTCAGCCTTCCGGAGCAAGATATGAGAGATCTACAGAGCATCCCCATGTTCAACTACCCAATCCATCTCAGGGGGAGAGACTTCTCTGCAGCTGTAAATGGTATGAAGACCAGTTTTACTGATGATGTGCTCATGCAAGCAAAGAGAAATGATAAGGAGCACAAAAGAATGATACAAAATCAGAAAAGAAAAACAGCTGAAGTCTCATCCCTTGTAGATGATGAACTGCTGAAGAGAGTGGGATGTACCAGAAACTCACACACCATCAAATGCATCACTGGAAACCAATTCACGTGTCCTATCTCAGAATGGGGATACGTTGAAAAGAATAAAGAGATGGTGTTGCTGAGAAATGTTGAAGGGAAGAAGGGAGACAAAATAAGAATCTTTGATCCAATGGAGCTAAAGATGTTGCATCCCAGTTACACTTCATACCTTCACGACAAATTCTTCCCAAAGCTAACAGATGAAAAAGCCCAAAATGATCTCTGCCTGTACGTGCACATGATACAAGTCATTGATAAACTGCATGCCAAGGCACACAAGAGAAGGAAACATGAGGCTGGGCTACTGAAGGGGACAACCATAGCTGAAGTGTCTGAGCTCAGAATCTCAGAAGAAGATGAATTAGAGATTGTACATAATGATAGTGTAGTGGAAACACTCACTACGGAAGAAGATGTTTTGGGCCTGAGCTATGACACATTGAAGAAGATCAGCAGGATTCAGATCAAGTACAAGTACGATGATCAGAAAACTACTGTATCTTACTTCTACAATAAAATGATAGCAAGAGTTAAGGAGCTTGCTGTTTTGAAGGACTGATTACAAGAAGCTAAGCCTAAGGGGGAGTATTGTTAGGTCTAGATTGTATAGGGCTAGATCAATTTTGTATAGGATTAGTACTTGAAAATCAAGTCTTGTAATTAACATTTGTAACAGTCAAAATATATATATATGTGATTTGAATCTATAGGTTAACCCCATATATGTATGTGTGTTGATTTGTGACTTGACAGGAAAAACAATATACTTGGATGGATTTACTGAAATTGACCAAGTGTAGGAAACATCTACGGATGAACAACTTTGTTAATCCATAGATATGTTTCTTACAAGACCAAATGACCAAGTACATGTTCCTGCGGATGATCAAATACCATGAAGTGAAGACTCCTACGGAAGAAGAATTTCCTACGGAAGAACAACTTTGCTACGGAAGACTAAGTCATCTACGGAAGAACAAATGTTCTGCGGATGAGAAGATTGCTGCGGAAGAACATTATACTTGTGCGATTACAACTCCAAGAAGTCTAACAAGTCAACACAATCAATAACAAATCCCGAGAGATCCGGGGTTTCCTTAACCGACTCAAATCATCTATAAATATGAGTCCTAGGTTTCACATCTCGGGGAACACAATCAATCAATATACGGCTGTCAAGAGTTCATTGTGCAACCCTAATCGCCGTCACATCAACATCAAACATCATTCGATTCACAAAATTCGATTGTTCATAGTTATTCATTATTCTTTTGTAATCATTACATTATAGTTAATGAAATACATTTGAATTATTATAGATTTCGTGTTTATTGTGTTTCTGTGGTTGTGTTCATAATTGATCATTATAAACAATTAAACGTCAATTAGTGATAATTCCGCGATTATTAAATTGATTTATTTTAATACTGATAATTCCTGAATTGCGATCCTTGGATTCACACTTAACAATGAAAGGAAAAAGTATATCAATTAGAGATTCGAAAAAGTTTCAAGTTACATCAATGTAACCAAAAGGAAAATCATGCTTACAGAATTTATGGTCAAAGTTTGAGGTAACAAAATTTGTTATGATGGTGTTCAAATCTTGAATAATTTAAATCAGGGAGACAAAATCAAGAACAAGAATGATTCGACACCATGATGAGATGTGAACATTCGATTCACATCGAAATGAAAATACAAGGACTTCTCAAGATATGAGATCAACCATAACCTTCTTGAAGACAAGCGTACTTATAAGTGGTGACAAAGTTATCATTCAATTAGCAAAGTATCCCGAGATGTAGGAATTCCACCTACAGCATTGCATGTTCTTAGTTATGGGACAAATCCTTAAGAGGATTTTAGAATCATAAGTAACGGTTTAAAGTTTTAAAGACCATACGGTTTAGATTCTCAATATCTTTGGGTATATTGAAATCCATGTTCATGTTGGTCAAGATAAGAAGATAGTTACATGAAATGCCGAGTTCAATACTGTTACACGTTACACGTTGAGCGTTTAAACGTAAGAGTTGAAATGCAGGATGGGTTCAATATTAACAGGAATATTATTTAGGTTAAGAATGAGAAGGTATTTAAAGTTTGGTGATAAACCAGTTCAAGGATTCAAGAATTTTCAAGATGCAAGAGGATGGTTCCATTTGGTAACGCATTACCATTTGGAATCGTTAACACGTCAAGGTAAATTGACCCATTTGCCTTAGAGACTTGTGTATTGACCATAGTTTATCACTCATCCCAGAAATCCCCAGGTAATCATAACAGGTCTCACAAATGAGATTTATACGATATGCTTGCCTTATCCTGAAGGCCTTTTGCCAGGAAATCCAGAATACAAGTGTCTATGTGTCACACAAATTTTCTTTGGTTCATAGAATCAAAACCTTGATGAGATTTTCATAGATTAACCATTATTTTTCGGGGAGAGTCAAAAGTCAAAGTTAAGTTTAGGAAGACAGATAATAAAGTTTAAGCATACATAAGGCAATCCTATGCTAAGGCATCAAGTTACACAAAAGGCATAGCATTATGTAGCATGCGAACAATGTATATGTTTATAAGAATATAAACATTATTCTATAAGGTTCATGCATAACCTAGAGTCTAGGTCACCATTTTTAATAACCTAAATCCCTATAGTTATGGGCTCTGATACCAATCTGTCACACCCCAACCTTGACGGCGGAAACATCGAGGTGTGAGAGTTACGATTGTTCACAGCCACATAACGCTATTATTAGTTCTAAATATATTAATCAAGATTCAATTGTAACAATACAAGTAAATGTTCAAACAAAGATACATCCAGAATACAAGTATAAAGTATCCAGATCATTCATTTATTTCTTTAAGTTCAATCCTAAGTGTGATAAGCTTCAAAGAGTAACCTGAAACATGTTAAAAATAAAAGATCAACATAAAAATATTGGTGAGCATTCCACAGTTTTCAATACATAAGTATATAAAAGATGGCAATTCAAGTTATAAGTTAGTGAATAAAGTGATTAGGGATGTTATGAACAATGCAACAATCAAACCTCGACAATGTTTTACAAGTATCAAACGACGTTAATATTCTATTAACGTTAAAAGTATATGCGATCAGCTAAGTGTACTTGGATCAACCAAGCAGGCTTGTCTTACCCATAGATCTATGACTTCGCTGGGTCAGCAATAGTTAATGATTGTACATATAACGCCATAACATGGTAATCACAAAAGTTCAACTAACCACAACTTACAGGTGAAATGCCATAAGTTTGCAAGTCTTAAATAAGTTTACAAGTGCAATGATATACGTTAACATGTTTCACCCTAAAGTGTGAAAATAAGAAAAGGGGTATAGAAATACTCACTTGACGTATAGGTGTATAAGGTGATAATAAGGAATAATAATAAGCGTCCTTTCAACGTAGCCATTCACAATGCACCTAAAATATATATTTTTACAAGGTTTAAGTTTAATGATAAAATTAACGTTTTAGCGTGAACTAGGGTTTTAGGATTTTAGGGTTTTGTAAATTATATTTAACAAATGGATATCAATTATATTTCTTGGTAACAATATATTTGTATTTTATATAAATATGCGAAATAAAAATAACATTTATAATAAAGTCTCATAGCTAAATAAAATAAGCACGTTTTAACAATAATTTATACTTTTTATTTGAACAAATAATGATTTGGTGAGTTATAACGATATTAAATGTCTATTTTATAAGAAAATGAACTAATTATATATTTTTATAGCAAATTTGCAAATAAGTTAAACAATATTTAAAATTAGTATCATTTGTTTAAAAGAAATAAATTCCAGAAAATAATTTGATGTCTTTAAAAATATTTAAAGTTTACAAAATCATTTTTTATATTTATTAAGAATTTTCTATAATTTATTTAAGGGCTAAAACCCTTGAAAAAAATACATGAGGGTGCCCGGGTTCGAACCCGGGACCTCATGGTTGAAATGCAACGTGCTAACCAATGAACCAAGGCTCTCAGCCGCGGTTCTTTTGGGTTCTTAATGTTTTTAATATGCAACTTCCAACAACCCCCAAATTCCATATAAACCCTAGAATCAATTCGATCCAATTGATCATCAAAACTAAAACGATAATGAAATCAACATTGGGGCTTTTGATCCCCATGTGTTTTCGAGTCTATGGACTAAATCAATTACCCGATTGAAGATAGGTTCGATGGTGAACATATAGAAGAACAGTCGCGGCTAGAGGAAGTATAGATTGCGATGCAATTGATGATAATAATAGAATTTATTGTACAGAAAGATTCGTATGATGATAATAAGTAAAAGCCCTCATACAATTCCGATTAATGATGCTCAGAATACGGAGTTCAACCAAGTTGCAGGTCCGAGGCAGTGAGGGTGTCGAACGAGGTGTTTCAAGGTGTTTCAAATACAATTGAAAGTGGAAATCGATTGGAGATAGTTATACGATCGTTTGTGTTTGATTAATTGCATTATTATTGAAGCTAGTGGACAATAATGGAGGAAATATTGGCCGAATTCGTGGAAGACAATGGGGACGAAATGGAGAAGAAAGTGGGTGTTCAAGTTACACTTCTGGTCCCTGAATATTTAAGAGTTGACATTTGAATTTTAAAGCTTTGATTAAATTGCAGATTGGTCCCTGATGTTTTGAATTGTTATTATTCTAGTGTAAAACAAGTGAATTTCAAGTTTTGCAATAATAAAACTTATGTTGCTTTTATTTATGATTAGTATTATTATCATCAACATTATTATTATTATTATTATTATTATTATTATTATTTATTATTATTATTATTATTATTATTATTATTATTAAAGTTTTACTAATGAATTCTCATGATTGTATTAATAATAAACATTAACAGAAGTTATTATGAAAAATACGGATGGTTACAGTCTCCCCAACTTTTAAAAATTTCGTCCCGAAATTAAGAATGAAACTTAAACGAACAGGAGGGTTTAAATGAAAGATAAGCGTACGAACGGACAGTGATAGACGTTTAATTACAGATAAGATGTTTCACTTTAGGAAATCCTTCAAGTCTCTTGACATAATATATGCCAACTTGAACTCTTCTAGTGAAATACGAAAGTTATCATTGAGAGTTGGTATATGAAACATTGGAAAACAATGACGAGTTACCATGGTATGTTAGACCTATAAGACACAACTTCTAGAATGTAGTTTCGTGATAAAGTGATGTCTTAAAATCAATAAAAGACCGACAATGATAAGAAAGGTTAGCCGTCGGAATTTAAGAATCCCAACGTAACCATATGAAACGATCTTAACGCATATCTTGTGAATATGTATTTCTCCTTTGACCAACCATCGGTCTAAGAATAATACTCTATGCGAAGATCTTGGAATGAGTTCACGACGATGGTTAAGAATATTATTAAAAACAGAAAATAAATCAATCAAAATAATGATCGATCTTTTAACGTCATACCATGGTATACGAATATTTGAGACAGATACAGGTTAATTTCTCGACGTTGTGAGATAATGGGTCGTATTGAATTTTTTTTAGCCAATCCTCTATAATGCACCAATTGTCATCATGACAGCTAAGATAAAAGGTACTTAGTGAACGAAAAGTTAAACAGGAGATTCACGGAAACACGAAGGTTAGGTTTTGTCATATGTGAAGGTAAGACACCTGGACACATGCCAAGTTATGTCTTTTCTTTTATGCCAAACCCATGACTATAAATTACGAAGGTTTATGAACATTTATATCCATATCGTAATGAGGATAATAATAAGTCTTGTTGTTCAAAACCAAGATGGAATTTCAAAGATTTTCAAGGGTAAAGATTCAAAAGCGATTCAAGAAATGACACAATTAGTAAGAAAGGTATTTGTAACCATGTTTTACAAGGTAACAAATTTTCAAATGCAGATTGCATACGTAATTCATCAAACTCGTAAGTACAATCGAGAACATTCGTATGACTAGAGAGACATAATCACAAGTTGATAATATCTTTATTTGACAAAAGATTGTCTAGTAAGACTGCCATCACATAATCAGATGTTGATGATATCTCTAAATGAAAGTTGATAAGTAAGGAAAAAATGGTTCGATGTAGCTAGATTGAGTCATACATGAGGATAAAGGGAAAGAAATCGATTTAAGAATTTAAATGCTCCAAGCTCGGAATCAAAATCAACCTAGAGCGATCGGGTCTCCTTTCAAGTTCAGAGATCATGCGTTGGTTTGTTAGGTCGAAACACCAACATTGTTTCACCATTCAAGTTACTACATGCTTCTCATCACTTGATTACAACCTTGGTAAATTGAAGATCAAGAAATGATTATAGTCATCAAGGTGTGGTTTTCACTCCTAACTTGATGGTGTATTCTCAAGGTATGACCACTAACTTACCAATCAAAAAGTTCGATCCCAACTCATTGTTAAGGATCCGCAGAAATAAGACGAGGTAACTCACCATTAAGGTAAGGGAATTCACTCCTATCTTAACGATGAAGTTTTACAAAAACAAAATATAACAGGATGAACTTCTTCATCAAAATCCAGAATTCACTCCTATTTTGATGAGATCGTTTCATTTGAGAGAATACAATCCATAAAAATGAAATTATCATCAAGGTATGGAATTCACGCCTATCTTGATGATTGAGCTTCATAATAACAAGGAAACAATCAAAGATTAACACTTGTCACCAAAGTACGGGTTTTAATCCTATTTTGGTGAGATCATGTCATTTGTGAAAAGTCATTCCAAAGAGAATACTTGGAGTCAATCCTCAAGATAAGGTAATCACTCCAATCCAGAGGATGAAATTACATAAAATACACAATTGGAAACCATTTATCGAAACGAATAGAGAATCATCAAAGTAAGGGAATCACCCCTGCTTTGATGAGTTAGAATTGTTTAGGAGGTACGAGTGTTCTTAGTCATAGATTGACTTACAAACTCTTGCATCTCCCATGGGGCAGACGGTTCAAGGTTTGACTTAACAACGAAAGGAAACAGTATATCAATTAGAGATTCGAAAAAAATTTCAAGTTACATCAATGTAACCAAAAGGAAAATCATGCTTACAGAATTTATGGTCAAAGTTTGAGGTAACAAAATTTGTTATGATGGTGTTCAAATCTTGAATAATTTAAATCAGGGAGACAAAATCAAGAACAAGAATGATTCGACACCATGATGAGATGTGAACATTTGATTCACAATCGAAAGGAAAATACAAGGACTTCTCAAGATATGAGATCAACCATAACCTTCTTGAAGACACGCGTACTTATAAGTGGTGACAAAGTTATCATTCAATTAGCAAAGTATCCCGAGATGTAGGAATTCCACCTACAGCATTGCATGTTCTTAGTTATGGGACAAATCCTTAAGAGGATTTTGGAATCATAAGTAACGGTTTAAAGTTTTAAAGACCATACGGTTTAGATTCTCAATATCTTTGGGTATATTGAAATCCATGTTCATGTTGGTCAAGATAAGAAGATAGTTACATGAAATGCCGAGTTCAATACTGTTACACGTCACACGTTGAGCGTTTAAACGTAAGAGTTGAAATTTAGGATGGGTTCAATATTAACAGGAATATTATTTAGGTTAAGAATAAGAAGGTATTTAAACTTTGGTGATAAACCAGTTCAAGGATTCAAGAATTTTCAAGATGCAAGAGGATGGTTCCATTTGGTAACGCATTACCATTTGGAATCGTTGACACGTCAAGGTAAATTGACCCATCTGCCTTAGAAACTTGTGTATTGACCATAGTTTATCACTCATCCCAGAAATTCATAGGTAAGCATAACAGGTCTCACAATGAGATTTATACGATATGCTTGCCTTAGCCTGAAGGCCTTTTGCCAGGAAATCCAGAATACAGGTGTCTATGTGTCACACAAATTTTCTTTGGTACATAGAATCAAAACCTTGATGAGATTTTCATAGATTAATCATTATTTTTCGGGGAGAGTCAAAAGTCAAAGTTAAGTTTAGGAAGACAGATAATAAAGTTTAAGCATACATAAGGCAATCCTATGCTAAGGCATCAAGTTGCACAAAAGGCATAGCATTATGTAGCATGCGAACAATGTATATGTTTACAAGAATATAAACATTATTCTATAAGGTTCATGCATAACCTATAGTCTAGGTCACCATTTTTAATAACCTAAATCCCTATAGTTATGGGCTCTGATACCAATCTGTCACACCCCAACCTTGACGGCGGAAACGTCAAGGTGTGAGAGTTACGATTGTTCACAGCCACATAATGCTATTATTAGTTCCAAATATATTAATCAAGATTCAATTATAACAATACAAGTAAATGTTCAAACAAAGATACATCCAGAATACAAGTATAAAAGTATCCAGATCATTCGTTTATTTCTCTAAGTTCAATCCTAAGTGTGATAAGCTTCAAAGAGTAACCTGAAACATGTTAAAAATAAAAGGTCAACATAAAAATGTTGGTGAGCATTCCACAGTTTTCAATACATAAGCATATAAAAGATATCAATTCAAGTTATAAGTTAGTGAATAAAGTGATTAGGGATGTTATGAACAATGCAACAATCAAACCTCGACAATGTTTTACAAGTATCAAACAACGTTAATATTCTATTAACGTTAAAGTATATACGATCAGCTAAGTGTACTTGGATCAACCAAGCAGGCTTGTCTTACCCATAGATCTATGACTTCGATGGGTAGCAATAGTTAATGATTGTACATATAACGCCATAACATGGTAATCACAAAAGTTCAACTAACCACAACTTACAGGTGAAATGCCATAAGTTTGCAAGTCTCAAATAAGTTTACAAGTGCAATGATATACGTTAACATGTTTCACCCCAAAGTGTGAAAATAAGAAAAGGGGTATAGAAATACTCACTTGACGTATAGGTGTATAAGGTGATAATAAGGAATAATAATAAGCGTCCTTTCAACGTAGCCATTCACAATGCACCTAAAATATATATTTTTACAAGGTTTAAGTTTAATGATAAAATTAACGTTTTAGCGTGAACTAGGGTTTTAGGATTTTAGGGTTTTGTAAATTATATTTAACAAATAGATATCAATTATATTTTCTTGGTAACAATATATTTGTATTTTATATAAATATGCGAAATAAAAATAACATTTATAATAAAGTCTCATAGCTAAATAAAATAAGCACGTTTTAACAATAATTTATACTTTTTATTTGAACAAATAATGATTTGGTGAGTTATAACGATATTAAATGTCTATTTTATAAGAAAATGAACTAATTATATATTTTTATAGCAAATTTGCAAATAAGTTAAACAATATTTAAAATTAGTATCATTTGTTTAAAAGAAATAAATTCCAGAAAATAATTTGATGTCTTTAAAAATATTTAAAGTTTACAAAATCATTTTTTATATTTATTAAGAATTTTCTATAATTTATTTAAGGGCTAAAACCCTTGAAAAAAATACATGAGGGTGCCCGGGTTCGAACCCGGGACCTCATGGTTGAAATGCAACGTGCTAACCAATGAACCAAGGCTCTCAGCCGCGGTTCTTTTGGGTTCTTAATGTTTTTAATATGCAACTTCCAACAACCCCCAAATTCCATATAAACCCTAGAATCAATTCGATCCAATTGATCATCAAAACTAAAACGATAATGAAATCAACATTGGGGCTTTTGATCCCCATGTGTTTTCGAGTCTATGGACTAAATCAATTACCCGATTGAAGATAGGTTCGATGGTGAACATATAGAAGAACAGTCGCGGCTAGAGGAAGTATAGATTACGATGCAATTGATGATAATAATAGAATTTATTGTACAGAAAGATTCGTATGATGATAATAAGTAAAAGCCCTCATACAATTCCGATTAATGATGCTCAGAATACGGAGTTCAACCAAGTTGCAGGTCCGCGGCAGTGAGGGTGTCGAACGAGGTGTTTCAAGGTGTTTCAAATACAATTGAAAGTGGAAATCGATTGGAGATAGTTATACGATCGTTTGTGTTTGATTAATTGCATTATTATTGTAGCTAGTGGACAATAATGGAGAAAATATTGGCCGAATTCGTGGAAGACAATGGGGACGAAATGGAGAAGAAAGTGGGTGTTCAAGTTACACTTCTGGTCCCTGAATATTTAAGAGTTGACATTTGAATTTTAAAGCTTTGATTAAATTGCAGATTGGTCCCTGATGTTTTGAATTGTTATTATTCTAGTGTAAAACAAGTGAATTTCAAGTTTTGCAATAATAAAACTTATGTTGCTTTTATTTATGATTAGTATTATTATCATCAACATTATTATTATTATTATTATTATTATTATTATTATTATTATTATTATTATTATTATTATTATTATTATTATTAAAGTTTTATAAATGAATTCTCATGATTGTATTAATAATAAACATTAACAGAAGTTATTATGAAAAATACGGATGGTTACAACTCATACCATTTTCAAATAAAATATACAAAAAATTTATAAAATACAGAATACAATGAATTATTTTAAAAGATCATTTTTCTTAAAATAATATATTTAAAAATCATAATTTTTTTATAAAATAAAAGTTAAAAAATACATTATTGTTTATTTACTTAAAGTAGCTATTTATACACACTTATAATTATATTTTATCTTCAAACATGATTTTATAATGCATAAATTTTATTAATAGTTATTTAATATTTTATTTGTTTACTCCGTTTATTACACGGGGACTAACCTAGTATATATATAATGTTATTACATATAAATTTATTATAAAATTAATTAAATAAAATATATTATGATATATTTAATAATATGATTATAAATAAATATAAAAGTATTTATAGAAAAATATAAATTTAATATTTTAGTGAGAAACGAGCCGAGCTTGAGGTTGAAAAATTTCTGACGAGCCGAGCTCGGGCTTTATAAATAAAACTACAATTGAGCCAAGCTCGAGCTCGAGTTTTCTTAAAGTTAAAAGGAGCCGAAACTCGACTCGTTTACACCCTACTTTATTGTAATTTCTTTTTAACACTGCAAATTGTTCATATTTAAATTTGACTCAAAAGTGGTTTATCCAACAACGATGTGTTATTTTGATTGTGTTCATTAGGGAGTTAGACCTGAAGCGTAAAAAATAATATGCACAATGAACATCTAGTCTAATAAAGACTCTATGGAGTAATAAGGGTAGCTGTAAACAACCGTCCAAAAAAATAAGAATTTTTTTTACGAGACTAACTTAATTTCAATTTAATTAAATTTAAGAGTTAATCTCGGTTTTGGTTCCTGTGTTTTGTAAATTGACTCCATTTGAGTACCAACGTTTATTTTGTCTCCATTTGAGTATCAAATTTTAAAAAAATTGTCTGTTTCAGTCCAAATTTCGAACGGTGTTAACATTTTCTGTTAGATTTTTTTAAAAAGACCAAAATACCCCTAAGGGCTATAAAAATATCACCATCTCCACCACACACCACATACCACCACCACCACCACACACCACCGCCACCACACACCATTGCCGGACCTTCCACCACCACCACCACCACCTCCGTCGCCACCACCGCCACCACCACCACCACCTCAAACCCCTACCATAAGTCTCCCTCACAACTCCACCACCCCTAACCTCTCAAACAAACCCCACCACCACCGGAGCCATCATCATCGGCGTCGACCTCTCCGGCCTAGCCGTCGCCGTCCACCTCCACTCCCACAACATCCCCTTCCTCCTCCTCGAAGCCTCCGACGCCGGCGGCGGCCGCGTCCGCACCAACTACTGGATCCACTTGATGATATTGATGATGTATCTACATCACCTCCTCCCTCCAAATCGATTACATGCTCATTTTCATGGTTTTCTCGACTTTCAACTAGCAATGGGAAACACGTAGAATCTTTGAAAAACTAGGGTTACGTACCAGTGATTTTACGTCGCAAATTAAGGATTTTTGGGAAAAAATAGCCCTAATTGCGGTTAAATTTCCTTTTTTTCTTCTTCCCTTGGAAAGATTCACAGATTTTATCCCTGTTTGTTGAGAAAACTGGTCATCATGTTCTTACCCAAAAGCCCCAATCTTTTAAGGCTTTATTATTCAAAATATAAATTAGAGTTAATCTCGGTTTCTCCGATTCAATCGTCGATCGGTTCTTCCGATCGTTTTTCGCCGGTAGGTGGAGTGTGCCGGCGGTGGTGTGCGGTGGCGGTGGTGTGTGGTGGTGGTGGTATGTGGTGTGTGGTGGAGATTGTGATATTTTTATAGCCCTTAGGGGTATTTTGGTCATTTTTAAAAAATATAACAGAAAATGTTAACACCGTTCGAAATTTGAACTGAAACAGACAATTTTTTTAAAATTTGGTACTCAAATGGAGACAAAATAAACGTTGGTACTCAAGTGGAGTCAATTTGCAAAACACAGGGACCAAAACCGAGATTAACTCTAAATTTAAATACACTCTATGGCAGATGAGAGATATACACCTTTACTACTAAACTAGTCTATCAATTAAATAAAGTATTATTATTGAACTTTATGTTTTTTTACAAGGGAAGCTCATTATCTGTAATAATATAATATCACAAGATACGAGGCGACGCGACCGATACGAGGCGACGCTACCGATACGTGACGCGACCGATACGCGGACTGACGCGACATGACATGACACGAGACGATACGATACATGGTTTTTGGAAATGTTTGGGAAATATATTTGCAAGTTGGAATTTCTCGTGTGATGGAAGAACAATTTAAACACATGCTATTCGATTCTTTAGATGACAACCAGCCTTTATATATTTCGTTCTCTCATAAAATACTTGATTTGTAGCCATATGTATAGCTCATTGAATGTCATAGTATAGTCGCATCAAGTTCTCTAAAATAAACCTGAGTTTGTTGAGAAGATGACGAATACAAGATTTCCTTCGACAAACAGATAATTTGTAACAACCTATCCATTGAACCAGATGAACGCATAATTGGTAATGATGGAAGCAATAAACTAATGATTTTATTACCAAAATATTTTTTACAAGCTTAAAAAAGATATATTTATAATTCCTAGAGCTTCCAAGGTGCTTCGAGGATAGTTATCCTGAATAACTCTTAACTTGCGCACCTCTAAGTGTATATGAAAGTATACTTAAAATAATGTCAGCCAATGCTAGTAAGCTCATGGGACTCAGTTAATAAGTACAAATTTATTATGTATAACAATATGGATTAAAATTTTATCCAGAGGCCTCATGACTTCCATGGATCTTTTACAACCACCGGTATTAGACCATGTCCCTATTTGTTATTGCATAGGTATAGGAATATTTTTGTTAATGGGTTCTAAACCCTGGTTGCGTGGTCTTCCCACTCCCTAACATATCCTATTAAGTACATAAAGATCCAGATATACTTCTACCAACATATGCAGCATTCTTATTTTTTTACCAACTTTACTATCAAGTATATTATTTACAGTAAAACAATCATGATAACTCACCCGAGTAATTGGATTGGTCCTGGTTATGATATCTTTAGAACTTCATTTCTATCGATTATTAAGATGTGCTTAATAGTTTGACTAGGAAGAAGATTGAGAAATGGATAATCATTATCGAGGTTAGCTTTTGGTGAACAGTCTAGTTTAGGTATAGTTGATCAGGGTTTACATAACTTAGGACTGTGTTACCCACCACAGACCCTAGTTATGAATCCCAAACCCTGTTCTAGAACTAGACTTAATAAGGAAATCGAACCTACTATAGAGAACTGGGAGACTTGTATCATGAAAATTACCTTGTTGGCAGCTTGCTATCAAGAGTGATGGAAGAGAATGGATGCTTTTGGTAAAAACTCGACCTTCCTATTCATGGGCAGAGTATGACCTCGTAACAGATCGTTATGGGTCATGTTTGTGGCCGGCTATTGACCCTGGGTTTAAGAGTCTGCAGCCCCTTAACAACATTTGGTTAATCTTATTCACATCCACCGAAAATAGATCGCTAGCGATTGGGTGGCGGTCCATTATAAGGTTGAGTCATCAGACACATGTTGAAACTCCACGATTCACCGCATGCTACTTGTCAACACTATAGATGTTTCTTAACTAAGTCCATTATGGACTGTCATGGGGATTGGTAGTGGTCCACTACTATCTGGGTTTCTAAATATCGTCTCACAATGAATCGCTATGTTTTTGGGTGCCAAATCATCAGCAACCCATTTCATAGAATCACTATTTTTATGATATATTTTTCACTATAGAATTTGTTCTACATAAAAAAATTTCACACTAACCTGGACCCTTGTATCCCACCAGGGGTTGCAGCCCCTTGAACCCCACTACCAGGGGCAATGCTCTCTAACCCCTCATTTGCTAATGAGGTTAATCTTTTAAGTTTGGGGTTTTGCAACATCTACATATGAGAATATCGATATTAGTTCATCTCCATCTTGTGTAAGAGTGCCCATGTGACAATGACAAGATACAAGATCCTTAAACTTAGTGTGGTTTAGAGATACCTCAATACATGTATCGTGGTATCCTAGTGTCCAAGGTATTGTATGACCATGAACTACTCAGAACACTTATATCAAATTAAATTTCTAGTCGAGTAACTACCAGATAGTTAAGTCTTTCAACTAACCACCTATCATGTTCATGATCCTTGATTTAGTACCCACCTTTGTAAGAACTTTTAGTGGGGGAAGCATTAGAGAATGGACACAATGCAAAGCGAATCAAACATTATGAGTTGTGAACCAAGAACTCCTATATAGAAAGATGCATTCCTAAATCTAAACATGCACTTCATAGAGCAAAACAAGTATGTCGTTGGACAAAACAAAAATCTCATGGAAGAACATGCATTCAATATGACAAAATGCATCTTGTAGGACGAACATGAATCTCATAGAATAATATGCATTATGTCAGGGCAAACACATATTTTGAAGGACAATTGACGCATTATGTTGGAGGAACATGCATCTTGTAGGATGAACATACATCCTGTAGGACAAACAAGAATCTTTGTAGGACAAGTAGTACCTCATAGGACTAGTAGGCATCCCAAAGAAATAATATACACATCACTTGCATACCATATTTTGTGAAATATTTCATAACAAGTAGTTCGTAACATGAAATTAGCACTCTCTTGAACAAAACATGTATCTCGTATAACAAACATGCATTTTGCAGGACGAACATGCATATTCTAGGATGAACACACTATCTTGTTGGACCAACATGAGTCTCACATGACAAATATGTATTCCGTAGGACAAGCGTTTATCCTGATGAAAGAACACACATCTCGTATGTGGAAAATCACCTTATTTGCATAACACAGTTCAAGAAATGTTTCTTAATAGACACCCATTTTCAAAAAGGTTCAAGTACGTACCCATAAACAAAAGTGGAGAAAGCTAGGTTCATAAAAATGTACTCAAGTAAGTTATCTGTACATTAATAGCGGAATGTAGTGACCGAGATAAATTCTAAAATCTAATTTATAGTCGGGTTAAATACATACGTTAAATATAATTAATTACATGTTTTTAAGGTTTATTTAATGTCTACCTGAAATAAAAGGTTTTAGGAGACTATTAGTTAAAAGGATATATTTGGACTAAACTTGAGATAAATGAACGGTTTAATTATTTAATTCAGTAATAAATTTGAAAAACACAAAACATAAAATTTTAAAAATTAAAATTCATCATAATCTAAATTTGAATTGAATGTTTAAATCATAATACTAAAGTGTGAATAACTTGTTTAGTTGTTGTTGGATACATATTACATGCGTAAGAGATGGAGGATCATCAATCTAAAGCTAGTTCGTGATCGGAATTTAAAGGCTTATCAACATGTGAAGATAAAAGTATTAATGCCGAAATGAATTCAATAATGAAATTAACAATTAAAGGCCACATTTGAAACTCATAATGTCAGATTATGACTTATGAGTCACGAATATTATAAAGATTGTAGTGTCACAGAGAATTTTTATTGGGCTAAAAGACCCATTAATAAGTCAAAGAGGGCATACACTGATACACATATATAATGATTGACAAATCTTTTTTGAGACATCGATTTTGAGAGAACTAGATTTTCCTAATTCGCCAGGAATTTCACCATGATCTTAAATATCAAAACGGGAATGCAACAACATGCTGCGTGACAGTGTAGGTGACATGATAACGTATATACTAACAATTGACCCAACTTGTTTTTTTAACTAAGTTTATGTCAAACCGTAGAGTAACTCGAATGTTTACCGTTGGATGAATTATACTTTACCTGACTCTTTTTCAAACATATTATGTTGAAACGTAGTCAAACTCAAAACGTATATAAAAAACACGTGTAGTTGTGCTATATATGACATGATGAAGTATAGATTACAATCATCTCGACTTGTTTTCGAACTAATTTACGTTCAAACGTAGAGTAACTAAGATTTATACCGTTGTGTAAAAGCATTTATACTTGATTTGACTCATTTTAGAACAAAGTTTACGTTAAAACTAAACGAATGTTAAAACGTAGACACTACAAGAAAAATGGTTTTTGCGACCACTTTTTTTGCGGCGACTAGTGTTTCGTCGCAAAAGAGTCACAAAACGACAAAAAGAAATAACTTTTTTGACTTTTAAAGTCAACAACTTTTTTGCGGCGATGTTTCGTCGCAAAAAAGTTAAAATTAATTATTTTTATTTTTTTAATATTACGAAAACCTTTTTTAAGAGCGGGAAAAATCCCGCTTAATCATTTGCGGCGACTTTTCGTCGCAATAAACAATTAAATTTTATAATATATAAATAATTAATTATTTTCGTCGCAATTGCTTTATTGCGGCGACTTATCGTCTTAAAAAAGAACCCACATTTAGTCGGGATCAGTTCAGATTTTCACCATTTATAAAACACCACACCACAACCCCACTGCGCACCCCACCCTCACCCCCACTGCGCACCCCACCCTCACCCCCACTGCGGCATTGCGCACCCCACCGTCGGCTCCCTCCATCATCGGCCCCATCGCACCCCACACCACACCACACCCCCACCTCGGTCGCTACTCCCCGTCGCAAGGCTCCACGGTCGTTGCTCCACCTCCGTCGCTACTTCACATACCACCGCCGCTGTTCCTCCTCCTTCACCGCCTCTTTTGCATCATAGTCACCACCACCACTTCTGATTTCAAGTAATAACCTCAAAATTTTCTAATTTGGTGTTACTTTGTAGTTAATATTTTGAAATTAGGGATTTTGTGTTCATTTTGCCTAATTTGTAGTTTTTATGGTTATGAACATGAATGTTTAGCTAAGTTAAGATCAAGTAATATGTGTGTATGTATGTATTTAACAATGTATGTATTTAACAATGTATGTATTTTAGTGTGTTAATTTTGTGTTAATATGTGGTTCTTGTTTAAGAAAAAATGTGTGTATGTTTATGTATGTGGTTATGAAATTAGGGTTAGAAAGTTTACGAAATTGTTAATAAAGTTTAAGAAAAAATGTGTTTAAGAAAAAAGTCTAAGAAATTAGGGTTAGAAAGTTTATGAAATTGGTTCTTGTTTAGAAAGTTGTATGTGTTTAATATGAAAGTTTATGTATGTGCTTATGAAATTAGGGTTAGAAAAAATGTGTGTATGTTTATGTATGTGGTTATGTATGTGTTAATATGTATGTTTATGAAAAAATATGAAATAACATGTGTGTATGTTTGTATTTAAGAATGTATGTATGTGGTTATGAAATTAGGGTTAGAAAGTTTATAAGGTTATGAAAACATGGATGTTTAACTTATTTGAGATTGTTTGAAATAACACGTGTGTATGTATGAATATAAGAATGTATGTATTTGTTATGTTAATTTTAAAATTAGAGATTTTGTGTTAATTTGTAGATAATATTTTAAAATTAGGGATTTTGTGTCCATGGGTGTTTAAGTTAGTTGAAATGAAGTATTATATGTGTATGTATGTATTTAGTGTGTTAATATGGTTATGAATGTATGTATTTTGCCTAATTTTGTGTTTTGCCTAATTTAAAATGAGATGAATGTATGTATTTTGCCTAATTTTGTTTTTTATATGGTTATGAACATGGGTGTTTAGGTTAGTTGAGATGAAGTATTATGTGTGTATGTATGTATTTAAGAATGTATGTATTTAGTGTGTTAATATGGTTATGAATGTATGTATTTTGTCTACTTTTGTGTTTTGCCTAATTTAAAATGAGATGAATGTATGTATTTTGCCTAATTTTATTTTTATATGGTTATGAATATGGGTGTTTAAGTTAGTTGAGATGAAGTATTATGTGTGTATGTATGTATTTAAGAATGTATGTATTTAGTGTGTTAATTTTGTGTTAATTTGTAGTTATTTGGGGTTTTGAAGTTTATATTGTTTTGAAATCATGGATGTTGAACTTAGTTGAGTTGAAATAACATGTGTGTATGTATGAATATAAGAATGTATGTATTTGGAATGTTAATTATGTGTTAATATGTATGTATTTGTTTGAATTAGGTTTAGCAAGTTTTATGGTTATGAAAAAATAGATATTTAAGATGTATATGTGTATTTATGTATGGATGTATATGTGTATGTGTATATGTATGTTGAATTATGATTAAAATGGATGTATATACGTATTTGTGTATGGATGTCTATGTGTATGTGTGTATGTATGTTAAATTGTGATTAAAATGGATGTATATGTGTATTTATGTATAGATGTATATGTGTATTTGTGTATGGATGTATATGTGTATTTGTGTATGGATGTATATGTGTATTTGTGTATGGATGTATATGTGTATGTGTATATGTGGGTATTTGTGTTTGTATTTCCCTAGTTTTAAATGTGTTAAGATAATTAATATTAGAATGGATGCATTTGTGTATGGATATCCATATATGTGTATGTGTGTATGTATGTTAAATTGAGATTAAAATGAATGTTAAATTGTGATTAAAATGGATGTATATGTGTATTTGTGTATGGATGTATATGTGTATTTGTGTTTGTATTTCCCTAGTTTTAAATGTGTTAAGATAATTAATATTTATTTGTAGACACAGTTATGACGATTGATAAGACTTGGACTACTTTAGAAAATAAATTTTCTAAAGAATATCTGATTGGTCTTAAAGCATTCATGGAAAGGTGTAAGAATTATAAGAAATGACCAAAATAAAGCTCGGTGTCCGTGTAATAATTGCAATAACAGTTATTGGTTTCCTCTTCCAACAATAGAGCGCCATATACATAATAATGGTTTTTGCCGATTTTACAAAACGTGGACGCACCATGGTGAATCATATGTTCTGTCACCGGTAGTTCCAGTCATACCTCAAACGACAGACCCAATACATGATTTTATTAACGATGTTCGTCAGAAGAATGTCCCACAAGAGGACAACACATACGACGACGACGAGCCAATGAACACAACAGATACACCGAGTGATACAAATGATGAACTTGCTGAATTACTGAAACTTGCCGACACCGAACTATACCCTGGTTGTGACGGGATGTCTTCATTGGATTTCTTGGCAAAACTGAGTCACATGAAGGCCATCAATAAATGGACCGATACATCGTTTGACCAATTGTTAGAATTTCTGAAAACTGCATTTCCGCTTGCTAAAATACCACCGTCAAACTATGAAGCCAAGAAGATAATGAAGAAAGTTGGGTTAGGATATGAATCGATCCACGTTTGTAAGAACGACTGTTGTTTATTTTGGGGGAAGGATAACAAAGATTTGCAAAAATGTCCAATATGTTATGAAAGTAGATGGAAGGACGCAAACACTAAGGGGAAGAAAGTTGCCAACAAGGTTATGCGTTACTTTCCATTAATTCCTAGATTAAAGCGTATTTATAGCTCAAGACACACTGCAAAGCATATGACATGGCATGCTTCTGGACGTTTCATGGAAGATGGTAAGTTACGTCACCCGGTGGATGGTACATCATGGAAAGAATTCGATTCAATGTATCCTGATTTTTCTAAAGAACCTAGAAATGTTAGATTAGGGTTGGCTGCTGATGGCTTCAATCCATTTGGGAACATGAGTACGTCGTATAGCATGTGGCCGGTAATATTGACAACATACAATACGTCGCCATGGTTATGTATGAAAGAGTCTTCATTCATGCTGACGTTATTAATCCCTAGTCCTAAATCACCTGGGAAGGACATTGATGTTTTTTTAAGACCATTGGTTGATGAATTGAAAAGTCTTTGGTTGGACGGAGTCGTGACAAAAGATGTGGTTACAAACACAACCAGTATTTCTATCCAAACTGAATGGTTTACAAATGATCAATACATTCTTGCAACACAAGCAAAGCAAGTTTTTTATATTGACGAACCGTCTAAAGCCAGTCAAAGAGTTCAATCAATCAGACATTGGAAGGTCGTCCAAGAGATGAATCATCAGAAGATTTGGGACCGAGATATTATAATGAAAAATAACGAAGCAGATTTAATTCATGGCAGCACTTCATCTGAGCTTTTGTTGTCTGCTGACTTAGATAATTTAACTTATGATGGTATGAGTAGAGATGAAGCTACAGAAGTCGATGTTTCCCTTGAGCATGTCAATGTAGAGGACGAGACATATGAAGATACGGATGAGGGTGAAGACAACGATGAAGACAAAGCTGTTGACGTTTCTGATAATTCAGATGATGAATTAGACGAATTTAATAATGATTGTGGAGAAGATTCTTATCACACCGATGAATCCGATTGATTGTAATTTTTAATTTTAACCGAATCATTTATTATGTTTGATCTATTATGTTTATTGAATTGTTTTTTTCAATTGTGTGTTTAGCTAATGATTCAATTACGGTATATTTGTATACTTATATAATTTTTTTTTACAGATGGCAGACGTGGCCCGAGGTCACGGTGGGATACCTATGGCCGTGGTCCACCTGGTGGTGGTCCTCCCGATGATGATCGATCGTGGCAGCCGCCACGACAGTGCAAGGTCAGTGATGACTCCGGCAGCGGCAGCGGACGAGGTATGACGAATTTTTTATACTATTATCTTTTAAAATGAAAATATATAATTTACATCGAATTTTTATACTATTATCAATTTGCAGGACAAGGTAAGCATGGAAAGACCACACTTCAAGGTATGCGAAAGAGAAATCCACAAGGAAATTTGCTCACAATTGAATTTGAGCAAGGTACGCATGACACCTACAAACATGTGGGTGTCAATCAGGCGACCTTTGCTTCACTGGTTGGCACACTCGTTGACAAATTTCCTCAAAACACAAGAGCTGGAGAAAGATACCTGCAGAGTTGAAGGCGACTATCTGGCCTGACTTACAGGTTAAGTTTTTGATAATTAAATTCAGTGATTAAATATATATACATTAAGCTATTTGTTTTCATAATTTGCAGATGTATTTTGATATGACTCCCTACGAAGGCCTGAGGGCAGGCATTGAGAAATATGCTGCAAACCGGTATAAAGATCACAAATACCGGTTCAAGCAAAAGCATTTTAGCAAAATAGGTGGGGAGGACAGGGTTGATATTTCTGATGTTGTGCCACCTGATATGCAAAAATCTGAATGGAAAGGCTATATGGATTACTACGCTTCTCCTGAAGTCAAGGCTCGGTCTACAACCAACAAGTCCAACAAAGGGAAGCAGACGATCAAGGGACATGGCGGCCGAACATCTTTAGCCCAATGTCGTTATATGTTTGTAAGTTGTTTTAATCTAATGTGATTATAACTTGTTTTATGTGTTTGTAAGTTACTTTTATATTATTATATAACTATATAATGTGTTTACAGCGGGAAGAAGGTTCTGATAAATCTGGGAGTGCCATATTAGCATATCGTCGCTTCTATACCGATTCAAGCGGTAATTTCTATCAACCTGAACCCGCTGCATACTATGTAAGTAATGTACACGTCTTACAATTTTATAAAAATAAAGTAATATATAACATCACCATATATATAACATTGTTTATTTTTTTTGTAAACTATAAAGGAGCAAATGGTCGCGCTTCAACAACAACACCCAGAAATGTCAGAGAAACAGATCATGCGCTAGGTCTTGGGGGAGCGGCCCGGGTGGGAACGTGGCATCGGTCCAATACCGAGCGTGCCTTCACAACCCCCACCTCCACCTCATAGAACAGATCAGCGGATGTTCTCACAATCTGAGGTTGAGGAGATAATAGCAGCGAGACTGGCCAGTGAGCAAGAACAATGGCAGTCACAGATGATGGCTAATATGATGGCACAAATGCAAAGTCAAATCCAAAGCCAAGTCCAGAGCGCGTTGAGGAGAAGTAGTCATTCTCAACAGAATGATAAAGATGAAGATGATGAAGGTGGGTCGTCATAGGATGTTCAGTTTGATGCTGGTTATGAATATTTTCAAACATTTGTTAGTATGACTTTTAACTTATTAAATTTGGACAATATTTTGTTTATATGCTATGTTCTGCGAATGGTTTGCTGGTTTTGATAGTGTTTAGTATTGAACAGCAGGTTTGGTACCCAGAAAAATCTGGGTGGATTGCTGCAAATGCAGCAAAATTATTTAAAAAAAAGGGTATTTTTTGCGGCGATTTTTCGTCGCAAAACACATTGCACCATATTTAAATTTTTGGTCGCAAAAAGTTTTTGGTCAAAAACTTTGCGGCGACATATCGCCGCAAAAAAGAACAGAATCGCCGCAAAAAAAAGAAAAATTATCGTCGCAAAAGATATTCTCTAGAATTTCACTTTTTTATACTAAGTGGAGCCCACAAAAGAAATCGTCGCAAATAACATTTTGCGAGCACTTTTTTACGGCGAACTTTTACTACCAAGAAGTCGTCGCAAATAACATAATGCGACGAAAAGTAAGCTTTTTGCGACGACATTTATCGCCGCAAAAAAGCGATTTTCTTGTAGTGAGATAATTAATCTCATAACGTATATAAAAATATACACGGATATGTTTTATACCCGACTCGTACCGGCGGTAGATAAGCCGGAAATTTTAAAAATCTAAAGTTTACTTTGGAAGGTTTAATAAAGAGTATAATAAACAAATTATATATATTATTATTATTTAAATATCATTATTATTATTATTTTAATATATTATTACTGTAGAATCTTTTATGAGTTAATATTAAGGTAAATTTGGGTGCAATCTTGGTATAAGAATATTCTAATTTCAATAAAGAAGTCACATACATAATCAAGATTTGTAGATCTCATCATGAACATGTTTGGCTAAGTTATCCTTGATGAACCTTAGGGTGTAAGATTAGTGATTGTATGCGTTCAAATCTAGTTTTACTTACCTTTTTTTTATTAAACTCGTATGAATCATTTTACTTTGAATTGATGAAATAGTTTGAGTGTTTTTACTTTATTAAGTGAAACGATTGACTTTAACCTTATCCAATAGCATCTCGTGATCCATAATTGGTTTTATTAATCATTAATTAGTGTTATGTGAGTGGTTTACTAAAGTTAATTGGTTTGTCTAGTATGAATCTTTTTTGCAAAGTAATAACCAAGTCATGTCTATATGATTTTTCAACTGGTAATTAGGTTAAGTGTATACAAGTCACGTAAAGCCGGAACCTTGTGAGTGATCAATTTTCTCATATCGTTACAACTTGTCTTTTTTAAAGCAAGTAATTAATCTTTTCACATAACAGTTTGTTTTTAATTTTTACATGACAGTAACTCAATCAACTTTCAAGTTTACTTTCTTAGTTAGCTTGTTTAATTAGTCAATTGTTATTTGCACCAACTGCATACTCTACGTAATTCAACACCCTACTTACCCTATCTAATAAGGTGAATAGGAAACAATTCTCTTCTTATTTGATCGGTACTTCGACGTCCATCACTGTTCAAGAGTCATGAAAACCTTGGTAAACAATCACCGATGATTCGCTTTAAGTGTGGTTATGTGACCTGTTGATGGCGAGAGGGATACATATTTCAAAAATCAAGAGACAAATGCAAATGCAACCTTGGGTTCTCATGTTGCTGTTTCGCCGTGGTTGTAGAGAAGAAGAAACAACTAAAAAGAAGGCCGGATGTTGAGGTTCTCAATGGTTGAAATCAATAAAAGATAAAAACACGAGAGGGGTTTGAGGTCAAACGATTCCTTCATTTGATTTAAAAAACGATATGAATGTTAAACATATTCCATATTTGATTATAACATGGAATTCACTTAAAGAATATTTATCACGTTTTCTACTAGCTAGAAAAGATTGGTGACTTTAACTAATGGGACATGAAGTTTACATATTACGAAGAACAAAGGTACAGATGAAATGTGTTCAGTGATTCACTTCAGCTGCTATGGGTTAATTCTTATCAAAAGGTTTAAACAAGGATTCAATCATAAATTAAAACTTAAAATAGTATAACTTCAAGGTTAATCAGAATAGGGTAAAATACTTTTACCTACGAGAATATAAGGTTGTCGTAGGAGGGTCACCGGCAAGAGGTTGCCAGTGCTTTAGGTTGGTGGGAGTTTTAAATGGTTGGGATATGAGCTGCAGATCAAGCTTTTTATTTTTTGGTGGTTAAATGACGTCGCTGGATGATGCAGATTGTTTTTACCCTATCATAGAGTCATAGTTGGGACATGTCGCTAATATCCTGACATGTCATCACTATAGTCATACAAAACGATGTCATTCAATTAAAGTGTAAAGAAAACAAATAAAAACTATAACTCTATAGTGACGACACGTCACCACTACTCTTGACGCTATAGGTTTTATTATTTTTTGTTTTTCTATATTAAGGATAAATTAAAAAAGAAAATTAAACAAGTCGCTAAAAGTTTTCAGTAGGGGTGTTCAAATTCGGATATCCGTAAATTTCGGATAGTGAATTTCACTATTCGAATCCGAAATTTTGGATATCGGACTTTCGGATATCCGAAATTTTGGATATCGGAATTTCGGATATCCGAAATTTCGGATTCGGATTCGGATATCCGTTCGGATATCTCAATTCAAAGAAAATTTGTATTATTTAATAAATTTTATAAAAATACAATAATTTTTATTGAAGTTTTTATCGTATATCCGAATTTTTTTATTAAAATGTCCTAAATATCTAAAAATATCCGAAATATTTAATTAATATTTAATATTTTTAAATTTTTATAAAAATATTTTGGATATTTCGGATATCCGAAAATTCTGAAAATCACTATCCGAATCCGAATGCGAATCCGAAATTTCGGATATCCGAAGTTCGGATATCCGAATTTTCGGATATCCGAAGTTCGGATATCCGAATTTTCGGATATCCGAAGTTCGGATATCCGAATTTTCGGATATCCAAAATTTCAATTTCGGATTTTCGGATATTTCGGATTCGGTTTCGGATTCGGATATTTCGGATTCGACTTCGGATTCGGATATTTTTGAACACCCCTAGTTTTCAGAGAGTGGGAGGCTTTCCCTCCACTGCGCCAAACTATACGATGAGGACAAATCGAAGCAAAAACTAAAAAGTGGTCAACAAAATTCAAATACCTATAGAGGTGTCATGTTGTTGCTATAGATACAACACATGTCGTCACTATAGATGTCTTTTTTATAGGTTTTGTGTCTTGTAGTGTTATCACATCAGTTTTATACATGCATAAAAGGGTCTGGTGGGTTAAAAGTTAGAATAGTCTATGGCTTTTTTAGTTCTTTCACGTTTTTTAGCGCAATTTTTTAATACGATATTATTATTATTATTATTATTATTATTATTATTATTATTATTATTATTATTATTATTATTATTATTATTATTATTATTATTATTATTATTAGAAATCATACCATAAAATCAAGCATTTTATTTTCTTAAATTTAAATATTAGAACACAATCTTTATTAGTGTTGCTACATTTAAAAATAATAAAAACTTTTTATATATAAAATGTCACTATATATGTGTATGATGTTTGTTATTATGTGTGTGCAACTATGAAAGTGGTTGCGTAATTTCTATATAAGCTATGTAATTATTTATATATAAGGTGTGTAATTTTGTATGTTTAATTATAGCATAAGAGTGTAACTATTGGGGAACACAAATGAGCCTCGCCGCATAACACGTGTATATTCTTGTGGTTTTATACGCTTCTTACGTTAACTAGAATTTGTGCAAGAACTACCTCCTATATATTATATCAAATCAAATGAAAGTGGATACTTTCATGGTTTGTGCGTGTATAATTATGTGATTCAAATCAAGATCATAAAATTCAGATCGAAATGTGCTGAGCGAACTCAACCTTTTTAGGTGTCTAAATCTGATTCTAAAACCGGATATCTTTTCTTAAAAACATATATATTTTTTTACTTAAGATATTAGCATATGGAAATATGATAAAATATATGCATTATAAACGTTTTTTCAAAACACACACAATTAACTGAACCTCGACAACTACGAACATAGCTTAGTCACAAATTAAGGTGCATGCCTCTTACTCAAAAGGTGTTATGAAATAAATTTATGTGTATGGAGTAAAATAAGATTAGATTAAAAGAAGGATTAGATTAAGGGTTGTTAAATATAGTAGAATTTTGTGTGAAATATCGATGTCTTCTAGTAGCCTTTGCAGTAAGGGGTGGTCATTAGCTTACTTTGTAGGATTAAAGGTAGTCGTAGATTTGGGCCTGTAGGGAAATTACGTGTCCTTAGTGGTACGTGTCTTTATTTCCTATCTACACATTTAGTTAGGCGCCCATAGTTTTACTTATATTTACTTTAGTTATCTTAGCTTAAAGATTTCCATTGTGCTTATTTTCTTGTTGGCTTTAGTTTAAACAATTTTTACTGACTTTACTTGTCTTTTGCTACTACTAACTTGATATTTTATGTGCTTTTTCTAAATATTAGCCTTTTTGGTGGCCGAATGTCTCACTAGATGCAGCTTCTTTTTGGAGTAAAGATAAGACTAGCCATAATCTTATCGTCTCCAAACCTCACTAGTTGAGTGAGACTTTATTGGACATATTTGTTTGTTTCTTGGCTATTTTTAAGTCCCATCACTTTAAGAAAACTAAAGAAAACCACAAAAAAACCACTGATATAATTTATAATTATTTGTCTTGTAAATGTTAAAAAGGTTTAAGTATATCTATTACATATATGTTACACACATATATATGGGAATGGAGAGTTTTACATGTACGTAACATTATATGTGTCGAATGAAAAATTATTACGTATACGTAACCTATGTGTGACGTATATGTAAAACTATGTTACGATTTTATATTTGAAGCAAATATATATATAAATTATGTGACTGGTTTTATCCATTTTTTATAAACATTCCACTACTTTTATATACTGCATCATTTTCTTAAAAAAATATGCCATTGAATTAATTTAGCATTTTATTTTTTAGGAAAATTTTAGCTCTACCTTAGGATAAAGAACATGGGCAGGAATGATTGGTGTAAATTAACTATTAATATTAATCGACTCTATTTTTTTTTTTTTTGAAGACATTAATTGACTCTATTGTATCCAAGTCTTTGTAGCAGGCTGTTTTAATTCATTTAATGGCTGTAAAAAGAAAATGAAACAAAAGTAAAATAAAAAAGTCTGCTTGTTTGTAATTGAAAAAACGCATACTTACCGATGCCTAGCTTTAGTTTATTTTACAAGACTGATCGAACCTCGTCATTTCTTCATCATTATGAACCCATATTCAAATCTTTAACCCTATTTTTGTAGGGGTGGCTGATGACAACATAATCATAAGTAATTGATTAGTTAGGGTTTGCCTAACACCCTAAAGCAACCCTACTTATTAATGACAATCATCAACGCCGTTGTATTTTAACCCTACAATAATTTAGCAGTTGTATGTAGCATTCCTTTAATTACTATCATCATGCATTCGGTCCTTGCTTCCGCCATTAACGACGGTGAAGATTTTCTTATCTTCAACGGATTTTCTAGTCTTATCGCCCGAAATATACATCGTTGCAGTGGTGGGATACCTCATGAAGAAAGGTGTTGGTTGATGATGATGATCAAACTTTAATGAGCAACGTATCTCTTGCAACTCTTTCTTCAGTCTGCGATTTTCGTCGTTTAGGGTTTCACAACATTTCTTTAACAACTCGCATTCCTTTTCAATTTGCTTCAACTTTGTCCTGTACGTCCCCATATGGCCATATGATCATTAATCATAAATCCATGCAAATCATTTTATAAATAATTAATCCATGCAAATTATTTTATAAATTATCAAGGAAAGAGTATTACTGTATACAATTTGATGAATAACAATATATATAAGTTATGATATGAGTATGCAACCTTGAATTTTGATCATGAGAACCCAAAAGGGATATGTTATAAAGTCCAAAGGAATCAAGCTCTAAAAGATTAAATGTTATACAATTTGTTTGGATCTAATATTTTGGAACAAATAACAGCGGATGGGAAATAGGGCATGTTAACCCCTGGTCATTAGAATTTATCGATTTTTCACATATACGAGATAAGTTTCTTTAGGAAAACATGACTTGACTTAGTTGTTAACTGAACTTATGATCTCGTCCAAAAACCTTTGGCCGTGTCACAACAAGGCGTCACAAATTTTATATATTGTAATGGTTACACGCCAAATAAATATGTTCAATTTAAGTTTGCTTTATGACCGTATGTAGTTCAACTAATTATGTGTGCGTATGTACGTGTATGGGTAGGCATGCTAAAGTAAAAAAGTAAACCTCGCTCTTCTATTTTGAAACCAAACTTCGATTTGCCGAGGAAGAAGATTCAACTTCTTTGCTAGTTCTTGTTTCTGGCCCTGCAATCAACCATTAAACTTGATCAAACTTCATGTATCACGCAATTTTACTCAAAGAAATAGTATTATGTTTTACATATAAATGTAAGTCATAAATATAAATAGGTCATAGGCAAGTGTATACCGTATTAAGGGTGCTATGGACTTTAAAGCTATCTTCAAGCAACATAGTTTGCGCGGTTGTGAGTTTTAGCTTCTTTCTTGATCCATCACCGTTGTTATTACAATTATTTATCCTTCGTTCTTCTTCTTCTTGATCATCAATAGTTTTAGAACTAGAAGAATCATGATCATCTTTCTCTTGATCATTCTTATAATCATGATCACTTGCTTCAATCTTCGGATGAAGAGGCAATGAAAGATCTAACCAAAATTTCCTCTTGATCTTGTTCTTTGATTGCTTCTCCCTTTTGATCCCTACAACCCCAATCCCAAGACCAAGTGTTGTATTGCATCTCTCTTCTTCATTCATAATCTCGAATGATAGAAAAATCAAACGTTTATTAGTAAAAAGGGCGAAAATAGAAGCACAACTTCTCTGAATTGAATATAATGAGGAAAGATGTGAACCAAACGGTGGTGGAGAGAAGTGGAGATGGAATATGGTTTATAGATCAATAACAAAACAATCATAATTAATTATGCATTAATTGATTAGGAGCTAGCCTTAAGTAAATGTGGAACAAAACTATAACAATAACTAATAGTAATAATATGAGAATGAGTTTAAAGTTGTATTGCGTTACATTACATTATGAGAGGAAACCAAAACATAATTACTTATGCTTTGACGCATCCTACATTCTTGACTTTTCCATAATAGAAGTCAAAGTTCAGTTAAAGAGTATTTAGAAGTCATAACTCCCATTCATTCTAGTTAATACGTACAAGACTTGATTCATAGTTGTACGATCATTATTGTGTAATTAAATTACTTCTTAGGAAATACAGAAGCAAAGCATTTACCTGAGATCAACATATCACCGGCCCCTATTCTTTTTTCCTTTAGAATGTTAAAATTAATAAATCACTAATCATCTTATAATTTTTCGCCACTTCACAATGAGAAAAAAAAGGGTCTTCTGATTCCATATTGCTGTTACAAACGCAGAGTCATCCCCTAAAATCATCAAAAAGTTTTCGGCCCAGGGACATGTAGAAAAAACAGTCCCCATAATATATAGTCAATAATATATATACAAAACCTTGGGGCCCTGATTGAGTAGAAAAAGACGAGACCATACTTCAATCAATCGACCGTCCTTACCTCCACTACTACAAAACTGTTAATAGATGACGTGCAAAAGATGACGCGCGAAGAAAGATGACACACATTTTCGCGTATTATAAAAATTATGTCATATTTTATAAAATTTGTAGAAAAAATGACACGTATTTTTGCGTGTCATCTTTGTCCGTCACTCTTAAAGTGCGCCCTCCTTAATTTTTCAATTCCCGCTCTGTTAGAAGGAATAAAAGTTTTGATTCCCTTACATTTTTCTTCACCACCACTAATGTCACATCCCAGCTTAACTTATTCATAAAATTTCTACCTCTAGTATGTATTTCTATTTTCCATCAAGATTGGGCTTCTCCTTTTAAGGAATGTGAAGCAAACAGTGTTTTGAGATTTTCAGTACAGTTGCTGATTTCCAGAACTCTTTCTATGTCATCTAGCCATCTTAAAGCTTGTACTGCTCCACCTTTGCCATCAAATTCCCGGGGTCTACAGGACATGAAGGTTTTGTAGGAACATCCTTTTGACATTCCATTTAGGATTTCTTCTTCCTGTTGTTCTTCCGTGTTTATGTTTTCAGTCCCTGCTGGTGGGTTTGAGGTAGTTCCAATATTCAAGTTTTGCTGAAGTTGGTTAATTAGGGTAGGTAAAGTAGCTTCTAGTTGTTGGGCTACTATCTGGGATATCCTATCAGTTTCATTGACATCAGGGTTTACGGGTGTTTCTTCCCCGAGTCTGGTTCTGGGTCGCCCCACTCGAGCTGTTCTCCGGACAGGTTGAGTGTTTCTTTTTGGCGGCATGATTCACTATAGTGAATTTTAATGTTAGTATTGCAACTAAATATCTTAACACAAAATTATTTAACATAATTCAAATAAACATGTTAACATAAAATACATATATCAGTTAAGTTCTTATTTCTCTTTATTCTAACAAGTTGAACTATAACTGTTAATTTCTACCAAACCATTTCCACATCCTGGTAAAAAGACTTTGCTTGGGTGTCTTAAGCTTCTTAATATCCTTTTGGATTTTCCAGATTCCCAGCTGTATCTTCTTAAGTTTCTTAAGAGTCTGTCGGGCTGTTTTTACCTGATCCAACTCTGGTTTAATAACTTTATCTTCATTCAGGGGAGAAACAGGAGGTTGTATTTCTATTTTTCAGTTGGTATAGTTCTAAACCTGTTTCCACGTTTCACCCTTTTCCTAGGAGTTATAATTATATATCCTCCCCTTTGCACTGATGTACGTCTAACATAAAACCTTGATGTATTTTTCATTCCAGTTGGGGAAACATTTATAGCCTGCTGAGGTTCTGATTTAGATACTATTTATTTAGGGTTGCTATGGTATGGTTCTTCTGAATGATCGGTTTCATAATGAATATTATCTGGATTCATACTGCAAAATTTCTTAACAAGGTTTCACAAAAAGAGTTAGTCAAATAGGTCTTGTTAAAATCTTAAACATAAAATCATGAACTTTCACATAATCCACATAAATTCACATAAAATCATAAAGTATATTTTGTAAAATTCAAATATATCTTTCTAAATTATAAGTTCCTGAGTTTTGGAACTTATTATTCAAGATTTGTGGTTTAAAGTTTCCCAAAATTTGTTTCGGGTGATTAAGCCCTTTATATACATACAATCAATATGTATGTATATATATATGTTTTGTTAACACAATGTAATTAAACCTTTTATCATCTTTGGATGATGTTCTTGATGATGTTTCACTTCTGGAATCCGAGAACAAGACCGTAGAGTGCTGGTGGTGTGTGGTTTGTGGTTGTTTATTGTTGTAGTTGTCGGGTGGTGTTGTTGTTGGTGTTTGTTGTTATTGTGTTGTAACCTAAGGGTGAGGGAGTTTGGGGGCAGGTTGGTGGTGGTGTTTGTATTGGTATCCGAGAGGGGAAGAGGCAGAAGGTGATTTGAGGAAGGTGGTGATCAGGTGGAGGTGATGGTTGTGTTTGTACGAGGATCCGAGAGATGTATGTAGATTGGGGTGGTCACGGTTTAGCTTGTGGTTTATATGATTGAGAGATGAGCTTGGCCGATGATATATAGTGATGGTTAAAGGGCCAAAGGTGGAGTTTTTCATAAGTTCTTCTTTATGGTTATACAAGCCTTGGTGAGTAAGTTTCATATAGGTAGATTATGTGTCAATTTAAAACATTCATGGTGATAGGTGGCGGTCTTAAAGTGGGAATGCAAGGTGACCGAAAGTTGCCACATCCCCTTGAAATGATGACACTTCATTAATGGGTAGCTAGCAAATTATTGTTGTTATCATTACTTTGCTTATTATAATCGATTTCAATAAACCGGAACTTTGAGGTGGCATTAGGTGGCGGTTTTGGGTGGTGCTTATTTAGCCGAGGGTCCTATGAAGTTGCCACCTCCATTCTTTGTAGTCATAATATCTTGAAGAGTATGAACACAAGGTGTCCAATTGAGAAAAAGATTAGTGTCCAAGCATGTAAGGTGGCAATATGTGACTCATCATGATTAAAAGGAATTTTTTTTCTCTATTGTTTTGACTTATTAATCGGGCAGTTTTGGGTGGTGCCTTTAACCGAAGGGTATAGAGGTATGGTTTAGGTTTAGTGTTAGTTTAAGGTTTTGAGGGTTTGGTTATGTTGGTTTTGATCTTACCGGGGTTATTAGGTGTGGTACTAACCTGGATAGTTCATTATACCTATCAGTGTACTCCCGGTATGCAGATCCTTTCATCTCTAATGCTAGGAATTCAGCTTCCAGTTTTTCTATTTCATTGTACGGGCAGTATTTTTCTATCACTAGGTTTCTAAATTCTTCCCAGCTTAGCTTATTCGTAATATTTCTACCTCTAGTATGTATTTCCATTTTCCACCAAGATTGGGTTTCTCCTTTTAAGGAATGTGAAGCAAACAGTGTTTTGAGATTTTCAGCACAGTTGCTGATTTCCAGAACTCCTTTTATGTCATCTAGCCATCTTAAAGCTTGTACTGCTCCGTCTTTGCCATCAAATTCCCGGGGTTTACAGGACATAAAAGTTTTGTAGGAACATCCTTTTGACATTCTATTTAGGATCTCTTCTTCCTGTTGTTCTTCCATGTTTATGTTTTCAGTCCCTGCTGGTGGGTTTGAGGTAGTTCCAATAATCAAGTTTTGCTGAAGTTGGTTAATTAGGGTAGGTAAAGTAGCTTCTAGTTGTTGGGCTACTATCTGGGATATCCTATCAGTTTCATTGACATCAGGGTTTACGGGTGTTTCTTCCCCGAGTCTGGTTCTAGGTCGCCCCACTCGAGCTGTTCTCCGGACAGGTTGAGTGTTTCTTTTTGGCGGCATGATTTACTATAGTGAATTTCAAGGTTAGTATTGCAAATAAATATCTTAACACATAATTTATCTAACATAGATCAAATAAACATGTTAACATAAAATACATATATCAGTTAAGCTCTTATTTTATTTTATTCTAACAAGTTAAACTATAACTATTAGTTTCTACCGAACCATTTCCACATCCTAGTAAAAAGACTTTGCTTGGGTGTCTTAAGCTTCTTAATATCCTTTTGGATTTTCCAGATTCCCAGCTGTATTTTCTTAAGTTTCTTAAGAGTCTGTTGGGCTGTTTTCACCTGATCCAACTCTGGTTTAATAACTTTATCTTCATTCAGGGGAGAAACAGGAGGTTGTATTTCTATTTCTTCAGTTGGTATAGTTCTAAACCTGTTTCCACGTTTCACCTTTTTCCTAGCACCAACTGAAAATAATCAGTTATTTTAAGTAAATAACTAATTGGTTTCATAAAGTACCTTAAATTAGAGTGCAGTGGTTTATCAGAGTGGAATGTGACTAGCTTTTATCAGAGTGCAGTGGTTTATATTAAATAAACACCGATTAAATAGAAACATAATACAGACATGCTTTTATTTCTTAATATTCGAGGTTACATCTTGTTACATAATATATCAAAATTAGATGTAACTAGTTACAACTAGGTTACAGCATATCTAACATCTACACAGACCCGTCCTACGACTTTGCCCCAACCATCATGAATCTCAAAGCTGAAATCAAAGGTGTTACTCATTTCCTGAAAAAGTACACTTAAACCAGTCAACAAAAAGATGTTGGTGAGAACATAGGTTTAATCCAAACAAATATTTTGTTATGTGTTAATCATAACCAAAATTACAACCAAACCTGCTCACAACATAATCATACTGTCACGAAATAATAAAAATCAGATAATATTACATCCTAACCCCCATTCGGTTAGATGCAGGAAAATAGTAGCAACCCTCATCCGGTTGGTACAAATATCCTCCTAAGTAGCGCTACTAATATTATCGACCGGTTCCTCATTCGAACTAATGGTTGTGTCGCAAATGACAGTAAGCAAATATCCATCATAGTAGGAGGATTTGATATCGTAGTAGGAATGGATTGGTTAAGTGCAAATCATGTTAAAATCATTTGTGATAAGAAAATGATTAAGATTCCTTTGACTAAGGAAAATAAAATTCTCTGCATTTATGGTGATAGGCCATATAATACTGTGAAATTGATTACTTGTGAAAAAGCATGAAAATATCTCAACAAGAATTGTTTAGCATTCTTAGCTCATATTGTTGATACACAACTTGATAAGGAAAATTTAGAAAGTGTTCCTGTTATAAATGAATATGCTGATGTGTTTCCCGATAAACTACCTGGATTACCACCCCCTCGTCAGGTAGAGTTTAAAATAGAATTGATACCAGGAACAACCCCTATTGCCAAAGCACCTTATCGTTTAGCACCAACTGAAATGAAAGAACTTATGACTCAGTTACAAGAACTATTAGAAAAAAAAGGTTTATACGTCTTAGTGTATCACCTTGGGAAGCACCAGTCTTATTTGTTAAAAAGAAGGATGGAACCTTTAGAGTGTGTATTGATTATATGGAACTTAATAAGGTTACTATAAAGAATAGATATCCACTCCCTAGAATTGATGATCTGTTTGACCAATTACAAGGATCTAGTTATTTCTCAAAAATAGACTTAAGATCTGGATATCAACCATTAAGAGTACAGGAAGATGATATTTCTAAGACTGCATTCAGAACTAGATACGGACATTACGAGTTTCTTGTAATGCCATTTGGGTTAATTAATATTCAGATAATTTGACTAATTGCATAGATATTGGGTAATGGGTTTTGGTAAATCATGGAGGATAATGACTAGAACATTATAATTGCAATAAATAAGCAATGACACCTGGCCACTGTTATTTCTTGTCTATTAATACTATTATGTTTTGGATCATAATCCCTCATGTGAATACTAAATCCCTGCTCCCTGCATTGAAAATTTTGGAGACAAAACCTATCTAAAAAATATCTCCCTCTAAAGGAATCTTTCGGTTTAGGAAATCTAGTAAGTTGAACCCTAGGTACATTGGTCCATTTAAAATTTGTCCTGTAGCATATAAGTTGGAATTACCACAGGAATTAAGTGAAGTACACAACACTTTTTCACGTATCCAAACCTCAAGAAGTACTTAACTAATGAAACCCTAAAGGTACCAATTCAAGAAATACAGGTAGATAGAAAATTACATTTTGTGAAAGAACCAATAGCCATTGTGGGAAAAGAAATAAAGAAGTTAAGAAGAAGTAAAATCCCCATAGTGAAGGTTAAGTGGAATGCAAAGAGAGGACCAGAATACACCTGGGAAAGGGAAGATGAGATCAAGAAAAAGTACCCTCACCTATTCAGAGGTAATATCTATTTAACTTTCTAAAGCATACTCCACTGAATTTCGGGACGAAATTCTTTTAACGGGGGGAGAATGTGACAACCCTAAAAATTATTTTTACTATATTACGTGAAAATCACGATTAATGTTATGTTTAGTATATATATATATTATGGATATACGTATACATGTTGCATGCATGCCTATATATTGGTAATTTACGTATGCATATTTAAATATATGGAAAAAAATTTTGAATGCTTGTATATACGCACGGTTAGCATACATATATATGTTTACTTATAGTATATTTATAAATACATATATATGTATATACATATTAAGTAAGATCAAAACCAACATAACCAAACCCTCAAAACCTTAAACTAACACTAAACCTAAACCATCCCTCTATACCCTTCGGTTAAAGGCACCACCCGAAACTGCCCGATTAATAAGTCAAAACAATAGAGAAAAAAAATACCTTTTAATCATAACATGATGAGTCACATATTGCCACCTTACATGCTTGGACACTAATCTTTTTCTCAATTGGACACCTTGTGTTCATACTTTTCAAGATATTATGATTACAAAGAATGGAGGTGGCAACTTCATAGGACCCTCGGCTAAATAAGCACCACCCAAAACCACCACCTAATGCCACCTCAAAGTTCCGGTTTATTGAAATCGATTATAATAAGCAAAGTAATGATAACAACAATAATTTGCTAGCTACCCATTAATGAAGTGTCATCATTTCAAGGGGATGTGGTAACTTTTGGTCACCTTGCATTCCCACTTTAAGACCGCCACCTATCACCATGAATGTTTTAAATTGACACATAATCTACCTATATGAAACTTACTCACCAAGGCTTGTATAACCATAAAGAAGAACTTATGAAAAACTCCACCTTTGGACCTTTAACCATCACTATATATCATCGGCCAAGCTCATCTCTCAATCATATAAACCACAAGCTAAACCGTGACCACCCCAATCTACATACATCTCTCGGATCCTTGTACAAACACAACCATCACCTCTACCCGATCACCACCTTCCTCAAATCACCTTCTGCCTCTTCCCCTCTCGGATACCAATACAAACACCACCACCAACCTGCCCCCAAACTCCCTCACCCTTCAGTTACAACACAATAACAACAAACACCAACAACAACACCACCCGACAACTACAATAATAAACAACCACAAACCACGCACTACTAGCACTCTACGGTCTTGTTCTCGGATTCCAGAAGTGAAACATCATCAAGAACATCATCCAAAGGTGATAAAAGGTTTAATTACATATGTGTTAACAAAACATATATATATATATATATATATACATATTGATATGTATGTATATAAAGGGCTTAACCACCCGAAACAAATTTTGGGAAACTTTAAACCACAAATCTTGAATAATAAGTTCCAAAACTCAGGAACTTATAATTTAGAAAGTTATATTTGAATTTTACAAAATATACTTTATGATTTTATGTGAATTTATGTGGATTATGTGAAAGTTCATGCTTTTATGTTTAAGATTTTAACAAGACCTATTTGACTAACTCTTTTTGTGAAACCTTGTTAAGAAATTTTGCAGTATGAGTCCAGATAATATTCATTATGAAACCGATCCTTCAGAAGAACCATACCATAGCAACCCTAAAGAAATAGTATCTGAATCAGAACCTTAGCAGGCTATAAATGTTTCCCCAACTGGAATGAAAAATACATCAAGGTTTTATGTTAGACGTACATCAGTGCAAAGGGAAGGATATACAATTATAACTCCTAGGAAAAGGGTGAAACGTGGAAACAGGTTTAGAACTATACCAGCTGAAGAAATAGAAATACAACCTCCTGATTCTCCCATAAATGAAGATAAAGTTATTAAACCAGAGTTGGATCAGGTAAAAACAGCCCGACAGACTCTTAAGAAACTTAAGAAGATACAGCTGGGAATCTGGAAAATCCAAAAGGATATTAAGAAGCTTAAGACACCCAAGCAAAGTCTTTTTACCAGGATGTGGAAATGGTTCGGTAGAAATTAACAGTTATAGTTCAACTTGTTAGAATAAAGAGAAATAAGAACTTAACTGATATATGTATTTTATGTTAACATGTTTATTTGAATTATGTTAAATAATTTTGTGTTAAGATATTTAGTTGCAATACTAACATTAAAATTCACTATAGTGAATCATGCCGCCAAAAAGAAACACTCAACCTGTCCGGAGAACAGCTCGAGTGGGGCGACCCAGAACCAGAGTCGGGGAAGAAACACCCGTAAACCCTGATGTCAATGAAACTGATAGGATATCCCAGATAGTAGCCCAACAACTAGAAGCTACTTTACCTACCCTAATTAACCAACTTCAGCAAAACTTGAATATTGGAACTACCTCAAACCCACCAGCAGGGACTGAAAACATAAACACGGAAGAACAACAGGAAGAAGAAATCCTAAATGGAATGTCAAAAGGATGTTCCTACAAAACCTTCATGTCCTGTAGACCCCGGGAATTTGATAGCAAAGGTGGAGCAGTACAAGCTTTAAGATGGCTAGATGACATAGAAGGAGTTCTAGAAATCAGCAACTGTGCTGAAAATCTCAAAACACTGTTTGCTTCACATTCCTTAAAAGGAGAAGCCCAATCTTGGTGGAAAATAGAAATAAATACTAGAGGTAGAAATGTTATGAATAAGTTAAGCTGGGATGTGACAACTAAGCACCCGACGACCACCATTCACTGGCCAAGCTACCCCTCACCGACCGGCGACCACGACGCACCAGTGACCACCATACACAGGCGACCATCAAAGCCCTAATTTGCGCCATCAGCCCTTATCACCTTAAGCTGTGGTCATGGTGATCTTACGCAACCGCGTTCATGATAGTGGTTGTGGTGTAAACCACAAACCCAAGCGACGACAAGATTGACTCCGGGCGGAGGAGGAACCTGAGGTCGATGATGCATCTCATGAACAACAGGTTAGACTTTTTTCCTGAAGATAGGGTTCAGAATTGTGATTTTGCAATTACAGATCTAGATCTTTCTTCAATGTCATTTATTTATGAAATTAGAAACTTTTTTGGGTTTAAAGCAATTAAAGATCTTCAAATTAGAAACTGATTTGGGTTTAAAGCAATTCGAATATTCCTTCGACCTCACTGAAACCGAATCTTGTAAAGTCAGGTGAATCTGTGATTTCATACCCTTAGTAGTTGATTACCAGAAAGGAACAAGAACATTAAGGTGAGATTTCGTAATTTATGTTTCAAACGAATCTATCTTTTTTTGTTCAACTATATAAGCAGTTTTATATTTGAATCTTTTAGGATCCTTGTATTCATAATTACATGGTTTAACAAATCCATGGAACTAAAATTAAGTGGAGTTAGGAATACCAAAGTATGTAATCTTCTAAATTGCGGTGAGGTGTAGTAGTAATGAGCTGGTTAGGAACCGGTGAAGACATGGTTGGCTCAAATTGGGTAACATTTTTTTATTATTTATTTTTTAATTTTATTTTAATATTAAGTGACAACCTTTTGTGGTTTCAACATTTAACCAAAAGCCTTGATTGCAGGCTTATAACTGTTGTTGGTGATCATCTTGATGGACTTAGTATGAACTCCTCAAATGAAGATGCTGGCAGTCATATAGGTTATGTTTTTCTATATATTAATTTTGATTTCTTTAATAATTTAATCAAGCTGGTTGTTGCATTGTGAAGAGATTGGTTTCTTCAAACGAAGATGCTGGCAGTTATATAGAATTGTTTATTTCAAACTCATCCTTGAATTAGTTGTTTCTAATAAACTGTTTATCAAGCATATATTTATAAATAAGCAATCCCAAACACCCTTTGATTGTTAATCTTGTGAGTTTTTCCATAATCATTACATTCTCTTCAAGATTCTTTAGCAATGACATCAAGCCCCGTTTCATCACTTTTTATAATTAAACCTGTGTTTAAGTTTGCTTTTAGTTACACTAATTGTATGTTTCTTTAATGCTTAACATTGTTAGTGGAATGCTGGTACAAGATAAGCATCTGTTTCTTGACATTATATTATTTATTTAATTTCATTAGATTCTACTATTGTTTTCAGCCTTTTACAATCATGAACAGGTAATCTGCTGATATAACGAGCGATTTTCATATAAATTTACACCCTTTAGAAGTTACAAGATTTAAAAGAATTCAAGAGTTGCTTAAAAAGAACTCTGAACCATGTTTTGTTGGGTTTCCATCTCAGTGGACCCAATCTGAATCGTTTGCTGACCAGTCATCTTTGTCTAATAACTTAGGTTTAAAAATGGGATCTTTAACGCCATGTCAGCAAAACACAAAGCCAACGGGTATTCAGTTTCAGTTTCAAGATAAAGATTCATCATCAACTCAATCCACATGTCAATCTTATCCTGAAGTAGCTAGTGCTGGAGGTAGCTGCAAGTATTGGGATAACAAGTATTCAATCCAATCAGGTAGTTTATTTTATTGATTATGCTGTTAAATGTTAATTTTTTGTTGGGTGAATACCGATGTATATTAGTTATACTTTTTGCAAGAGATCGAGAAAATTAGTCGCCGGGTAACGGGTTAAAATAGTTGATTTTTTGTTGGGTGGGTGTATGAGTCGAGTTGCCTTGACCCACAAAAACATTTTGCTCCATTTGTTAATTGTTTTGCAAACAATTAATTTGCTTAAGATGATTACAGCGATTATATAGTCCTAGGAATAAATCAATTTGATGTTGTTGTTCATAAGTAAGCCGTTCACATCAAACTCATTGTTTATACTATAGGCCTCATTCCAATTTTATTACTGCAGAGAGATTATAATATATAATTATCATAATATTTTGGATAAGGCTACTTTATTAAGGCATTTGTTCATATGCTAAATATATTAAGTTAAAGCAACATTAAATTACATATGGAGGTTTCCAATAATATAGTTCGTGTGTTGTCATTTGTGTTCCTAAACTTTTGTGAATGAAGATGAACAGGGGTGGAGGCCTATAAAGTTTACTTACAAAATGGATATTGCAAGTTTAGGTGCACCTATAAGGCAAGAAGAAAGTTCACTGGCCAGGTATTTGCAACCTCATACTTAATCCTTTTGAACATTTTTCTGTTATTATTGATGTTAGCATGCATCTTTTATTTAAACTTTGTTGCTCAAATGCAAAACAAAGGTAAAAATGATTCTTTACCATTTGTTGCTTTGTAGTTTATATTATTAAATATAACTATCTATGTATGAGTTTTTTTATAAGTAAATTACCATTGTTATTGCCTTGTAGTTGATATTAATAAACTAGGCAAGTAAATTACAAGTGTTTTACATAAAGGGGTTTTTGGGTCAAAACTGACAAGTTTAATTTGATGAAATTGGTTTTGTCTTAGGTTGGAGAATGTAAAGAAGAATACACTGATGGTGATTTGGATGAAGTTCGTGAAGATTGGGCGCGCTATGTATCGAATTTCATTTATATGTAGGCCTGAAATGATATATTTGGACTTGTGTTAGTATTGGTATTGGACTTGTATTAGTGTTGGTACTAATTGAATTTGGACTTGTTCTATGCTTTGTAGTTATTAATTAACAACTTTTGTAAACTTTGTTGGTATTTAATGGATTTCGCTTTTAATGTTATTCGACAATTTGTTTTAGAAAACAACAGGTAATTTATTAAAAATAAAAAAAAAAAAATGCAGCTAATTTTATGATGTGCATTGCGCGTCATCTATTGCATGTCATAAAAATTTCATAGATGACACGCGGATGCGCGTCATCTAGTCATTTATCTACCCTTTCCTTGACGCGCATTGCCCATCATCTTTTGCACGTCATAAAATGCGCGTCATCTTTTGCGCGTCATAAACAGATGATGCGCGGATGCGCGTCATCTATCATTTATGACTATCCCTTCCTTGACACGCATTTGCGCGTCATCTGACCCCAAAGATGACGCGCAATGCGCGTCATCTATTGCAGTTTTTCTAGTAGTGCTCCTATTCCAATCTTTCTCTTACCACCCCCAGCCAAATCGTAAGTTTTTTATATTGGGGTTTTAAAATGGGTTAAATTTTAGTAATGAATAAATCGTAGTGGGCTAAAATAATAAATTTTAATATATAGGTTTTTTTTTCAATTCAAAAAAAGAAAATATACGTAAATATATAAAAAAAACTCGGGCCCCTAAGGAAATCAGGCATTGGAATGTCGCCCACCTCGGTCCTCGCCCCTCCTCAAGGCCGACCCTACACAAATAACTTAGAGAAAATTGCATAAATAGTCTTCGTGATTTGATCATATTGTAAGTTTAGTCTCTAAGTTTTAAAATTACAAACTTAGTCCAAAAACATAATAGATGGTTGTAAATTAGTCTCCAATGTTAGTGTTCGTTAGTTTTTAACGATATAGGGACTAAATTTACAATATAATCAAACAATAATGACCATTTGTGTAATTTTACCTAAAATTACACAAAAATGAAAAAAAATCAAGAGTAAATTACACGAATTATCATCCATGAGATTTGTTCAAATTTCACCTTTTGTTTCTGGGATTGAAAAATTACAAGTTTAGTCCTAAGGTTTGGAAAAAAATAACACGTTTCATCCCTGAGTCAAACGTGTTAATTTATTTTGTTATGTAGCTGTAAATGATCACACTACAAGAAAATGGATCTATAGTAACGAAAAAGTGAGACCTTATAGAGACGATATGTCGTCGCTATCGACTATTTTGATCTATAGCGACGACATGTCATCGCTATAGATTTTGTCCCAAAAAATTAGTAGTTATAAGTTAAAATGTCGTCGGGATAGACGTCGTCGGCATAAAATTAGCAATAGCAACGACATGTCGACCCTATAACTGTCGTCGTTTCTGAAATTAACGAATAAAAAAATAAAAAATATATATATATATATTATCTATAGCGACGACATGTCGTCCCTATAGATAATATATATAATTTTTTATATTATCTATAGCGACGACATATCGTCCCTATAGATAATATATATATTTTTTTATATTATCTATAGCGATGACATGTCGTCCTTATAGATAATTGTTAGGACCGTGTACGGACAGAGTACTAACTGATTCTTCGTTATACAGGATCAAATAGTGCGGAATCCTATTTGATTGGCGATCCAATCAGGGAAAACATTAACAAGATCAAACCTAACGATTAGAAAACGTTAAGAAAGAACTAGGAATGATCTGAAACGTTTTGTGAAGTTGGAAGGGACGAACAGGACGCTCTGGGTCGACTAGGGTTGCAAGTATTCGAAGTGTTATGTTTTTCCACGAATTAAGTGGTATTTATAGGTTACAGCTTTCATTCGTACGACTGAGCCAAGCGACTGGCTCAGTCGTCCGACTGAGTCATACGATTGGTTCATTCGGACAACTGAGTCAGTCTTATGACTCAATCGTACGATTGACTCAATCACCTGGTTCAGTCGTGCGATTGGCCCATTCGCATGGTCCAGTCATGCGACTGAATCAGATTACTTAGTTAAACACATTCTTGAACCTTTGATGGTTCAAACCTATGTCTAACAACTGTAAACCTATATAACATTGTCATATATGCGTGTACTAATAATTGATATGAATAGATATAACATGTAAACAACCAATAAACATAAATAGAAGAGATTCTCATTATAATGATCAAACGTTACATATGTGTTACAAGAAGAAGTTCTATTACATTGAAGCTCACTAGACTAGAACTGGGGACATGTGTACCAACAAACTCCCCCTTGGACCTAGTTCTATCTAGACTGTGACCTCTTTCTTGAACTCGTCAAATCTCTTCTTTCTATCTTCTCTAGAAACCCCAGAATGAATATCGAGAGCGAAGCATAAACGTATAACGTGTTGAAACTGAAGTGCTTGCTCGATATCTAGAGTGTCAAAAAATAGTGGCCACTTGTACAAGATGTATACATCTGAAGCAGACAAGTTAGTTAGCCACATAGGGTCGAATACCCTTATTGTCTCGACCTTCCCTTCTTTCTCCAAAACTACGACTGCCTCACCAGTGCGCCAGTTATAGTACCACCATTTAAAATGGGGTGCAAAATCCTGTGGCATTTCCCTCAATGGAATACGCGACATTGTGCGCGGAGGGTGCCATCGCAAGACCACCTTTGGTCTTCCTGAGGTGGGATCAACCTCTGTCTTGTGAATCAACCTTCTGGGCTGTTGAGGTTTAAAATTTACCCACCTCGTATGATACTCTTTCTTTAGTGCCTGCTCAAACCATCCTGACATCTTTTCTGGAACAGCATACAGGAGGCTCAAGTTGGCTAGATGGTTAAGCTCAAATCCAGGGAGAGTTTTCAGATCGTGTGGGAATCTGAAATACTCAATTCCCTTCTCCCTCTTAATAGCATACACCTTGAGATCTTCAAGGTATGCCCAGCTGATAATTTTGCCAGACACCTTCTGATGCTTCTTTATCTTGTAAAGCTTGGTGTAGGCATTTGACTTGTTTGGCGTACGCTGTTTCTTCATCTCCTCCAGGCAAGCTATCCATTCATCCTTTTTGGATGCTAGATCAGCATCATTTGCCTGAGGAGCTTCTGCTGCAGCTGCTTTAGCAGCAGTCATCTCTTCTACCTTATCGAAGATGTTGCTGTTAAATGTTTCCCCCAGATCTGGGAGAACTTCGCCTTCGGCGTCAGTATACTGAGGATAGTGATCAGCAGTCACGTCCTCAATCTCCACTTCGTTGACGTCTTGTAGTTCATCGTCACTGACTATGTCGACCTCTGGAGCATCTTTCACAGCTCGTCAGGATTCAGACTAAACAGTTCTGCAATTTGTTCATCTGTTAAGTCATGAATTATCTCCCCCTCCTCAGCAGTGTAGCTAACTGATCGTTGAACGATCCTGTGACAACCCGAAAATTTTTCATGATTTAATATAATTTTTATGTGAATTTATAATTTATTTTTATATTTTTATTATTATTTAATGATAATATTAATAATAATAAAAATAATGACAATAATAATAATAATATTATTATTATTAAAAATAATAATGTTAATAATAATAATAATAATAATAATAATAAAAATATTATTTACAAAATTTATTAAATTTATTTAATAAAGACCAGGGGGTAGTTTTGCAAATCTTAAAACTTGTTTTAAACTATTAAAACATGAAATAATAACATTGTAAAACATGAGGGGCCATTCTGTAATTATTCAAACCCAAACCCCCTCCCCGTCGACCCTGTTCCGGCGACGTCTCCGGCCAACACTCCGGCGAAGACCAAACGCCAAAACACACGGTTTATCATCAATCAAAAGCTACCGACACAACCCTGTGAGTGTTTCGAACACAATGCCCCACATTAATCAGAGAATAAGCTGAGTGCGATCGATCTACACCCTCGTGATCACTGTCGGCTCCTTTACAGCTTCGAAATCGCACTAACACTTAACAATAATCGAATTAACCACATCCAAACAATGCTATAAATAATACTAATCAGTCTACACTTCGAATTACATCTAAAACAAACACATTCATCGAATTCGATTCTATTCTTCTTCGCGACCTGCAACTCAATCGAATACTACCCTACGAGTTTCAAATCACAAAATTAAGATGGGGCTTTTAATCATCTGAGGAATTGGAAACTTTCTGTGAAAGGAATTTCATTATCATCAACAATTGCCCCTAAAATCGATCCTTGCATAATCGCGACTGGTCTTCGAGGTGTTCATCATCGATCGGACATCTTTCTGGTAAATTAAATACACCCATTTGTTCGATTTATCATGGGGAACAAAAGCCCCATGAATATGATTGTTAACAGGAACGAATCATGGATCAATTTGGTCGATCCATGAATCTAGGGTTCTTGATTTGGGGGAAACATTTGGGATTGTTGTTAAAAGAAATTGGGATGGGATTCTGTTGCGATTAGAGCCTTTGGCTCACTGGTTTGTGCGCAGGAATATGGGGAGGAGGTCACGGGTTCGAACCCAGCCCCCTCCCATTATTTTTTTAAAGGCCTTTTAAGCATTTTAAAAATATATAAAAATTACCAAAAATTATGAAAAAAATTTTTAAGAACTTCTTTTATTTTAAAAGCCTTTAAATAATTTTCTGTAAATTATTTATTTAAAAACACCTTAAATAAAATTTATAAAATAATATTTAAAAATATTATAAATAACCATTTTTATAAAAATAGACTTTAAATGATGATTTAAAGTATTAATCCATTAATTGGACACCATATTATTTTTAATTAATGATAAATCATAATAATTGTAGAAATTTAATTATTTAAAAACCTTAATTATTTATGTAGATAATTATTACATGTGTTATAAATTATTATCCATATAAAAATAGATTTTAATTAATAAATTAAATCATCAAATTATTAATGGATATTATATTATCTATGGATTAACCTTGATAATATAAATACAAATTAGATTTTATAAATTTAAATATTTATAAAATCTTACAAAATTAAATATAAAACTTACATGTTTAAATGACGTCTACAATTTATTTAGAATATAATGATATGTTAAAATCATTATTAAACTAATTAAATGTTAATATAAATAATTAATTATTAACAAAGACAATTAAATGATTAAATTATATGTTCATAACAAATCCTAGAAAACCAAACCCTAGATCAACTGAACACCAGGTTCAAGATCTAACTTATTTAGGTTTTGGATTTGTATCTGTTTGCTGACGTGAAATATAATTCCTTAGCAGGAATTTACTAGGTTGTCAACACCACACAAGGACTGAGGTGAGTTCATAACTATTCCCTTTTTTTAATCATTTAAATATTTTGGGGCTGGAATACATGTTGTAATTAAATTTACAAATTATTTTTGTGTATTATGTTAAATAATAATTTGATCACATTTATGATTACATATGGTTACTATGAAAATCCTTCTCTGTATACTGGACTATAAATAAGCAGGGATCTTTTGGATAGTACTATCGGGGAGTGACTTACCCCCACAAAGGTATGGACATGTGATCCATATCAGATGCACAAAGATCTTGTTGTCATTTGGGATGACTGTTTCTGTAGTGAGAAGGCAGATGTGCACTTTATATAGTTTGCATTATAGTTCCACATACAACCCATATGAGGATAAATGTAAAGGAGGATTTGCTCCCTCTGATTTGAAATTATTATGATAATATAATATACACATGAAAATGATATTAAACTATGGTACATGGACAAATCCTATGTGAAGGACTTGTTGGGCTTGTACATAGTGGGTATGTGGGATAGCGGGTTCACCTTAATAAAAAGGGTTCCGACAGGCTATTCATATACCGGTGAGTAAATTAAACTCACACTTTTACAGTAAATCCTAATTGAGGATAATTGATGATTTATCATTATGTTTTACTTACCTATGAACTCACCAACCCTGTGTTGACACTTGATTTACATGTATTCTCAGGTATCTACTAGGAGCTTATGGACATGCACGTAGGATCATATAAGAGTTCAAGATACCTATTGATTATTATCTGAAATATGTTTAAGACATGTTGTCATGAAACAATCTATATTTACTTCCGCTACACATAATATTACTCTGAACAATTATTGTAAGGATTATCTAAAATCTATCATATAGATAATTGCATCTCATGTGTGACTACTGTGTTCGATCCTGTTTGTTCGCCCCTCCGTGATAAATTCCAGACCCGGAATTTGAGGGTGTGACAGATAAAAGATTGGTATCAGAGCCACTGGTTATACTGAGTTAGGGATTGCATCTAGCCTATAGCCACACACAATAGTTGCACAAAGTAAATTGCCTTAGTTAGAGATAGGATAGGATTAAGAAGTTATATGCTTAAACTTAGATAGTTGTGTTCCTAAATATAACTTGACTCTTTGACTCTTTTCGATAATTCCTAAACTTATTCTCAACGACATGTGGGATCTACACTTATCATCGTGCCTAAATCAGTTTTTTTTTATTCTCGTCAAAGTCTGTGTCTTACAACTTGAAACATGTAATGCTGGAAGAGCGTGATGCCTGTATCTCGGGGTGTTCTGTCTAGGCAAGGTATTCGCATATATCCAAATCAACCGATGGACCTGTTTACCTTACCTGGGAACCCTTGGGATGAGTATCTGCTTATAGGTACGCATGTCTTCAACAAAGTTGTGATTGACCCAATACTTTGATTAGTCAATGTACTCGCTTTGATTTACAAATCAAACGATTACACCTGGAACATCTCATTGCTATTATGCCAAATTCTCGACCGTCGTTTTCATGTTGAATAACTCGTATTACCCAATTTCCATGAAAATTCTTAATGATCTTTCAGAATGACTTCTTGTCAAATCCGTTCACGGTCTAGAAACTCTGGCTGTAAGATTTCTGCTATTGTAGCACGTGAAGTTACTGCGATCATACACAAGTCTTTAAGGCAAATAGGTCAAATTACCTTGATATGTTCCATTCGGAAATCTAAGCTACGCTTGTCCTAACCTAAGGCGAGACTTGTTTCCTTAGTACTCGTGCCTTGCCGAATTTAATCGAAAAACCCAGTTTTCTTAAATTCCCATCTGTCCTACAGTAATTGTCCATACTTTGAATATTTGATATAAAATGCATCTATTGAATATGTCAAAGTGTGAATTCTCACCAAACAATTTCATGATAGATGGACGCACCAGCGGGCAGAGGCAGAGGTAGAGGACGCGCCAGAAGAACTGTCCCAATAGGGATGACTCCTGAAGAAATACAAGCCTTGGTCAATCAAGGTGTTGCTGCAGCCCTAGCCACTCAGGCTGCTCAGAATGGTCATCACTATTCATATAAAAAGTTCCTAGACTGCAAACCAGATATCTTCACTGGTGCAGAAGGGGCCATTGGGCTCATAAGGTGGTTCGAGAAATGTGAATCCATCTTCGCTATATCTGAATGTCCCGATGAGAGTAGGACCAAATATGCCTCCGAAGCCTTGAGTGGAGCTGCACTCTCGTTCTGGAAGACAGAAGTTTCAAGACTTACTCTCTCCCTAGCCAATGCTATGGATTGGGAGGAATTCAAACAGCTGATGAGGGAAGAATTCTGTCCGAGAGAAGAAGTACAAAGGTTTGAAACCGAGTGCTGGAACCACAAAATGGTAGGATCTGAAATTGAAAAGTATACCACCGAAAATCATGAGTACGCAACTTTGTGTCCTTATATGATGGAGCCTGCTCACAGAAGAATTGAAGGCTATATCCGTGGACTGTCACCAGTCATTCAATCTATGGTCACTTCCTCCAACCCAACTTCAATCCAACAGGCCATTAGGATAGCTCACAAGCTAACTAATGAGGCTGTGGCTCAGGGGAAGTTACCACCAAGGAACAAGGGTAAGGGTGCTGCTGCTGAAAGCTCGGGGAAGAGAAAGTTTGAAGATGCTAAAGACAGTGAGAGTCAAGGTACAAGCAAGAAGCCAGATCAGAAAAAGCACCATGACAATCAGGGCATTCCGCCTAGATGTCAGAGGTGTGGCAAGCGTCACCATGACAAGTGTACTGCAATCATCTGCTACAAATGCAACAAGAGGGGGCACACTGCTCCTGAATGTAGAACCAAGACTCAAGACCAAGGAAAGAAGGATGGTAATCAGCAGAATGGTGGAAAGAAGGAAGTTATTTGTTTCAGATGTGGAGAAAAGGGCCATATTGCTAAAGACTGCACTGGGGAAAAGAAAGATACAGCCAAGGGCAGAGCCTTCGTGATTGGCAAAGGTGAGGCTCTAAAAGACCCTAACGTTATTATGGGAAAATTTTTGGTGAATAATGTTTATGCCATAGTATTATTTGACACGGGAGCTGATAGAAGCTTCGTATCTAATACTTTCTATAATCACCTGAATGTAAACCCTGTACCCCTAGATGAGCCATATGTTGTAGAAGTAGCGAGTGGTAAATCCTTGACCGCATCACAAATCCTGAAAAATTGTACACTAGATTTATCAGGTCATATCCTACCAATAGACCTCATGCCCATTACTTTGGGAAGCTTCGATGTGGTAGTTGGTATGGATTGGCTATCCAAAAACTCTGCAGAAATTATCTGTAAAGACAAAATGATTCGCATCCCCCTACCAAATGATGAAGTCCTGTGTGTGGAGGGAGATAAGACTGGTGTCGTGATGGGAGTTGTTTCTTACTTGAAAGCTCAAAAGTGTCTTCGAAAAGGTCATACTGCTATCCTAGCCTTAGTCACTGACAAAGAGAAGAAGGAAAGGAAGATTGAAGATGTACCCGTCGTCAGGGAATTTCCTGAAGTGTTTCCTGATGAACTGCCTGGATTGCCCCCTAAAAGAGAGGTCGAGTTTTCAATCGAGTTAGTACCTGGAGCTACACCTATAGCTCGGGCACCATACCGTCTCGCACCTTCTGAATTAAAAGAACTATCTGACCAGCTTAGGGAACTCCTTGATAAAGGATTCATCCGACCTAGCTCGTCACCATGGGGAGCACCAGTGTTATTTGTGAAGAAGAAAGACGGAACCTTCAGAATGTGCATTGACTATCGGGAACTGAACAAAGTGACTATCAAGAACCGTTATCCCTTGCCACGTATTGACGACTTATTCGACCAACTGCAAGGTTCGAGCATTTACTCCAAGATAGATCTTAGAAGCGGCTATCATCAGCTGAGAGTCAGAGATGAAGATATTATGAAGACGGCTTTCAGAACTCGATACGCTCACTTTGAGTTCACAGTCATGCCATTTGGGCTAACAAATGCACCTGCTGTATTCATGGATCTCATGAATCGTGTATGCAAGCCTTATCTAGACAAGTTTGTCATTGTCTTCATTGATGACATCTTGATCTATTCCAAAAATAAGCAGGAGCATGAAGAACATCTGAGATTGATCCTTGAACTACTAAAGAGAGAGGAGCTTTATGCTAAGTTCTCGAAATGTGATTTCTGGCTTAAAGAAGTTCAATTCCTTGGTCATGTGATCGATGCTAAAGGAATTCATGTAGACCCAGCTAAAATTGATTCCATCAAAAGTTGGCCTACACCTTCTAATCCAATGGAAATTAGACAATTTCTGGGACTAGCCGGCTATTATAGGAGATTTATCGAGGGATTCTCCAAGATAGCTCAACCATTAACTATGCTTACCCAAAAGGGGGTAGCATATCATTAGGGATTCAAGCAAGAGGCTGCTTTCCAAACACTAAAACAGAAGTTATGCAGTGCACCTATATTGTCCCTACCCGACGGTATTGAAGACTTTGTAGTCTACTGTGATGCTTCTGTTCAGGGACTGGGATGTGTTTTGATGCAGCGAGACAAAGTCATAGCCTATGCCTCAAGACAGTTAAAGTCTCATGAGAAGAACTATGCAACTCATGACCTAGAACTGGGAGCTGTTGTGTTTGCTCTTAAATTATGGAGACATTACTTGTACGGTACTAAGTGCACTATTTATACCGACCACAAGAGTCTTCAACACCTGTATAATCAAAAAGAGCTGAACATGAGGCAGAGGAGATGGCTTGAACTACTAAACGATTATGATTGTGCCATCAAGTACCATCCTGGTAAAGCAAATATTGTGGCTGATGCTTTAAGTAGGAAAGAACATGTGAAACCTCGTAGAGTGCGAGCTCTACAACTTACCATTCAAAGCAACCTGCCGGTACAAATCTTGAAGGCTCAGACTGAAGCCCTGAAAGAAGAGAACATTAAAGATGAAAACCTTCGAGGGCTAGACCAACAGTTTGAAGTTCATTCGGATGGGATAAGCTTTATAGAAGGAAGGATTTGGGTACCCCTATACGGGAATCTGAGGAGCTTGATCATGGATGAAGCCCACAAGTCTAGATACTCTATCCACCCAGGTGCAGATAAGATGTATTACGACTTGAAGCTTGTTTACTGGTGGCCAAGAATGAAGGCAGACATTGCAACCTATGTCTCAAAGTGTTTGACTTGTTCTAAAGTCAAGGTCGAATACCAAAAGCCTTTAGGAATGTTGACCCAACCAGAAATTCCCGTGTGGAAATGGGAAATGATAACCATGGATTTCGTCACGGGTTTACCCAAATCTCAAACGGGCAATGACACCATTTGGGTTATCGTTGACCGTCTCACCAAATCCGCTCATTTCATACCCATCCGTGAGAAAGACAAGATGGAGAAGCTTGCAAGGGTGTACATCAAAGAAATTATCTCTAGACACGGAGTGCCAGTGTCTATTATCTCTGATCGTGATGCACGGTTTACATCAATCTTCTGGGGAAAACTCCAGAAAGCTCTAGGCACTCGCCTAGATATGAGCACAGCCTATCGCCCTCAAACTGATGGTCAAAGTGAAAGAACCATACAGACTCTTGAAGATATGCTTAGGGCTTGTGTTATTGACTTTGGAAAGAACTGGGAAGGTCATTTACCTTTGGTAGAGTTCTCATATAACAATAGCTATCATTCGAGCATCAAGGCGGCACCATTCGAGGCCTTATATGGACGTAAATGTAGATCACCGCTTTGCTGGGCAGAAGTTGGAGAGAGTCAACTTACTGGTCCGGAGTTGATCTTTGAAACTCATGAGAAAATTGTCCAGATAAGAGAACGCATGGCTTCTGCCAGGGATCGCTAGAAAAGCTATGCTGATAAACGCCGCAAGCCACTGGAATTTCAGGAAAGAGATAAAGTTTTGCTAAAGGTATCTCCCTGGAAGGGAGTTATACGCTTTGGGAAACGGGGGAAATTGAACCCTCGCTACGTGGGACCTTTTGAAATTGTCAGAAGGATCGGCCCAGTAGCCTATAAATTAAATCTACCTGCTGAACTTGGTGGTGTGCATAATGTTTTTCATGTATCTAATCTAAGGAAGTGTTTATCCGATGAATCACTTGTTGTGCCTTTAGAGGAACTGCAAGTAGATGAGAAACTCAGGTTTATCGAGGAACCAGTTGAAATCATGGATAAAGAAGTTAAACAACTTAAGCATAGCAAGATTCCGATTGTCAGAGTTCGGTGGAACTCCCGGCGTGGTACTGAGTTCACCTGGGAACGAGAGGACGAAATGATGCGCAAGTATCCTAACCTGTTCAAGAATGTTGCCAGTACTTCTCAATTTTCGGGACGAAATTCCTCTAACAGGGGGATGATGTGACAACCCGAAAATTTTTCATGATTTAATATAGTTTTTATGTGAATTTATAATTTATTTTTATATTTTTATTATTATTTAATGATAATATTAATAATAATAAAAATAATGACAATAATAATAATAATATTATTATTAAAAATAATAATGTTAATAATAATAATAATAATAATAATGAAAATATTATTTACAAAAGTTATTAAATTTATTTAATAAAGACCAGGGGGTTGTTTTGCAAATCTTAAAACTTGTTTTAAACTATTAAACATGAAATAATAACATTGTAAAACATGAGGGACCATTCTGTAATTATTCAAACCCAAACCCCCTCCCCGTCGACCCTGTTCCGGCGACGTCTCCGGCCAACACTCCGACGAAGACCAAACGCCAAAAACACACGGTTTATCATCAATCAAAAGCTACCGACACAACCCTGTGAGTGTTTCGAACACAATGCCCCACATTAATCAGAGAATAAGCTGAGTGCGATCAATCTACACCCTCATGATCACTGTCGGCTCCTTTACAGCTTCGAAATCGCACTAACACTTAACAATAATCGAATTAACCACATCCAAACAATGCTATAAATAATACTAATCAGTCTACACTTCGAATTACAACTGAAACAAACACATTCATCGAATTCGATTCTATTCTTCTTCGCGACCTGCAACTCAATCGAATACTACCCTACGAGTTTCAAATCACAAAATTAAGATAGGGCTTTTAATCATCTGAGGAATTAGAAACTTTCTGTGAAAGGAATTTCATTATCATCAACAATTGCCCCTAAAATCGATCCTTGCATAATCGCGACTGGTCTTCGAGGTGTTCATCATCGATCGGACATCTTTCTGGTAAATTAAATACACCCATTTGTTCGATTTATCATGGGGAACAAAGGCCCCATGAATATGATTGTTAACAGGAACGAATCATGGATCAATTTGGTCGATCCATGAATCTAGGGTTCTTGATTTGGGGGAAACATTTGGGATTGTTGTTAAAAGAAATTGGGATGGGATTCTGTTGCGATTAGAGCCTTTGGCTCATTGGTTTGTGCCCAGGAATATGGGGAGGAGGTCACGGGTTCGAACCCAGCCCCCTCCCATTATTTTTTAAAGGCCTTTTAAGCATTTTAAAAATATATAAAAATTACCAAAAATTATGAAAATAATTTTTAAGAACTTCTTTTATTTTAAAAGCCTTTAAATAATTTTCTGTAAATTATTTATTTAAAAACACCTTAAATAAAATTTATAAAATAATATTTAAAAATATTATAAATAACCATTTTTATAAAAATAGACTTTAAATGATGATTAAAGTATTAATCCATTAATTGGACACCAAATTATTTTTAATTAATGATAAATCATAATAATTGTAGAAATTTAATTATTTAAAAACCTTAATTATTTATGTAAATAATTATTACATGTGTTATAAATTATTATCCATATAAAAATGGATTTTAATTAATAAATTAAATTATCAAATTATTAATGGATATTATATTATTTATGGATTAACCTTGATAATATAAATACAAATTAGATTTTATAAATTTAAATATTTATAAAATCTTACAAAATTAAATATAAAACTTACATGTTTAAATGACGTCTACAATTTATTTAGAATATAATGATATGTTAAAATCATTATTAAACTAATTAAATGTTATATAAATAATTAATTATTAACAAAGACAATTAAATGATTAAATTATATGTTCATAACAAATCCTAGAAAACCAAACCCTAGATCAACTGAACATCAGGTTCAAGATCTAACTTATTTAGGTTTTGGATTTGTATCTGTTTGCTGACGTGAAATATAATTCCTTAGCAGGAATTTACTAGGTTGTCAACACCACACAAGGACTGAGGTGAGTTCATAACTATTCCCCTTTTTAATCATTTAAATATTTTGGGGCTGGAATACATGTTGTAATTGAAATTACAAGTTATTTTGTGTATTATGTTAAATAATAATTTAATCACATTTATGATTACATATGGTTATTATGAAAATCCTTCTCTGTATACTGGACTATAAATAAGCAGGGATCTTTTGGATAGTACTATCGGGGAGTGACTTACCCCCACAAAGGTATGGACATGTGATCCATATCAGATGCACAAAGATCTTGTTGTCATTTGGGATGACTGTTTCTGTAGTGAGAAGGCAGATGTGCACTTTATATAGTTTGCATTATAGTTCCACATACAACCCATATGAGGATAAATGTAAAAGAGGATTTGCTCCCTCTGATTTGAAATTATTATGATAATATAATATACACATGAAAAGGATATTAAACTATGGTACATGGACAAATCCTATATGAAGGACTTGTTGGGCTTGTACATAATGGGTATGTGGGATAGCGGGTTCACCTAAATAAAAAAGGGTTCCGACAGGCAATTCATATACCGGTGAGTAAATTAAACTCACACTTTTACAGTAAATCCTAATTGAGGATAATTGATGATTTATCATTATGTTTTACTTACCTATGAACTCACCAACCCTGTGTTGACACTTGATTTACATGTATTCTCAGGTATCTACTAGGAGCTTATGGACATGCACGTAGGATCATATAAGAGTTCAAGATACCTATTGATTATTATCTGAAATATGATTAAGACATGTTGTCATGAAACAATCTATATTTACTTCCGCTACGCATAATATTACTCTGAACAATTATTGTAAGGATTATCTAAAATCTATCATATAGATAATTGCATCTCATGTGTGACTACTGTGTTCGATCCTGTTTGTTCGCCCCTCCGTGATAAATTCCAGACCCGGAATTTGAGGGTGTGACAGATCCCTTGTAGATCGAGGATCATCGCCAATTTAGAATCAGGATTCAGACTAAAAGGTGTAACTAATGGGTGGTGTAGTGGTGGTAGCTGTGGTGGTAGTGGTGGTAGCTGTGGTGGTGGTCATAAGAGTAATCCTCCTTCGTTTCGGCTTCAGCCCATGAGGCTGAGCCTTGCATTTCCTCCGTGTCCCCCTTGACACAGAGGCTCCCCCTCGGTTGCTGGGAGAGGCTGGGGTGTAGGATGGATCAGCCGAAGAGCTCCCAGACTCTCCCGGGCGTCCTCCAACAGCCCTTATCCCTTGCTCAGTTGCCACTACCCGACTTCCCACAGTTCGGGTAAGTGGCGCTTCATCAGATTCCTCCTCCTCCTGCATATGAAAGTCAGGGTGTATCGGAGCTGGTTCGGGTTCTCCCTGACCATCTCCTCCCTGATCCGAGTCATGATCGTCATCGGAGTCATCGGAGGGTAGAGCCACCTGCTCTACATCAGAATCACTGTCATCGTGGCGCCACTTCCTCTTCGCCGGCGCCACGTAGTCTTCTCGGGCCGGATGCCCAAACAATCTCCTCACCGGGGGCTTCACCTGCTTCCCCCGGTAAACCTTCATTCTCCCCAATGTCGTGTCGTCCATGACCTCCAGGACGACCGCATCCTCTTTCTCCTTCGGAAGCTGAGGAAGCTTCTGATCAATGATCATCTGTATGAACCTCGGTACATGCAGAAGCTTCCTTCCCCTTGGCTTCGATGTTCTCCACCAAATAGGTGAAGATAATCCGCGAAAAGCTGAACTGATGGTTCAGCACTAACACAACGTATGCGTTCTAAATCTGCTCAGATAGTTCATCAAAGCCTCCTTTCCTTGAGGCAATGCATCTGAGCAGCACATGAGCTAGATACTTGAACTAGGGGCACAGATTGCTCTTGTTGAGCATACATGAGTTGATGTCCCCAGAATACTTAGCCCATGGAAAACACCCTCTAACAGTCAGCGGGTGTAGCCGAGTTGGACAGTCACTATCGTCCCCAAACTCCAGAACTGTCCTCAGATCCTCCACTGTGATCTCGATGGTTTGGCCAAAGATAGAGCTCCTGATGCGGTAGGGCTCGACGGATCTGTCTACAGCCACATTCTTCCAGAATGCCTGCTGTACCGAGCGATAGGGAGTGCAGGGAGTAGATATGTCTTTGAAGATCCTCGGTCTCCTCAAGTGTAACACCCCAACCCGAGAGGCTGACGTGTCAGCATTACAGATATCAAATCAAAAACTAAATCCATAATATTAAAGAGATAATTTCAAGCAAACCAGATAATCCAAAAGAACCTAATTAGGTTATTCATTACATCAAATAAAGAAAAATACAATCTTGATCTTCAACCACTCTTCACTGATTTCCCGGAATACCCTGATTACCTACAATCAAATAAGAAAACACCACAAAAGAAAATACGGCTGAGCCAAAAGTTGCTCAGTGACGGAAATAACAATAGTAATGATAAGAAGCATAACATACTGATATTTGATACTGAACTGATCATATGATATGGAAAACGGAAATCTGAATCTAAACATATAATACTGATACTAAACTGAACATGTAATACTGAACTGAACTGATCTACACGACGCGTATATACAAACAAAATAAGTCGTGTAATATAAGAAGTACCCAGAGCTAAAACTGAACTGATAAGTATATAGCTAGCTAGACTATGCACTAATGAGATGGTGTGTGGGGCGTATACACATGATTCCATCCCCTGGAACTGAACTGAACTGAACTGAACTAGGATCGATCCATCCGCCTCCCAGATATTATGGCCAAAGTACTACCTGAGTACTAACGTATTAACGGAGACACCGTGAACTATTTATTACACACCGTCATGAAAAGTGTCACATCATTGACGCCACAATGATATGTCGGAGAGCTCGGGTAACAGAGTATCAAATCAAATGGTAGTACAACTACCAACATATAACATATCAACAGAACATTTATAGGAACATGCAATAATGAGCACAACTTATAAAATATATACTGCATGCTACAGGTCTCAATAATAACACTAATGAGTCGAACGAATCGGAGCATAATTATATAATAATGATGTACGACTAATAAAAGCTAAATGAGTCATATTAACGGAAACAACGTATCAAAAATCCGTACTACAAAGTAACGGAACAGAATATATACTATGATAAAGATAACCAAGAATCCGTACCTTACACACGAATGACAATGATCAGAAACAAGGTCTAGGCTCGGTTAACGCCGCGAAAACCTACGATAACGTAACGCAAATTATAGTTTGGAAAATTCCAGTTCTGCCCTTGTCTTTTCGCACTCGTTAAAAATACTAAACGATGTTTAAAAATTCTGAAAATCTCCAGTTTACTAGATTAGTGATTTCTAAACAACTTTCATTTAGAAAAGTTTCTGATTTGGATTACCGAAATATGAGAAAAACGTGGATCTTTACAGCTGCGCAGAACCGCTAGCTGTTACGAAAACGACTATTTGGAGGTCTAAACGAATGATTTTTTCTATGTTTTATATCAACAGATTCGTTTTTTGACGAACTTCGTCATGGACATAAGGTTTAACTGATTTGAATCTGTTATGAAGAAGTTATGGCCTCTGTAAGTTGGCTGTAAAATACGGGCCTAAATCAATTGTTTACAGTTTATTTTTAAACAAAATAAACTATTTATAACGTTCGTTAACAATATATATATAAGAATTGTTAAGGTTTTACTAGACTAATTTACAGAAATTAATTAGGTACTTTTATAAAAGAAGTTTTATATTTAATCAGATGTTTACCATTTATTTAAAAGAATCCATAAAAATAATTAAACTAAATGTCATTGTTATATTGTTTTATAAATGTTTAAGCTTAAAGAAAATTACAGAAAATCAGGTTGATGATTTAAAAATAAACAGAGATTATAAAAAGGATTTTTATAATTTTTAGGAATTTTTACAAAATTTTAAAAGGTTAAATGGGGCTTAAAAAAATATGGCAGGGGCTCTGGTTCGAACCCGTGACCTCCTGCCCATCCCTTTTCCGCTTTAACCAGCAGGCTAGGGCGCCTGTGCCTAGCCTGTCTTGGTTTTAATTCCCTTTAACCCATCCCGAACCAAAAATCCCCAATTCCCAATCATAAACCCTAAAATCTATTTACCCAAAATTGAACATCCAAACAGGTATGTTAATCAACGGAACTTTAGGGCTTTTAATCCCCATCTAAAATCGAGCTAATAGGTGTGTTCAATTACCTGTTAACCAATCCCGAATCCAAAATCCCCAATTTCAAACCATACAAACCCTAGAAACGATTTCGATTCAAATTAACCTTCAATTCGTGATTATAAATGCTTAAATCCATAGGGCTTTTGTTCATCAACTAAAATCGAGTAAATAGGTGTTCTTAATTACTTGATTTCGTTTCGAATTGAAGATGAACACTCGAAGCACAAGCCGCGACTAATGTGGATTCTGATTTCGGTTCAAATGGTTATCATAACTCAATTAACTTTGTGTGGAGCTTTACCAAACATGCACGAAGCAAAGCCCTCTATCAATTCGAGGTTTTGAGGTCCGGAAGAATGGGTTCGACCCAGTTGCAGGTCCGCGACGAAGATGGTGATTGACGGGGTGTTTGGGTGTGTTTTAATCGAAATTGAAAGCAACATTCGTTTAGGATTAGGTAGATGATTGTATATATTAAGTTAATTGCATTATTGTTGGTTGAGTGCGCGACAATGGAGGGGAAAAGCGGCCGAAAGGTGCATGCGGGTCGGTCGGTTAATTACAATCCAATTTTTCAATTTAATCGAGGCATAGGGTTCGAATCTTGAATAGAATGTTGTCGGGGATCAATTATTGAGTCAAACCGCGTATTTTGAACGTTAGGGGGTCGCCGGAATGTGGCCGGAGGGTGGCCGGAGAAGGTGGTCGACGGTGGGGTGATGGGTTTTAAAATAATTACACAATTGGTCCCTGTGGTTTATGTTTCTTTTAATTTGTGCACAAAACTTATAAATTCAAGTTTTCAAAATATCAAAAATGCCCCCTGAACCTTTTATTATTATTATTATTATTATTTTTATATGGGTATTATAATTCTACCCCCCTTAAAACAATTTCACCCGCGAAATTGCTAGGTACAGATCGAACAAAGACATGACATAACGTACACAGAGGAGTAAAACTCAACAAGTGAACAAAATAACTCATAGTTATTCAATTGTTGAAACGGAATCGATTCGAAAGACGAAATCGAATAAGAGCTGACTAATGTGATGTTCAAGAAACAGATAACTGATAACTTCATAACTGATATCAGAAACATATAAAAGATAATAACTAAGAGGTAAATAGATACGGATATTGAGAACGGATTTCATCTTCTATCTCCCATGTAGCTTCACATTCGGAATGATTTTTCCATAATACCTTAACGAAAGGGATAGTTTTCTTACGCATAATGCGCTCTTGTCGGTCAAGTATGGCCTCGGGTTCCTCCTCGAACGATAAGTCTTCACGAATCAAATGAAGTGGATAGTTAACCACGTGAATAGGATGATAATTGTATCCCCTTAAAAGAGATACATGGAAGACATTATGCACATGTGACAGTTGAGGTGGTAAAGCCAAACGATACGAAACCTTACCAACTCTTTCTAGGATTTCAAAGGGTCCGATAAACCGTGGACTAAGTTTCCCTTTTAGACCAAAACGTCGTACGCCTTTGCAAGGCCAAACCTTCAGGAATACTTTGTCACCGACCTTAAACTCCAAAAGTCGACGGTGTCGGTCTGCATAGCTTTTCTGTCTACTTTGAGCTTCCTTTAATTTTTCTCTAGCAATAGCAACTTTCTCATTCGTGATCTGAACTAACTTGGGTCCTTCGATGACTCTTTCACCGACCTCTTCCCAACAAATAGGTGCTCTACATTTACGACCATACAATAATTCGAACGGTGCCATGCCAATGCTAGCTTGCCAACTATTGTTGTAAGCAAACTCAACCAAACACAAGTACTCATCCCAGTTCCCAGTCCACTCTAAGGCACAAGATCGAAGCATGTCCTCAAGTGTCTGAATAGTACGCTCCGACTGACCGTCAGTCTGAGGATGAAACGCCGTACTAAACCTCAACTTGGTACCCCATGCAGCTTGCAAACCCTTCCAAAAGCGAGAAGTGAACCTCGGGTCTCGATCAGACACGATAGACATCGGAGTGCCTTGAAGTCTAACAATCTCTTGGGTAAACACTTCAGATAGTTTGCTAACCGAAAATCCTTGCTGAATTGGGAGAAAGTGAGCCGACTTTGACAATCTATCAACTACAACCCATATCGTATCATTCTTCTTGAATGTTTTTGGTAACCCTGTCACAAAATCCATGGAAATATCATCCCATTTCCATACAGGAATAGGTAGTGGCTGAAGCAGTCCGCTAGCTCTTTGATGCTCAATCTTGACCTGCTGACAAGTAAGGCAACGGCTAACATACTTAGCCACATCCCCTTTCATTCCATTCCACCAAAAGTTTTGACGAAGGTCCCGATACATCTTAGTAGATCCAGGATGAATAGAAAACGGAGAACTATGTGCCTCAGCTAATAACGATTCTCGAAGAGAAGAATCATTAGGCACACATAAACGTTTACCACACCAGATTACTCCATGCTCATCTACTCTGAATTCTGATTGTTTACCAATCTCTACATTCTGTAAGATTGCCCAGAGTTCACCATCGTCTTTCTATGCGTTCTTAATCCGGGATATTAAGTCTGACTCAATCTGGAGTGTAGCGAGATATCCGTTGCTCTTGCCAATATGTAGGCCAATACCCAATCTATCAAGATCGGTAATGTCCTGAGGCTGTAACTGTAGGGAGGCTACTGTTCCTGAGCTCTTCCTGCTAAGAGCATTAGCCACCACATTGGCCTTTCCCGGATGATATTGAATATTGGCATCATAATCTTTTAACAACTCTAACCATCTTCTCTGCCTCATGTTTAGTTCCTTTTGTGTGAAGATATATTTCAACCTCTTGTGATCAGTAAAAATATCACAAGTCTCTCCGTAAAGATAGTGACGCCATATTTTCAACGCGAAAATAACAGCAGCGAGTTCAAGATCATGCGTAGGATAATTAACCTCGTAAGGTTTCAACAGCTGTGAAGCATAAGCAATGACCTTACCATGCTGTATTAGCACACATCCAAGTCCCTTTTTAGAGGCATCGCTGTAAATCTGATATCCACCCGTGCCCGATGGAAGTGTGAGAACAGGAGCAGACACCAATCTTTTCTTGAGCTCTTCAAAACTTTTCTCTCGTTCATCATTCCAAGAGTACTTAACCCCTTTCCTTAACAGTTGCGGAAGGGGTAAGCTATAACAGAAAAACCTTCGACAAATCTGCGGTAGTAACCAGCAAGGCCAAGGAAACTACAGACTTCTGTGGCTGAGGTAGGTCTAGGCCACTTAGTGATCGCCTCTATTTTAGCAGGGTCCATCATAATACCATCCGCAGAAACGACATGACCCAAAAAGGCTACCTTGCTCAGCCAAAATTCACACTTTGAAAATTTTGCATAAAGCTTCTTTTCACGTAGTGTTTCGAGCACGATACGAAGATGAATCTCATGCTCCTCCTTACTTTTAGAATAAATTAAGATGTCGTCGATAAATACAATGACGAACTTATCGAGGAACTTGTGAAAGACTCGGTTCATTAGGTCCATGAATACGGTCGAGGCATTAGTTAACCCGAACGGCATAACCAAGAACTCATAGTGACCATACCGAGTACGGAAGGCAGATTTAGGGACGTCAGAATCTTTGATCTTTAGCTGATGGTAACCAGACCTCAGATCGATTTTAGAGAAACACTTTGCACCCTGAAGCTGATCAAATAAATCATCAATACGAGGCAGAGGGTAACGATTACGGATAGTGATCTTGTTGAGTTCTCTGTAGTCAATGTAGAGTCTCAAAGAACCATCTTTCTTCTTCACGAATAGGACCGATGCGCCCCAAGGCGAGACGCTTGGTCTAATAAATCCCAAATCTAGTAATTCTTGTAACTGCTCCTTTAACTCCTTAAGCTCCATAGGTGCCATACGATACGGTGCCTTAGAAATCGGCTCAGTACCTGGAATAAGATCAATAGTGAATTCTACTTCGCGATCTGGTGGAAGTCCGGGTAACTCCTCAGGAAACACGTCAGGAAAATCACATACAATCGGATAATCAGATATGTTCGGCTTTTCAGAAGATGTAGCTTTCACCGAAGCTAGGAATCCCACGCAACCGTGTGATAAGAGTTTCTGAGCCTTAAACGCAGAGATGATTTTCAACGATTTCTGAGGCTGAGTCCCTTGATAAACGAGTTCAGGGCATTGAGGATTTCCAAATAAAATACGACGAGTCTGGCATTCAATAGTAACGTGATGTCGAGTCAACCAGTCCATACCAAGTATGACATCAAAGTCACTCATTTGCATAGGAAACAAATCAGCTTTACGAATAATAGACTCGATTTTGATCGGACAATCTCTATAGACATGCGAGATGATCGTCGAATCTCCTAATGGAGTAGTAATAGCCAAAGCATGCTCTAACACAGTCGGTGCAGTCCTTAAGTACTTAGCAAACAAAAGAGATACGACAGAATGCGTAGCACCCGTATCAAATAAGACATAAATATCTCGCTTCCTAATGCAAAGGGTACCGGAGATCATACCTAGGGCGTTTATTATCAGTATCGGATAAGACATATATATGCATATAATACGTTGCTAACTAAGGGTGTCAGAAATATACCTGGTGCGTTAGCCGCTTCATTTGTAGTGAGTGCAAAAACTCGTCCTCCAGTTGCAGGTTTAGCTTGATTCCCTCCAGCGTTATTACGAGGGTCGCGCTGAGGGCAATCCCTAATCATGTGTCCTGCACATCCGCATCTGAAACATAATCCTCCGGCCAGACGACAAGCTCCCTTATGAAGTTTCCCGCATGTGTTACACTGAGGGATAACATTCCGATCCTGACTAGGGTGCTGCTGATTTGGTGGTTGAGCACGAGTAGGAGCCTGCTGAGTCTGATTATGAGCTTATTTCTGGTTCTGGTTTCGATTCTTCCATGATCGAGAGTCATTGTTATTGTTGCGATCAAAACGGTTTTGACGGTCTCGTGGTGGTGAAGACTGATTCTTATTCATTTGAGAAGATGACTGATCATGGTCATTCTCTCTAGGCCGCTTGCGGTTATCATCATACGACTTCTTTCCATTCTTCTTATCATTATATAAGTTTTTAACAGTATCAACCACTTCATTAATATCTTTAAACCGATGATTCAATATAAACTTTCGATCTCTTTCACATATGGCCCACTGAAAATTTTCTGTCTGCTCATGCGGTGAGCCTGCAGATGCACCAAGAAAACTCACTAACCGCGTAAATCGTGTCTTGAAATCTGTTATGTGCTCATCATCCCTCTGTCTAATATTAGCATACTGTTTACGATACTCAGTGCGGTCAGCAGCAGTGAAGTATTCCTCATAAAACATTCCTCGGAATTTATCCCAAGGAAGTGTAGCTGCATATTCATTTCCTCCTCTAGCTTGTTTCACAGTCGTCCACCATCTGTGAGCATCATCTTCTAACTTGTATGTAGCCAACCTTACTTTGTATACGTCCTCAACACCAAGTACTTCAAACAATTTCTCAATATGACTGATCCAGTTTTGCACCTCGACCGGATCATTGGAAGTACTGAAAGACTTAGGCCTTTGCTTCTGAAAACGTTCCAACCAGACATGAATACCATCACGGGGTGGTGGTGTATTATTACTGGAAGGTGCTCCTGTGTTGTTCCCGCCAAAAGGTGGCTCTGAGTTATTTCCACCGGGTGGAGGTCCTGTGTTGTTTCCCTCCGAATTTGCCTGTTGCATCTGCTGGATGACTGTTTGAGCAGTCTGAGTCATCAGGTTAGGGAGTATTCCAGAAATAGCAGCATTTACAACATTAGCAACAAGGGTTTCAAGAGGAGTATCAGATGAGGGGCCATTCGAGTTATTGCGGTTGTTCACACGTCTCTTAGGGCCATCTGAAATGAAGATACACGTGTGAACACTGGAATTTAGATTGGGAACAAAAATTAGATCCTAACCCAACGCCTACCCATTACCTCATAAGTTTAATATTATTGTTTAAGTTTTCTACAGGAAAGAGCCTTTGCCCTGATACCATAACTGTAACACCCCAACCCGGAGAGGCTGACGTGTCACCATTACAGATATCAAATCAAAAACTAAATCCATAATATTAAAGAGATAATTTCAAGCAAACCAGATAATCTGAAAGAACCTAATTAAGTTATTCATTACATCAAATAAAGAAAAATACAATCTTGATCTTCAACCACTCTTCACTGATTTCCCGGAATACTCTGATTACCTACAATCAAATAAGAAAACACCACAAAAGAAAATACGGCTGAGCCAAAAGTTGCTCAGTGACGGAAATAACAATAGTAATGATAAGAAGCATAACATACTGATATCTGATACTGAACTGATCATATGATATGGAAAACAGAAATCTGAATCTAAACATATAATACTGATACTGAACTGAACATGTAATACTGAACTGAACTGATCTACACGACGCATATATACAAACAAAATAAGTCGTGTATTATAAGAAGTACCCAGAGCCAAAACTGAACTGATAAGTACATAGCCAGCTAGACTATGCACTAATGAGATGGTGTGTGGGGCGTACACACATGATTCCATCCCCCGGAACTGAACTGAACTGAACTGAACTAGGATCGATCCATCCGCCTCCCAGATATTATGGCCAAAGTACTACCTGAGTACTAACGTGTTAACGGAGACGCCGTGAACTATTTATTACACACCGTCACGAAAAGTGTCACATCATTGACGCCACAATGATATGTCGGAGAGCTCGGGTAACAGAGTATCAAATCAAATGGTAGTACAACTACCAACATATAACATATCAACAGAACATTTATATGAACATGCAATAATGAGCACAACTTATAAAATATATACTGCATGCTACAGGTCTCAATAATAACACTAATGAGTCGAACGAATCGGAGCATAATTATATAATAATGATGTATGACTAATAAAAGCTAAATGAGTCATATTAACGGAAACAACGTATCAAAAATCCGTACTACAAAGTAACGGAACAGAATTTATACTATGATAAAGATAACCAAGAATCCGTACCTTATACAAGAATGACAATGATCAGAAACAAGGTCTAGGCTCGGTTAACGCCGCGAGAACCTACGATAACGTAACGCAAATTATAGTTTGGAAAATTCCAGTTCTGCCCTTGTATTTTCGCACTCGTTAAAAATACTAAACGACGTTTAAAAATTCTGAAAATCTCCAGTTTACTAAACTAGTGATTTCTAAACAACTTTCATTTAGAAAAGTTTCTGATTTGGATTACCGAAATATGACAAAAACGTGGATCTTTACAGCTGCGCAGAACCGCTAGCTGTTACGAAAACGATTATTTGGAGGTCTAAACGAATGATTTTTTCTATGTTTTATATATCAACAGATTCGTTTTTTGACGAACTTCGTCATGGACATAAGGTTTAACTGATTTGAATCTGTTATGAAGAAGTTATGGCCTTTGTAAGTTGGCTGTAAAATACGGGCCTAAATCAATTGTTTACAGTTTATTTTTAAACAAAATAAACTATTTATAACGTTCGTTAACAATATATATATAAGAATTGTTAAGGTTTTACTAGACTAATTTACAGAAATTAATTAGGTACTTTTATAAAAGAAGTTTTATATTTAATCAGATGTTTACCATTTATTTAAAAGAATCCATAAAAATAATTAAACTAAATGTCATTGTTATATTGTTTTATAAATGTTTAAGCTTAAAGAAAATTACAGAAAATCAGGTTGATGATTTAAAAATAAACAGAGATTATAAAAAGGATTTTTATAATTTTTAGGAATTTTTACGAAATTTTAAAAGGTTAAATGGGGCTTAAAAAAATATGGCAGGGGCTCGGGTTCGAACCCGTGACCTCCTGCCCATCCCTCTTCCGCTTTAACCAGCAGGCTAGGGCGCCTGTGCCTAGCCTGTCTTGGTTTTAATTCCCTTTAACCCATCCCGAACCAAAAATCCCCAATTCCCAATCATAAACCCTAAAATCGATTTACCCAAAATTGAACATCCAAACAGGTATGTTAATCAACGGAACTTTAGGGCTTTTAATCCCCATCTAAAATCGAGCTAATAGGTGTGTTCAATTACCTGTTAACCAATCCCGAATCCAAAATCCCCAATTTCAAACCATACAAACCCTAGAAACGATTTCGATTCAAATTAACCTTCAATTCGTGATTATAAATGCTTAAATCCATAGGGCTTTTGTTCATCAACTAAAATCGAGTAAATAGGTGTTCTTAATTACTTGATTTCGTTTCGAATTGAAGATGAACACTCGAAGCACAAGCCGCGACTAATGTGGATTCTGATTTCGGCTCAAATGGTTATCATAATTCAATTAACTTCGTGTGGAGCTTTACCAAACATGCACGAAGCAAAGCCCTCTATCAATTCGAGGTTTCGAGGTCCGGAAGAATGGGTTCGACCCAGTTGCAGGTCCACGACGAAGATGGGGATTGACGGGGTGTTTGGGTGTGTTTTATTCGAAATTGAAAGCAGTATTCGTTTAGGATTAGGTAGATGATTGTATATATTAAGTTAATTGCATTATTGTTGGTTGAGTGCGCGAAAATGGAGGGGAAAAGCGGCCGAAAGGTGCATGCGGGTCGGTCGGTTAATTACAATCCAATTTTTCAATTTAATCGAGGCATAGGGTTCGAATCTTGAATAGAATGTTGTCGGGATCAATTATTGAGTCAAACTGCGTATTTTGAACGTTAGGGGGTCGCCGGAATGTGGCCGGAGGGTGGCCGGAGAAGGTGGTCGACGGTGGGGTGATGGGTTTTAAAATAATTACACAATTGGTCCCTGTGGTTTATGTTTCTTTTAATTTGTGCACAAAACTTATAAATTCAAGTTTTCAAAATATCAAAAATGCCCCCTGAACCTTTTATTATTATTATTATTTTTTTTGTATGGGTATTATATCAAGAATGCAATAATGCTAGAGAACTCTGCCGCATTCCTGGATGTAAAATCCACATGAGCACAGATGTTGTGCTTCGTGCTCATTACCTGCGACTTGCCATCTGTCACACAATGTAAGTAAACGTTAGTGCATGTTGAAGATAGCAAATTACAGTCAATGAACTTTACACCTTGGTCAAGTCATGCGACTGAGCAAATGAATGAACATATTCGTGCAACTGGGCAGGACGACTGAGCTTTATACGTGCGAATGGGTTCATACGTGCGACTAAGTCAAGCGAATGGACTTAGTCGTGCGACTGAACTTAGTCGTATAGTTTAGTCGTGCGCCTGAACCATTCGTCCATCTCAGTCGTGCGACTGAGACTAGTCGTCTTCTCAATCGGGCGTTTGAAGTTCATCAGTGTGTCCAGTCGCCTACTCGACGGTTTTTCCATTCAAATTCTTGTTTTGAGCTATACTTGATGTTAAACGTCGAACTTAGGCTCATTACACTCAGAAACGACCGATTAAGCATATTTTAAGATTTGTTGAACTTTTAGCTTAGTTTGGACAGTCTATTTGTTCATTATGTTCTCGGGTACTGTTGGGTTGAAATTCGAGAGATTCGAGACGTCAATGATTGGTGTTATTGATGAACCATCTCCCACATTACCTGTATAAGTACACTTGAACGTTAAAACACACAAATAGATGAAGATATGAATCAAACAAAATTTTGGCAGAGGTTCGTCTAGGTCGTGCGTATAAGGGGGCGATTTGGGTGAGTGAGCGACTGATGCTGATTCGCCCTGTATTTATACTAGGGCAAGGCGACTAAGCCTAGTCGCTTAGGTCAGTCGTGCGACTGCGCCTAGTCGTATAGGTCAGTAGTGCGACTGAGTCTCAGTCGTGTGATTAACCCAATCGTCCATCCCCAATTGTGCAATTGATGTTCATCCAAACGACTGTTACAGTCGGTCACCTCCAATCGTACGATTGGATTCATTCGCACTGCCCATTCGTACGACTTGACTCAGTCGTGTGTTCCAATCGGACGACTGGATCATACTAATGGTTCAGTCGTGTGAATGACCATACTTGTAACATTTTAACCATCTTACCATATGACATTTAGTTCCATTTAACAGTAGATAAAACGTTATTGACAGTTTGATCATCTCAGACATGATCCATTTATCCACCCGATCACCTCAGACGTGATCCATTTATCCACCTGATCACCTCAGACGTGATCCATTTATCCACCTGATCACCTCAGACGTGATCCTTTTAACCTTTCAGAAACAAGTTATTATTGATTAAACGTTAAGTTCAGTTTGTGACAGTTTCAACAATGAATGGCATAGCATAGTCCGACGCCGACACACTTAACAACTAAAGTAAAACACTAAACTAAGTAAAAGAGTGAAAATATTTTTGTGATTTTGTTAGGTTTGGGTAGATAATCCTATTAGCATTAACATCATTTTCAAGACCGATTCAAATGGAATCATACAGGCATAAACTAAATTACTTGAAACATTTTATATTTATAGAAAAGAAAACCAATATATTTACATATTACAGTTTTTTTTGTTAATCTGATACTTCTAAGATCTAACTGGGAATCATGCTTGATATGATACGTAACGTACATTGATTATTAACTTCAGTCGGTGCATCCACAACGATTGTCAGTATACTTGTCCACTTAAATCCATACACAGACTTTTGACACGCATTGGTGATGAATTAAGTTATATTATTTCAAACAACTTTTGTGGATCCCAAGCTTATATGGTAATCAACATTCCTTAGAGGACTTCCAGCGGTCTATAGGTATTTTGACAAGAAGAGACTATTCTTAGACCTTTCAAAGAGAAGCCAAGCCTCAGGTCAGTGCCATCGCACAGTAAAGAGGCGGCAAACAACAATGAATTGTAGAATATGTAGGTTATGCTTATCCTCAGGTCAGTGCCATCGCACAGCAGAGAGGCACACAACCTATCTCCTTGTTAGAGCATTTCTTATATACTTTTCGCATAACGCACCAACAACATTTTGTTATCAGCTTGATTGCGCTTGTATTCATTTTTTTCATGCTTTGCTCTTTTTATGGTCATTCGCACACCTTTGGCGGTGTTTATTTGCTCGTCATCCCTTATTGGAAATAGCTGATTGTTTTAACCAGTGATAAGATGGGAACCCACAGTTGGTTGAACCGCTTAGTTTAGATTAAGTTCACCAATGACGTCTACTTGTCTATTGTGTTGAATCTACTGACACATCGTATAGTGAACTAGCACCTCCCTAGATCAACTTTCTCCGTGTAATTACAGTAACACCCAAGCGTACTATCATTTTCCCATTTTGTTAGACTTAGAATCCTCTGACTTACAATTTACTATGATTTAATGAAACTAGAAATTCTAAAAACTAAAATCTTTTTGGTGTTCCAAGTAACTAGACGCCTGTGTACTATCACTTTCCATTGTGGAGAATTTCAGTCTTGTCTATTTTGTTTTTACTCTTTAGATTATCTGCCCTTCCCCCCCTTTTTTTTAAATAAATACTGAATTTAACCTAATCTCCCCCTAAAATTCTAAAACAGAAAATCTTTTTGTGTTTTTGGATTTTTATAAAACAAGGAAATTAAAAAAATAAAATAAAATTAAACTAAACAGAACTAGTGTTGGACTATGCATCTGGTTCTTCTGAGATAACGTCACTTTTCTTTTTAACACCATTGACCTCTAACAGATAGAAAAATCTGGGTTTATCAAACGGTTTGGTGTAGAGGTCAGCGCGTTGAAAATCTGTGTTTATTTTGACCACATCAATTAAATGTTTTTCATAGCAGTCGTGTATGAAGTGATACTTTATGCCTATGTGTTTGGTCTTAGGATGTTGGACCGGATTTTTAGTTACTGCAATTGCAGTAGAATTATCAACAAATATAGGAGTAGAAGAGAAATGCAAACTGTAGTCCCGCATTTGCTGTTGTATCCAGATGATTTGTGAGCAGCAACTAGCGGCGGCAACATATTCAGCTTTACAGGTAGATAGAGCAACTGATGTCTGCTTTTTGCACTGCCAAGTTACCAATCTCCTCCTAAAAAATTGACATCCTGCTGACGTAGACTTGTAATTCACTTTGCAGCCTCCATAATCCGAGTCACTATACGCTGTTATCTCAAAGTCATCATCATGAGGATACCACAACCCCAGTGTTGGAGTACCCTTCAGATAACAAAAATCCTCTTAACTCCAATCAAATGATTTACTTTGGGTTTAGCTTGATATCTGGAGCATAAACATGTGGCATACATGATATCTGGACGCGAGGCAGTGAGGTACATAAGAGATCCAATCATCTCACGATACATAGTGGTATCCACCAAATCCCCATTCTCATCAGGAGCCACACCTGTAACCCTAGGAAGAACTTCATTTCTCCCATGGCGCTCATTTCAAACTCTGCCTTCATCACAAATTCAAATTCTTTGCACAACTCTTCGTTTCTGGAACTGAAGATTATGTCATCCACATATATTTGCACCATAAGCAAATCACCATCCTTTTCTTTAATGAACAATGTACAGTCAATCACACCCCTGCGAAAGCCGTGTTTCAACAGATGGGTGGAGAGCTTTTCATACCAAGCTCGAGGAGCCTGATGTAGCCCATACAGAGCCTTGTCTAACTTGTAGACTCTGTCCCGATGATAAGGATCTTCGAATCCTTTGGGTTGACTGACATATACCTCTTCACGGATTTCCCCATGCAAGAATGCACTCTTAACATCTAGTTGATAGACTTTAATCTTCATGTAAGAGGCGTAGGCTAGAAAGATGCGGATAGCTTCCATTCTAGCTACTGGTGCAAAGACTTCATTGTAGTCGACTCCCTCGACTTATCTGAAGCCCTGAACAACCAACCGTGCCTTGTTTCTGATAACAACACCCTGGTCATCCTTCTTGCACTTTAGTACCCATTTGGTACCAATTACTTTGACTCCTCTGGGTCGGTCAACGAGAGTCCACACTCCAAGTTTCTTGAACTGTAGCAACTCCTCTTGCATAGCATTGACCCAGGCTTCATCCTTAAGGGCGTCGCTTACGTGTTTGGGTTCAATTTGAGAAACAAAACATCTGTAAGCCCCGTCATTCAAATAGCCCTTTTCCATAGCGTAATCAGCAGTATACAGTCGATTTCTAGTCTGCACGCCGGAGTGAAATCACCAATGATAGCATCTGGCGGATGATTCGTACTGATCCTAGTCATGGGAGTTGTAAGAACAACAACTTCAGAGTCCATAGTTGTGACTGGAGGTTCAGTATCTGTATTTCCAGATGTAGGTTTAGTAGCTGAAGAGCTTCCTTCTTGATCAACATTTGGTGCATTGCTGGTTTCAGTTGCTTCTTCATCATCTGATGAGTCCTCACTATCAACCCGATCAGCTGTGGCAGATCCCGATGAACCACTTGCAGGTGTTGCATTGCTAGTATCCAGATTCGGTGAGTTTAGAAAATCGTGCATCATCTGAGTAGCAATATCATCATCTGAATCTATCTGAGGAACATTGAATGATTTGAAAAAGCCATCGTAGTCAAAGAATGACGATGGACCTTTTCCAGCAGGGGGGATGGTGAAACGTTGAACATCAACATTACACCATACTTCTACCTGAACAGTAGAGTTTTTGTAAACTTGTTTGTCGGGTATGCTGTATCCCAGAAAGATCCCCTGATCTGCCTTTTCATTGAACTTGCCCTCTTGAGTTTTCTTCAGAAGCGTACAAGGAGCACCGAAAGGTTCCAGATACTCCAGGTTAGGCTTACGCTTCTGTAGTAATTCATAGAAAGTCTTCCCGTGCATTTTCACTACTGACACACGATTGAGTGTGTAGCATGCATTGGCAACAGCTTCGTTCCAAAATTGCACTGGCAGTTTTGAGTCTGCCAACATAGTCCTAGCTGTCTTGATCAAGCTCCTGTTCTTTCGCTCAGCAACTCCATTCATCTGTGGTGTGTATGCAGAGGTGAATTGATGAACAATTCCCTTTTCTTTGCAGAACGCATCCATCCACTGATTCTTAAACTCGGTTCCATTGTCTGAGCGAATTTTCCTAACCTTCAGCTTGTAAAGTGATTCCAGAGTGGTGACCAGCACTCTGAATGACTCAAAGGTTTCTGACTTTGCTTTCAGAAACATCACCCACGAGAATCATGAGTAGTCATCAGTGACTACGAAGCAGTACCAGTCTCCAGCGATACTCTTCGTGCTGACTGGACCAAAAAGATCCATGTGTAGTAGCTACAGGGGCATCTCGATAGGATTGACGTGCTTGGTCTTGTGAGATTTCCTGGTCTGCTTTCCTTTCTTGCATGAGACACAAAAATCAGGTAGTTTGAAGTTCTTGACAGGAACTCCATCAACTAAGTTGTTATGAATCAGATGATTCATTTTCCTATGATTAATGTGTCCCATTCTTCTGTGCCATGAAATGGAGTCCTTCTCTGTAGCTTTAGACAAGAAACATTGAACAGTAGAAGCACTAGTAGAAGCATTAGACATGTCTAGAACATACAGGTCATTATATCTAGATGCTGATATTAATACCTGCTCCTCTAGAATTTCCATTTCTTTCTTCAGAATGTAACACTTGCGATTGTCAAACATGACTTTGAATCCCTTGTCACAAATCTGAGACACAGAGAGTAAATTGTTTTCTAATTGCTGAACAAAATTGATTTTGTCGAACCTTACCTTTTCATTACCTACTTCTCCCTGAGCGGTAATGTATCCTCCTTTGTTTCCAGCAAAAGAAACGTGTCCCCCTTTAATTTGTTTGACATTGTAAAGGAGGGACTTTTTTCCCATCATGTGCCTGGAAGCTCCGCTATCTACTATCCATGTATTTGTAGACGCACTATAGCAGACAACCTGCACATAATAGAAAATAATCAGTTAAGGAGGGGGACCCAAGCCTTGACTGGCTTGGGTTTCCCAGAGGCATCAACCATCATGAACTCAACCCACTGTCCTTTATCAGTGGGTGGAATTTCAACTCTCAGCTTGTCCTTGCTTTCAGACCCATCAGTTGTTTTGGCTTTCCACAAACCATCCCTGTGAAAGGATTGCTTGTGATAAACTTTAGACCGATTTACTGTTTGAGTTTTTGGTTTAGATTCAAAACCAGATTTTGCCTCTGGCATCTCAGACTTGTCAGTGACTTGTCTTTGTTGCTTTTGGCGTGGGGGAAGATGAGAACGACCTAGAAGGTGTTTTAGACCTAATAGGTGTTTTTGATCTAACAGGAGTCTTAGATCGCTGTTTAGAATCTAGCTTAACTTCGTTGTTTAGCTCAACCTTAATTCTTGGAGTCTGATAGCGAGGACAATTTGTAGAAATATGACCGCGCTGTCCACAAGTATAGCTGGACCTCCATTCATCGGGGCTAGGAGATCTCTTGTGGGGCGGTGAATACACTTTGGGTATTTTCTTTTTGTTCTCACTTTTAAGACTTTCACCTTCCTTGACAAATTGAACTTGTTTAACATTATCTGTGTTTTGTCTTAGAAGATGGTGGTTATCTTGCTTTACTGGTTTATCTTGAGTGGTTTTGGAAATCTTAGGTTGTGTGATAGTCGATTTTTGACCCAACCCAAGAGATGCTTGAACATTCTCTTCCACTCGTTTTCCAGTGATTTGTGTGCCAGTTGTGCCTGATGTAGAAACTGTCTGGTCAGAAATCGAAGGGGCAGAGTTAACTGCTGTATCTGGATCGCTGACCAGAGGAGTTGTCACCACATGATCCTTTATGGGGTTATCATTGATTGGACGTTGTTTGGTGTTTAACAAGGTCTCATGTGGTGGAGGCACAACTTTGTATCCCAAACCTTCCCCGTTGTTACGTTCCTTAACCAAATTTTTAAAATATGCGAGGAGCTCGCAAGACTATGAAGTTTTTGTTTTAAAGACTCATTCTCAACTTGTAAAACTGATTTATCCTTTTTAGTTTCTTCAATGGTCTTTAAATAGAATTTAATATCATTCTCTTGATTGAGTGCAACAACTTCAGTCTCTTTTAATTGTTTCTTTAATGCCTCAACCTTTTCTTTGTAACTGCTTTCATTTTGTTTTAAAACTTTGTTAGCCACAGTGCACAATTCAGGTCATTTACTAAGTTATCGTTATGATCTAATAACCTAGCAAATTTTAAGTCAATGCTTTCCCTAAATTTTTCACATTCAACACAGGAATGTTTAACAAACAGTTCATCTTTTGATTCTACCTGTGCAGATATGGACGTTTCGGCCATGAAAGCATTTTGAGGCTGTGGTTGTGCTTCAGATTCAGCATTTATCTCATTCTCAACAATTTGGTTAACAGCAGCTAAAGTCTCATCCATTTCAGTAGTATCAATCTCAGCTGAGCTCTCCCCCTCACTCGCTGAGTCTTCATTTAGATCATCCACAGATGCTATGTTGGCTTCACTGTCAGATAAGAACCTGAAGGACCAATCCTGTCCTTCATCACCTTGTGCAACCATAGCTTTGGAGTCACTGCTTAATGAAGCTGCCTTTTTCTCCTTATCTTGTTTGTGAAACGATGAGAATGGATTCCCGTTGCCAGTCTTCTTAGGTTTGACACATTCCCTTTTGAAGTGGCCCTTTTCTCCACAGTTAAAACAGGTGACTTTTGACTTGTCGAAACCAAACGTAGTGTCTTTTGTAGCCACCAGATTTTGCCCTGTTTTCTTCACAAATTTCTTTGCTCGTCGCACAGCACTCGCGAGAGCCCACATTATATCCATTCGTTCCAGCTCATTCTCATCCACCTCTTCGTAGTCTTCATCAGCCAGGTGGCAGTTGCCTATTTTCCCAGCAACTAAACCATCATACGAATGAACTACCGCAGCAAGTAGATCCATGTGCTCCTTTGCAACTTCTACAGTTACTTTACCCAAATTTTCAGTCATTTACTTCGTTGATTGAGTGACTATAGGACTTTGTAGAACCCCAGATGCACCATGTGACTCACTAGCAGATGATGATCCTTGATCAGAAGATGATGATGCATTTGAAACAAACGCAGTTTGCAGAGGAACGCTGGAGGTTTTGGAAGTAGACGTAGAAGTAGGAGTAACATTGTAGAGCGATGGATCCTGAGCATATGAACCCTTCTTTGCCTTGTAATTGTGTCTAACTTCTTCCTCTTACAGTTTCAGGATAAAATCATTTATATCCAAAGTCTCAAGAACTGAATTGTATCTCAAGGTGGAAATAAACGAATCCCAGTTTTCTGGAAGTCCATCAGCCAAACTGGAGACCTTTTCTTCTTTAGACTTGGTTACCCCATGAGTGTGAAGTTCACTCATCTGATAATAGAAGCGGTTAATTATATCATCCAGACTCTCATTTCCAATAGCAGAAAAATTATCAAACTCCTTTTTAAGTGCTTTGGCCTTTAAGGACTTAAGTGTTGAGCTCCCTTCATACCTTTTCTCAAGAGCTTTCCAGAATTTCTTACTTTGTTTATGATCAGAATACTGATGGAAAATCTCTTTAGGAATAGATTGAGTTAACATCGCGTAGGCTTTCTTTTCAGCATTATAGGCAATCTTTTGAGCATCAGTCAATCCAGTCAACGTTAAGGGTATACCATCAGCACCAACTGGCATGGTATAACCAGTCTTAATAGCATTCCAAAGATTAGTGTCCACGCCATTTAGATGAATCTCAAACCTCTGCTTCTACTGCGGGAACTCATCAATAGACAGAAGCTTAGGTGGCTTATTGTGGTTACCAATCTCATTCTCCAGTAGTAGTAAGTTCTGGATCCTTGAGTCTTTACCTGCTGAGAACGCGAAATTTTCGGAGTCCATAATGAATTTAACTTAAACTTGAAAAACACAGACTGAGTATGCGACTGGAAGGGCGACTGGGGAACGACTGAGATACAATCGTGCGATTGAACTCACTCGGGCGACTGGACTAGGCGATTCTAACACTTGAGCGACAGGACAGACCGACTAACTCAACCGGCCGATTGAACAAACGACTGACTCAACCGGGCGACTGAGCTAGGCGACTAGACTTCAGTCGTACGATTGAGATAATCGTGCGACTGAGACGGCTGAAAACGAGGTTTTTCACACACTTTGACCTAAAACGCAAGTTTTTGCACCCTTGACGGCTGAAATTCAAAAGAGATTGAATTTTCAGAACATGCACACGTAAAAACTTGATTTTTGAGCAGAAAAAACGAATCTTTTTGCTAACAATGTAACCTTTTTCACAAAAAAACGATTGAATCCACAAAGAATCAAGAGCCAAAGCTCTGATACCACTTGTTAGGACCGTGTACGGACGGAGTACTAACTGATTCTTCGTTATACCGGATCAAATAGTGCGGAATCCTATTTGATTGGCGATCCAATCAGGGAAAACGTTAACAAGATCAAACCTAACGATTAGAAAACGTTAAGAACAAACTAGGAATGATCTGAAACGTTTTGTGAAGTTGGAAGGGACGAACAGCACGCTCTGGGTCGACTAGGGTTGCAAGTATTCGAAGGGTTATGTTTTTCCACGAATTATGTGGTATTTATAGGTTACAGCTTTCATTCGTACGACTGAGCCAAGCGACTGGCTCAGTCGTCCGACTGAGTCATACGATTGGTTCATTCGGACAACTGAGTCAGTCTTATGACTCAATCGTACGATTGACTCAATCACCTGGTTCAGTCGTGCGATTGGCCCATTCGCATGGTCCAGTCGTGCGACTGAATCAGATTACTTAGTTAAACACATTCTTGAACCTTTGATGGTTCAAACCTACGTCTAACAACTGTAAACCTATATAACATTGTCATATATGCGTGTACTAATAATTGATATGAATAGATATAACATGTAAACAACCAATAAACATAAATAGAAGAGATTCTCATTATAATGATCAAACGTTACATATGTGTTACAAGAAGAAGTTCTATTACATTGAAGCTCACTAGACTAGAACTGGGGAATGTGTACCAACAATAATATATATATATTTTTAAAAAAACAGATAACAGTCTATAGCGACGACATGTCATCGCTATAGACTGTTATTTATTATCTTTTTTAGGAACCTGCTTTTTTTATAAAAAATAAACAAACACATGATTGATGCAAATTTAACAAACATATAATCAGTGCAAATCACATTCAAGTTTAACACACAAATAGTTCATACAACTTTAAAGTAGTTTAAAGTTCCATAAAACTAATAAAAATATAAACTCTAATTGCCTCCAGGTGGTCGTTGCTGCTGCAAGTAACGCATCATTTCCATCTGCTCTTGGATTAGTCGTTGCATCTCTTCTATTTGTTATTGTTGTTGTTATTGTTGTTGTATAGTTTCTTCATTTTGTTGTTGTTGTTGTTTAAGTTCTTGTCTAAGCTCTGCAACTTCATCTTGCAAATGTTGTGTTGGAGGTTGTGAGCTAGAAAAATCAGGGGTGGGATGTCTCACCACGCGACCAACACCTCGTATATGTCCTCGCCTTTGACCTAAGGCGCGCTCAATGCATTGAATCTCATCAACAGCAGATGAGACTCCACCGGTCTCGCTAGAGGATCTCACATACTCCTCTTGAATTCGTTCCTGCATTAAACATAATTAAAAATATTAATTCAAATGGGTCATTTAACCCAACACACTTAAACATACTAGAATCAAACAAAAGTTAGTTCAAATAGGTCATTTTAACTCGAACACACTTAAACATACTAGAATCACACAAAAGTTAGTACAAATGGGTCATTTTGACCCAAACACACTTAAACATACTAGATTGCTTAAAAGGGGCCATTTTGACCCAAACACACTTAAACATGCTAGAATCAATCAAAAGTTAGTTCAAATGGGTCATTTTGACCCAAACACACTTAAACATGCTAGAATCAATCAAAAGATAGTTCAAATGGGTCATTTTGGCCCAAACACACTTAAACATGCTAGAATCAATCAAAAGTTAGTTCAAATGGGTCATTTTGACCCAAACACACTTAAACATGCTAGAATCAATCAAAAGTTAGTTCAAATGGTCATTTTGACCCAAACACACTTAAACATACTAGAATTGCTTAAAATGAGTCATTTTGACCCAACCACACTTAAACATGCTAGAATCAATCAAAAGTTAGTCCAAATGGGTCATTTTGACCCAAACACACTTAAACATGCTAGAATCAATCAAAAGATAGTTCAAATGGGTCATTTTGGCCCAAACACACTTAAACATGCTAGAATCAATCAAAAGTTAGTTCAAATGGGTCATTTTGACCCAAACACACTTAAATATGCTAGAATCAATCAAAAGTTAGTTCAAATGGTCATTTTGACCCAAACACACTTAAACATACTAGAATTGCTTAAAATGAGCCATTTTGACCCAAACACACTTAAACATGCTAGAATCAATCAAAAGTTAGTCCAAATGGGTCATTTTGACCCACATACACTTAAACATGCTAGAATCAATCAAAAGATAGTTCAAATGGGTCATTTTGGCCCAAACACACTTAAACATGCTAGAATCAATCAAAAGTTAGTTTAAATGGGTCATTTTGACCCAAACACACTTAAACATGCTAGAATCAATCAAAAGTTAGTTCAAATGGTCATTTTGACCCAAACACACTTAAACATACTAGAATTGCTTAAAATGAGCCATTTTGACCCAAACACAGTTAAACATGCTAGAATCAATCAAAAGTTAGTCCAAATGAGTCATTTTGACCCAAACACACTTAAACATGCTAGAATCAATCAAAAGATAGTTCAAATGGGTCATTTTGGCCTAAACACACTTAAACATGCTAGAATCAATCAAAAGTTAGTTCAAATGGGTCATTTTGACCCAAACACACTTAAACATGCTAGAATCAATCAATAGTTAGTTCAAATGGTCATTTTGACCCAAACACACTTAAACATAATAGAATTGCTTAAAATGAGCCATTTTGACCCAAACACACTTAAACATGCTAGAATCAATCAAAAGTTGGTCCAAATGGGTCAAAAGATAATAAACATTAATAATAAACACATGCAAAAATAAATATATTGTAAATATATAATATAAACATAAACAATAAACGTAAACAAAAATAATAAACATACTTTCAATCGGAATCATCACTACAATAAAGGGTGTCTACTAGATCATCTTCTTCGTCGTTTTCGTTATCATCTTTTATATCATCTTCCTCATCAGAATTGTATTCGTCTTCATCTTCATCTTCTTCATTATCATCAATAAAATTTTCATCATCATTGAATTGTGCACTCGATTCACCAACATCTAAAGTTGATTTCATGGGCAAGTAGCCTAAGTCAACTACCAATTCACCAAATCTATCTGATTGCGCGTATTGCAAGACATTTGTGTCATCATCAATGAATTGTGCACTTTGTTGGAGCATATATTGTCATATATAGTGTGTCCGTCGCTTGATGAATAGTCTAGGCTTAATGTTATACACCTTGTAAACACATGAAACTGGGTCATTCGCAGGAGCATATGCGAATGAGACTCAGTCGTACGACTGAGGCATGCTAATGGACCAGTCGTACGACTGAGAGATGCGATTGGGGCATTCGTAAGACTGAACCATAAGAATGGTCCAGTCGTACGATTGAACCATACGCATGGTCCAGTCGTACGATTGAACCATACGCATGGTCCAATCGCACGAATGGGCCCAGTCGCATCTAATATGGGCCGAGGCCTATATATATACCAGTTTCAATGTGTAGAAACCTAAGGGTTTTTTGGATAGGGTTCCTGGCGCCTAGGTGCTGCCGGATGAGAGGGGAGATCATGCTCGATCTCCCCTTGCCAAAAGTCTTGATTCTTAAGTTGTAACGAGCTTGTAATCGTTAGGTTTTATCAATGAAATCATTCGATTATTGTTCGTACTTTTATTTATCTTTTGGTTTTTATCCTTCCGTCAAGAACATGCTCGGATATTTACCGATCCAGTGACTTCACAATTGGTATCAGAGCCGGTTACTGCTGGAATGATCTAACAATCATTCTAGCAACCCGAGCTCTTGATTTTTGGATCAAAGTTCAGATCTTGACGTTAAACCCACTTCGTGTTCTTCGTGTTTTACTCAGATCTGGGTACGTGTGGTGTTTCTATGTTAAAATCGAATTCGAAACCATGTTCCTATCACCCTTGCGAATCTGATGATGTCTATCTTGATTCGGTTCATGTAAAATTCGTCAGATTAGGCTTTTGGGCAGCCCTGGCGGCTGTAGATCTGAAAATCTACGTGCAGACCCGTTCATGCGATTGGGCCATGCGAATGGACCATTCGTACGACTGGACCATTCGTACGACTGGACCATGCGAATGGACCATTCGTACGACTGGACCATGCTAATGGACCATTCGTGCGACTGGACCAGTCGTATGTTCAAGCGTGCGACTGGACCGGTCGTATGTTCAATCTGCATTGACTCATCCGCATTTGTTCCAGACCAAAAACAAAGAGTCTGGAACAGCTTCTTGCACGAATTTTTCCCTAAACTATTTTTATCAGTCGGGAAGTCTTCTGAAAAAGTTTGGTAAAATAAAATTTTTTTTGGGAAAATTTCGGGTCATGTATAGTTTGTCTTCAGGTCAATAGTGAAGATTTTCCTGGAGAGTCTATACAAGATTTGAGGATGAGCAAAGGACATTCACCCTGAGGCTCTTATGTCAAACAAGTTCGATGGATACCCCATTATTCGTTGGACTTCCAGAATAGCTGAATGTTGATAGAACACGAAAGAGAGAAGAGAAGATATCAGCTGTCGGTGCTGATTTTGTAGGGTAGTCAGGAGCATCTGACTATTTATGGGCCAATCAAGTTATATTTATCCGTACAGAGAGGATTCTCATTCTTAGGGGGAATCCATGTATAGAGAGATTGAAGACGCAATCAGAAAGTGATGATGTGAGCAGGTTTCTGATGATGAATCTACGTGCATGCTGATTTGGTTGATATTGTCAGCTGTGGATTGGAACCTTCAACCTTTTGCCCAATACACCGTATGAAGACGCCAGGAAAGCATAATGTTTATATATTGGGATATGCTGAATATGAGGGGGAATTTCTATAGTTGTTAATGTTAATCAGGTTAGACTGTGTGAAGATTGAAGCAATGGAAAACTGTTCATGTCATTATCTGGAAAAATCAGTCATTTGGGGAATCTTACTGCTATGATGGTGTTCTGCAAAGTAAACAAAGCTATTGTGCCTAAATTCATTTTCAGGGATATTGTAGAAACCTGACGGATCGGCAATGTTGGCTAATATGGTTGTTCGTTTGATTCTATTGGAAACCAGAGCAAAGATTGACTGAAGATTGTAAGAGGTGTTATCTACTATTCACAAGCAACATCCAAGGGGGAATTTCTTGGAGCATATATTGTCATATATAGTGTGTCCGTCGTGACGAATAGTCTAGGCTTAATGTTAAATACCTTATAAACACATGAAACTGGGTCATTCGCAGGAGCATATGCGAATGAGACTCAGTCGTACGACTGAGCCATGCTAATGGACCAGTCGTGCGACTGAGAGATGCGATTGGGGCATTCGTAAGACTGAACCATAAGAATGGTCCAGTCGTACGATTGAACCATACGCATGGTCCAGTTGTACGATTGAACCATATGCATGGTCCAATCGCACGAATGGGCCCAGTCGCATCTAATATGGGCCGAGGCCTATATATATACCAGTTTCAATGTGTAGAAACCTAAGGGTTTTTTGGATAGGGTTCCTGGCGCCTAGGTGCTGCCGGATGAGAGGGGAGATCATGCTCGATCTCCCCTTGCCAAAAGTCTTGATTCTTAAGTTGTAACGAGCTTGTAATCGTTAGGTTTTATCAATGAAATCATTCGATTATTGTTCGTACTTTTATTTATCTTTTGGTTTTTATCCTTCCATCAAGAACATGCTCGGATGTTTACCGATCCAGTGACTTCACACACTTGATTCACTAACTTCATAACCTGAGTCGACAACCAAGTTATAATCTGATGATTGGGTGTCGTGCAATATATCTATCTCGTTAACAACACTCATGGTTGGATGATCCCAAAGTTTTCGATGGTGAACGTCTTCAACAACCCTCCAATTGTCGGTGGTTCGAGAAGGATCTTCAAGATAAAACACCTGTTTAGCTTGTGTGGCTAAAATGTACTGATCATCATCATACCATGTGTCGCTGATGTTGATAACACTGACATTGTTTTGCTTGATTAACCTCTTACCAGATGTTTTGAACCATTTACAATGAAATAGTACAACCGAGTAACCATCTATGAAGTTCAACTCTAAGATCTCCTCTAACTGACCATAAAATGGATTATCGTCTTCTCCTACTGAAACAACACCACTGTTTTGAGTTGTGTGTCGAACATCACGACTATGAACCACAAATCTAACACCATTGACTATGCAAGCAGTGTAAGAATATGCATTTAAAGGACCATGTGCCAATGCCTTTAATTCTTTGATACCCCTTGAGACAAAGAAGATGATGCTGCTAATGATGATGTATTAGCTTTATACTTTAACCATGAAGAAAATTCTGTTTTCATACTACATCCTGGAAATTTAGATTCAAATTTCGATTTGTAGTCACTAATTTCATTGCAATTGTTTAGTACAAACCAATGTAATGATTTGTAGTCATCTTCACATAGCGCAATGATTTTATTTTTAGACATTGGTCGACATTGTGATGAAAACACATGGAATTGTCTTTTTGGGATGCCAGCATCTGCATTTCTATCGGGTCGGTTGAATTTGGTTTGCATACCTTCAAGATACATAGAGCAGAATATCAATGCCTCATCTGCAACATAACCTTCTGCTATTGAGCCTTCAGGTCTAGCTTTGTTTCTAACATATGCTTTGAGCTTTTTCATGTATCTTTCAAAAGGATACATCCATCTCATATAAACGGGACCACCAAGAATAGCTTCTTCAGGTAAATGAAGAACTAAATGAACCATTATATCAAAAAATGCTGGAGGATATATCAATTCCAAATTGCATAATATCTTTACCACTTCCTTATTTGTTTTGTACATGTTACTCACATTTACTGATCTTGCACAGATTTTCTGAAAAAATGTACAAAGGTCAATGATTGCTGTGGACACATTTTTTGGGAGACCAACTTTCACCCTGATTGGTAGCAATCGTTGCATTAGGATGTGATAATCATGAGACTTTAACCCAATTATGTTTGAATAATTAAAAAGCCCTTTATTTTTAAAGTTTGAACCAAAACCATCAGGTAGTCTCACTCCTTTAACGAATTGACAAAAATGTTCACGATCACCGGGTGTGAAAATAAGAAGCATGTGGTTGGTAGACCTTGTTGTTTTTCTTTACTAGCCATAAATCAGGTCGAATACCCATATTTTGCAAGTCTTGTCTTGCTTTGTGCGTGTCTTTTGATTTTTCATTCATTAGCAAAGTACCCAACAAGCTCTCACAAACATTTTTCTCTACATGCATGACATCAAGATTGTGTTTTAAAATGAGTGAAGACCAATATTCCAGCTCAAAGAAGATACTCCGTTTGGTCCAATTCAACTCGGTTGCAGCACGCTTTCTTTTCACACCTCCATGTGTAGGATGTTTCCCTGGAACACGATCAGGGAGGCTTTTTAGTTGTTTTAAAATTTGTGCATTACTCAAACGTCTAGGAGGATCTCTTGTCTCTTTTTTGCCATTGAACAAAAGATCATCTCTCATACTATGTTTTTTTGTCAAGAATCGTCTATGACCAGTAAAGGCTATTTTATTTGTTATAGGGCACGAGGGTGTGTCTACGTTACAAGTAAGCATGCCATATAACCTTGACCACTCCATCCAGACATATAGCTATGAGCAGGATAATCATTTATAGTCCATAATAGAGCTGCACGCATCCTGAATACAGTTTTGGTTGATGCATCTCTCATTTGAACTCCTTCGGCCCATAACATTTTCAACTCATCTATTAAAGGCCTTAGGAAAACATCAATGTCCTTTCCAGGAGATTTAGGCCCGGGAATAAGCAAGGTCAACATAAAAGAAGACTCTTTCATACATAACCATGGTGGTGTGTTATATGTTGTTAACACCACTGCCCACATACTGTAAAATTGACTCATGTTACCGAATGGATTAAAACCATCCGCAGCCAAACCCAAACGTACATTTCGGGGTTCTTTAGCAAAATCAAGAAATTTTTCATCAAAGTCTTGCCATGCCTTCCCATCAACTGGATGACGCATCATACCATCCGTTGAGCGTCCAGTATAATGCCATGTCATTTCTTTTGCTGTGAATCTTGAGCTGTAGATTCGTCAAAGTCGAGAAGTTAAAGGAAAGTAGCGCAACACTTTTTGAGGTACTTTCTTCCCCTTTGTGTTTTTGTCAACCCATCTACTCTCGTTACAAATCGGACAATTTTGTATCAACTCATTTTCTTTCCAAAACAGAGCACAATCGTTAATGCAAGCATGGATAGATTCATATCCTAACCCAATATTTCTTAATCTCTTCTTAGCTTCATAGTATGAGGTTGGAATTTGATTTTCTTTAGGGAATGGAACTCTCAAAAACTCTAAAAGTTGGTTAAATGAACTATCCGTCCATTTGTTGATAACCTTGATATGCATCAATTTTGCTAAAAAGTTTAAAGAAGACATCCAACTGCAACCGGGGTATAACTCGGTATTCAGCTCCTTAAATAATGCATCAAACTCCGGGTCAAAACCGGTTCCATCTTCTTCTACATTTTCTTCATTAACATTCTGCTCCACCATAACATCATCGATTGCATCAAAAATCTCACTATTTGTTGCTGGAATATATTTTCTTGGAGCAAAAAGGTCTTCTATTTCTGAAGCGTGTGGATAGTTATCACCATGATAAGTCCACGTTTTATATGATTGTAGAAACCCATTGTCATGTATGTGGGCATAAATGATATCCAGATCCTGCCGGCACCCATTGCAGCATTGTTTACACGGACAAAAAGATTTTCCTAAACTGTCGACATGGTTCTTGGCAATTTCTAGAAAGCTACGAAGACCTTTTATAAATTCCAGAGAACTCCGATTTTGCAATTTAATCCAACTCTTATCAATTGTCATATCTATGGTGTTATAAAACATGGAAATACAACTTTATCAATTAACATATTCACAAAGATATACTAACATTAAAGTCATATACACTTACATATACATACATACAAGCATAATCACAACACATAACCACTTACAAGTGTACAAACATACAAATATACAATATACTTACATACACAATTACAAAAATACAAACATACTTACATGCAAGTATACAACATACTTACATACACACTTACAACTATACAAAAAACATACAAGTATACAACATACTTACTACACAATTACAAAAAAACAAACATATAATATACTAATCAACAAACATATAAACAGAAATATATACAAACATTCACATACAAAATTAACATAATTACATACATATAAACATATACATAAACAACTAAACACATTAAACCATATACATATAAAATAACACCTATAAAAATGCATACAAACTTAAAACCATGAAAATATAAATGGTGACATTTCATCAAACATTTGGTGGGCATAACCTAATCTAACATCAAACCCATATAACCTAATCTAACATCAAACCCATATAACCTAATCTAACATCAAACCCATATACATTTACACATATACAAACATATACAAACTTAAAATCATTGGTGGGCATAACCTAATCTAGCATTAAACCCAAATACACTTATATATACATACACTTTTACAATATAAAATTTAAACCCAAAGACCACACAAGCCTAATCACTAACATAATCACTTAATAACATTTAAATCATGATATGTAAACGAATTTCATACCTTTAAAACCTTCAAACTCTTCAATTTCAAGCCTAAACTTTCAATCTCACCTAAGCCACAAAAATTTATATAAAACTTCCAAAAACAAGATTATATAACTTCACTATAATAAAATACATCATTATTACCTTCAAACACTTCACTTTTATGCAAAGATGGCTTAGAATATGAGTGAAAACCTAGAGGAAACGAGAGGTTTGATATTTTGGTTTCAAGGTAAAAAATGAGGCAGAAAGCCTGTGGGTCGATTAAAAGGTGCGTCAACCTATAGCGACGACATGTCGTCGCTATAGGTTGACAAATGTCGTCGCTATAGGTTGACAAATGTCTTCGCTATAGGTTAAAAATAAAAAAATTAAAAATGAGAGATATATCCCAATGACATGTCGTCGGGACAACGTGGGAAAAAAAATCCAAAAAAAAAATTTTAACGGAGAGGAAAAAAATAAAAATAAAATATATTTGATCTATAGCAACGACTTGTCGTCGGCACAGGGTTTGGAAAAACCCGCCTGTTTTTTTCGCCTCCCGCCCACTATATACCGACGACATGTCATCGGTATAGAGTTTGACCAGTCAAAAAGCCCAGTAATCCTATACAGACGACATGTCGTCGGTATAAACCAACCTATAGCAGCGACATGTGTCGTCGCTATAGGTCTCGTCGGGACAGGGTTAAATTGTTGTAGTGTCATTTTACCATTCTTCTTCTTTATTCAACCCAATCTCAACCACCACCATCACACCACCACTCCTCACTACCACCACCACACACCCTCAACTATTATGAAGTGTCAATGCTATCACACATAGAGTGGGTAGGCTAGTATAAAATAATAATTGTGATATTAACATAAGACAATGAATCTCAACTATTGTGCAGGAGACAATCAGTTACTTTGTTTTAGTATTAGTTGTTGCAATCATATGTTGTTCTTAGAACTGTTGAGCTTAGATATAAGAAACATAAAGTAACTAGTGGCACATGACGATCATCTCAACAACCAGCCTCGTCGATGTCAGTATATGCATGAATATCAAGACTAGATGGCATCTGAATAGTTAACTCATGAGTGACAATACTATTAAGTTATTTAAGAACAACCTTGCCAGTGATTCACTACTAGTGAGTGGAGTTCTTAAGAAACTAAAAAACCTTACTTACAACATAAAGAATCCGTAGCCGAGTAAAAATGAGGTATTGCAAGGCCTGCTATGATATAATGAAACATCATCCTTTGGAACATTAAAGCACCATAACATCTTCCATCCTCGAGTCAGGGAGTAGATAATGACTGATACTTACTAAAACTAGTAGTAAAATGTATAAGGAATACTATTATTATGAGAGATGACGGACGACTTTAGAGAACATGGCTTGAATATAAGAAAGAACTGCAAATATACAGGTTCTTGAGCACTAATTAAGAGTGTAACACTCCTTCAACTCCACCATATATATTGTAAAGGTGTTGATGATAAGAATATCATCAACCTAAACAAGAACATAGCACATCATAGAGTTCTTACAACAAAATAAAAAGCCATCTGACAAATGATTGTGTTGAAAAAGCATTCTTTATATCGACTTGTCTAACGACCCAAGTAAGAGAGAAAACAACAAATAAAATTAGCCTAGAAGTGGCTGGTTTGATGATTGAGATTTATGTTGCCTCTATGTCCCATGAAAACGCTTATCATAAAGCCAAGCTTTTTACCTACCAACCGAACCATCAACGTTACACTTTATACATAACCATGGTGGTGTGTTATATGTTGTTAACACCACTGGCCACATATTGTAAGATTGACTCATGTTACCGAATGGATTAAAACCGTCCGCAGCCAAACCCAAACGTACATTTCGGGGTTCTTTATCAAAATCAGGAAATTTTTCATCAAAGTCTTGCCATGCCTTCCCATCAACTGGATGACGCATCATACCATCCGTTGAGCGTCCAGTATAATGCCATGTCATTTCTTTTGCTGTGAATCTTGAGCTGTAGATTCGTCAAAGTCGGGAAGTTAAAGGAAAGTAGCGGAACACTTTTTGAGGTACTTTCTTCCCCTTTGTGTTTTTGTCAACCCATCTACTCTCGTTACAAATCGGAAAATTTTGTATCAACTCATTTTCTTTCCAAAACAGAGCACAATCGTTAATGCAAGCATGGATAGATTCATATCCTAACCTAATCTTTCTTAATCTCTTCTTAGCTTCATAGTATGAGGTTGGAATTTGATTTTCTTTAGGGAATGCAATTCTCAAAAACTCTAAAAGTTGGTTAAATGAACTATCCGTCCATTTGTTGATAACCTTGATATGTATCAATTTTGCTAAAAAGTTTAAAGAAGACATCCAACTGCAACCGGGGTATAACTCGGTATTCAGCTCCTTAAATAATGCATCAAACTCCGGGTCAAAACCGGTTCCATCTTCTTCTACATTTTCTTCGTTAACATTCTGCTCCGCCATAACATCATCGATTGCATCAAACATCTCATTATTTGTTGCTGGAATAGATTTTCTTGGAGCAAAAAGGTCTTCTATTTCTGAAGCATGTGGATATTTCTCACCATGATAAGTCCACGTCTTATATGATTGTAGAAACCCATTGTCATGTATGTGGGCATAAATGATATCCAGATCCTGCCGGCACCCATTGCAGCATCGTTTACACGGACAAAAAGATTTTCCTAAACTATCGACATGGTTCTTGGCAATTTCTAGAAAGCTACGAAGACCTTTTATAAATTCCGGAGAACTCCGATTTCGTAATTTAATCCAACTCTTATCAATTGTCATATCTATGGTGTTATAAAACATGGAAATACAACTTTATCAATTAACATATTCACAAAGATATACTAACATTAAAGTCATATACACTTACATATACATACATACAAGCATAATCACAATACATAACCACTTACAAGTGTACAAACATACAAATATACAATATACTTACATACACAATTACAAAAATACAAACATACTTACATGCAAGTATACAACATACTTACATACACACTTACAACTACACAAAAAACATACAAGTATACAACATACTTACTACACAATTACAAAAAAACAAACATATAATATACTAATCAACAAACATATAAACATAAATACATACAAACATTCACATAAAAATTAACATAATTACATACATATAAACATATACATAAACAACTAAGCACATTAAACCATATACATATAAAATAACACATATAAAAATGCATACAAACTTAAAACCATGAAAATATATATGGTGACATTTCATCAAACACTTGGTGGGCATAACCTAATCTAACATCAAACCCATATAACCTAATCTAACATCAAACCCCTATACATTTACACATATACAAACATATACAAACTTAAAATCATGGAAATATATCTAATGCATTTCATCAAACACTTGGTGGGCATAACCTAATCTAGCATTAAACCCAAATACACTTACATATACATACACTTTTACAAAATAAAATTTAAACCCAAAGACCTCACCTTCATAGACTATTCGTGAGGACATCATACTTGTTTGATTTTCTTTTACAGTTGCGATACCATTATTCGCAACTTCATCATCCAAAACGCTTACGGGTATCACAACCGACATCACTAACTATATTATGTCATATAATATAAACATCATTAATAATAACATATTCAAGATACAAACAACATCAAATACTTCCCTATAATTAATATAACGTGCGTATTTACGTCGTTTTCAACCGAAACAAGTTTGGCGATTCGGGGCCTAAGTGCAGGGACTAAACTTGACAATTTCCAAACTAGGGCTGGGTATAAATACCCCAACCAGCCCTAGCCTTCACATTCTGCTTCTTCTTCTTCACTCCCTTCTTCTTCACTTTTCTACTTCATCTTGGCACCAAACCGCCCTGTTTTCGTCTCGTTTTCGTCGGTTGAACCTTGACTACAGCCTAGACAACACGTTTCAAGCAGGTAGACGACCTTGGTCGCCCGGTTCTTGCTCGATTTCACTTCTACGTTTTCTAGGTTTTCGGGTGCTCGGGTTCATTAGAGCACATGAGGTCGTGTGGGCTTGTGTGTTGCGTTTTTGAGTGTGTTTCTTGTTTAGACATGTTAGGATGTGGATTCTGGAAGTTCTTGGGGTGTAAAACGAGTGCTCGGAGCAGCTGGACGCTGCTCAGTGCTTCAGCAGTCGCGACCTGCTGTACAGGGCGACTGGGCCATTCAGGCGACTGAGCCGTGCGACTGAGTGAGTCGTGCGAATGATTCCACGCGTATGGGTGTGTCGTGCGATTGAATGCATGCGATTGAGAGTGTGTGCGATTGAGTCAATGCAGATGAATGTGTGCGACTGTGTGTATCGCACGACTGAAGGTCTAGTCGCACAAATGAGAGTTCAGTCGTACGAATGAAGCTGATTCGCACGACTGAAGGCTGAACCGTCCGAATGGAAGGTTGAGTCGTGCGATTGGGTGCTGTGTGGTACGACTGAGTGCTTAGTCGCACGAATGGGAGTTCAATCATGCGAATGAAGCTGATTCGCATGACTGAAAGTTGATTCGTGCGAATGGAGTGTCCAGTCGTGCGTCTGGTCTTGTCGTGCAAATGGAATCATTATATGCGAAGTCAGTCTTCCTGTGTGTGGTGTGTGTTGTCGTGTAATGTTAAGGTGACATCGACACAGTTTCCATTGCTAATGACGATCTTTAAGATTAACACTATTGGACTTATTAATGTTATATCAAAATCCAATCAACTTAACATTTTGCAATTAGTAACAAATGATTTATAACACAAGTACTTAACAAACACTTCTCTGAAAACAATAACACTTTTACACAAATATCATCTACAATGGCAACGCTCCCAGTACTCGATCTACATAAGATCTATCGTGTGTGTTTGAGTGCAAGTGTTAACCACGACCGAACCGAAACTGCCCGAACCAATTGAACATCATCTTATGCTTTATGCTTATTATTAATGCTTGTCAGTAACTGTCAATAGGTGTTGATTGTACATAGCATCCTACTGTTAGGAATATTCATCATTCGTGCTTATCATCTATTCAGTGAGTTTCGTAGCCCCTTTTCTCGCTTATATAACTTTTAAACATTTTCAAACTTGGGGGAAAAGAATGCTCGTTTATTTAACACATTTTCAAGCACCTTCCCTAGTGGAAGTCTACTGCTACATCTATGGTTAACTTATTTTGCTTATCTGTTGTATGATGCTATTATGACTCTTAACTCTATGCTATGTTGCTACCTTGTATATTACTTGGTGACTTTACATTACTATGTGCTATTACTTGATGCTATGTGTTGTATGATGTTACTTGTAAATGCTATTGACCTTGGATGCTCTCGACGGTGTGGTTCTTCTTCGTGGGTCTACTTTGTGGTTCTTCTTTGCCGAGCATCCATTACAACCATTAATCCTGGTAATGGGACCTAAGGATTGGTTTGGTTGTAACCCATACGTATGCGCTTCGTGGATCTTGCTACGTCATGTGAAAACTTGCCCTTCAATACAACCATTAGTTCCAGTAATGGGACCTAAGGATTGATTTGGTTGTAACCTATTACGTATGCGCTTTGTGGATCTTGCTACGTCATCCTAAACTTATTAAGCAATGGAAAATCTTTTAATACAACCATTAGTTCCGGTAATGGGACCTAAGGATTGGTTTGGTTGTAATCTATACGTATGCGCTTTGTGGATCTTGCTACGTCATTTTAAACTATTACGCTTTGGGAATGCTTTCTTCACAGCCATCAATTCCCGTGAGGAACCTATGAATAGGTTTGGCTGTAGCAATTTATAACTGGTAAAACCGCTTACACATAAGTGTAGTCGCGGTAACTTTTATTAAACTTACAAGTTGTTTTCATCTTAACATCTTTTATTACTTAAACCTGCGAAGCTCACCAACAATTATGTTGACCGTTTTGAGCATCTCTTTTCAGGTGATCAAGGTAATTGAAGTTCTAGGAGTGCTGCCTTTTAGTGGAGACCTAGAAAGCATTTTTGAGACTGAACATACATGATGACCAATACTTTTGTACATTGTTGCAGTCCACTAAATAATTAACATTCTTTTGAACACTTGTTCCTGGGTTGTGGGAAACTAAACAATGTTATTCTATATGGTTATGTGATCCTTACATGTTGTGCTTATGGCTATGTTGTCATGAATATTGACTAACGCGACACAAGTCTCCGTTTGTGTTCGGGTGTCGTCATGACATGCTGGTCATCATATTTATATTGCTTCTCTATCGTATACCATATGTTATGACGATCCCGTCTAGCTCTCATCCTAGTGTTTCTGCTATCAGCGGGGGTGTGACAGACTGATATCAGAGCCATTGGTTATAGAGAATTAGGCAATACACTTGACCTAGACTATAACCTAGGAACCTTCATGTAGAATGCATGCTAGGACTGGCTTGCATTTAATATTACATGTGTGTTCCTCTATACTTGTTACTTGACTCTATACATGATTCCATGCATATGTGCTTGTTATCTGATCATCCTGAGGAAGACACTATTACTCTTAGTCTTTCTCCACGGGATACCTTCATACTAGAACTTTACGTTCGTATGCGCACAACATCATATCATTAGGTCGAGATACCTAAACAGAAGGGAACCTTGGTGATCACGCATAGCGTCGACCTCGGATACTAAATCCGACCCTAACATGGTTATGCCTGAAATCCTGAAAGTATGAAGGATAGGCAACTATCATTAGACATATTGTGCTTATGTGCTTGGAGTTCACCTGTTACGACATACTACTATTGGAATACTAATGGCTCATGGACATGAGGACATTACACGAACCATGCTTGATGAGTGTTGACAATACTATGATGTTAACTTGGGGTAAGTGGAGCTAGGGTGACCATGCAAGATAAATTACCATTACGGGTGCACACGTAATTGCAATTCGCCGTGCATGAGAAGTCTGGCAAACCTTACCATGAGGTAACGATCAGGAGTATCACAAGTTCTCTATTCTATACCCTAGGGTGTGCTAGGATCATAATTCTAGTAAGACCTCATTAAGGGTAACAAAACATTATTAACACCTACTATTACATAAGTCCTGTCCTACTTAGAGCCTTCATGATATTTCTAATCATGACATTGATCTTATCCTTTACGAGACATTCCTCCACTTAGCATTTCAGTAACTAAGGAACTGATTGAATGCTTAGAATGAAAGTAGACTTCAAGAAATGTAGAGGAGTGATGATACTCTCTGCACATACATTATGTTATTCATTGGGATTATGCTAAGGAAAATTAGGATGTCATGTAACCGGTTTAAGCGTCATTCAAGGTATATCGTGGATGTGGTGGGAACGCTGCAGGGAACCCTATATATGAGCATCACCGGTATACTAAGAATGTGCTTAAACTGGGCTACGTGATGATCTTGATGGACCAAAGCATGGGTTATTGGAACTTGATGAGTGGAATCATACGTGTATCTTAAAGTGACTAAGGTTTACATGTTTACTAAAGTTTACATGTTTACACATTTCTATGATTAGAAGATGCCGCCTAGAAGAGCCACACGTAGTACCAATCAAGAAGGTGAGACCCCACAAGGCAGAGGTAGGGTAGACCACCAAGAACAGGTGGTGCTCCGGCTGGCAACAAGCAGGGAACTGACAACCCTGACATAGCTGCTATGATTGCTCAGCAGCTAGCCGCACTGATTCCGACTATTGTGACTCAAATGAGCACACTCTTCTGAATCATCATCTCCACGGGGATCATGATACTAATGATCAGCATAACCAAGGAACAGGGGAAGACACTGGGATTGGTGGAACAAATAGGAACGAAACTGCGGTCGATAATACAAGACGGGGATGTTCCTACAAGGAATTTGTGGCCTGCAAACCCTGAGAATTTGACAGGAAAGGTGGGGCGATAGCCCTAACAAGATGGCTTGAAAAGATGGAGGTAGTGATTGACATCAGTGAGTGCCTCGACAGTCAAAGAATCAAGTATGCCACATATTCACTGCAGGGCAAGGCATTAACCTGGTGGAACACCCAGGTCCAAGCTAGAAGGAGAGAGTCAGCAATGCAGATGACTTGGGATGAGTTTAAAGCATTGATCACCAAAGAATATTGCCCACTCAATGAGATGCAGAAATTAGAGCAGGAATTTTGGAACCATGCTATGGTTGGAGCTGGGCACGCAGCTTACACCGATCATTTTCATGAGTTGGCAAGATTGGTTCCACATTTGGTAACTCCGGAATCAAAGAGAATTGAAAGGTACATTTGGGGACTCGTGCCTCAAATCCGAGCATTAGTAACAGCAGCTGCTCCTCCCACGATTCAGAGCGTAATCCTGAAGGCGGCGCTCTAACAGATGAGATAATAAGAACAGGGATGTTGGGCAGGGGAGCAGAGAAAAGAAAGGTGGTTGGGGAAACGAGCCGGTCTAATGCCGGAAGATTTGATAAGAAGGCCAAGACAACCCGAAACTTTGTGGCTGTGACTCAAGAAAGAAAGGAATATGCTGGGCTGCACCCAAAATGTAACAGGTGCACTCTTCATCATCGCCCAGCAACGCCATGTCGGGTGTGTGCGAATTGTAGGCGCCCAGGGCACTTAGCGAAGGATTATAGAACTGCGCCGAATCTGGTAGCACCCGTCAACGCGGTTAACCCCGCGGGGAATGCCAGGGCTTGTTATGAGTGCAGAAGTCTTGGTCACTACCGGAACATGTGCCCCAGACTGAATAGGGCACTGGGTCAACAAGGGAATAACCAGCAACAAGTGATGGCCATAGCTGGTGATCCGGGCCAAGGGAATCAAGGAAATGCTGCCAGAGGACGTGCGTTCGTTATCGAAGCAAATGACGGCCGTCAGGACCCGAATGTTGTTATTGGTACTTACTTGCTCAATCACCACTTCGCATCCATAGTATTTGATACTGGGCAGACAATAGTTTCATATCTTCCGATTTTGCACACATGCTTGCCTTGAACCCTAGTATACTAAAAACTAGCTTTTCCGTAGAAATGGCCAACGGTAGAGTTGTACAGGTCGACGATATTATTCGAAAGTGTTCCATGATATTGGAAAACCATGCCTTTGACATAGACTTAATACCTTTCGAGTTGGGGAGCTTCGATGTGATTGTGGGAATGGATTGGTTGTCGAAACACGGAGCCGAGATTGTTTGTCAGGAGAAAGTAGTACGAATCCCCATGCCAAACGGGGAGGTACTCAAGATTCAAGGAGAACGACCGGGAAGAACTCTGAGGCTTATCACTTGCATGAAGACGCGACGATGTTTACGGAAGCAGTGTTACGCATTTCTGGCCCATGTAGTGGAAAAGAAAGAAGAAGGCAACAAGTTGGTGGATATTCCTGTAGTACGAGATTATCCAGAAGTATTCCCTGATGACTTGTCGGGTTTAACTCTTCCACGACAGGTGGAATTTCGTATAGAGTTGGTTCCTGGAGCTACGCCGGTAGCAAAAGCACCATACCGGTTAGCACCATCCGAAATGCAAGAGCTATCTAGCCAATTACAAGAACTACTGGATAAGGGTTTCATTTGGCCGAGTCATTCACCATGGGGAGCACCAGTCTTGTTTGTCAAAAAGAAAGACGGGTCGTTCCGCATGTGCATCGATTATCACGAGTTGAACAAGTTGACTGTGAAGAACCGATATCCTCTTCCCAGAATCGATGATTTGTTTGATCAGTTGCAAGGAGCTTCATATTTCTCCAAGATTGATCTTCGTTCTGGATATCATCAATTGAGGGTTTTTGAGATGACATACCGAAAACAGCGTTTAGGACTCGTTATGGTCATTATGAGTTCTTAGTCATGTCGTTCGGACTGACTAACGCACCGGCTGTATTCATGGATCTGATGAATCGGGTGTGCTAACCATACTTGGATAAGTTCGTGATCGTATTCATTGACGACATACTTATCTACTCTCGATCGAAAGAAGACCACGAGGAACATCTTCAGGCCATACTGAGTTTGTTACAAGAAGAGAAACTTTTCGCTAAACTCTCAAAGTGTGAGTTTTGGCTTCGAGAAGTGAAGTTTTTGGGGCATGTGGTTAACGAGAATGGGATTCATGTAGATCCTGGCAAAATTGAAGCAGTGAAGAAGTGGGAGGCACCTCAGACACCTTCAGAGATACGGCAATTCTTAGGATTAGCCTAATACTATCGTCGCTTCATTGCGAATTTCTCAAAGATTGCCCAACCGTTAACATTGTTGACTCAGAAAGACAATAAGTTTGATTGGGGGAAAGCACAAGAACAAGCATTCCAGACGTTGAAAGAGAAGTTATGCAACGCATCGATATTGTCCCTTCCAGACGGAACTGATGATTTTGTGGTGTACTGCGATGCTTCAAATCAAGGATTGGGTTGTGTGCTAATGCAGAAAGATAAGATGGTTGCCTACGCCTCACGACAACTTAAGGTGCACGAAAAGAACTACACAACTCATGATTTGGATTTGGGCACTGTAGTATTTACACTTAAGATATGGAGGCACTACTGTATGGAACCAAATGCATCATCTACACAGATCATAAGAGCCTTCAACACATCCTGAATCAGAAAGAACTCAACATGCGACAACGACGTTGGGTAGAGCTACTTAGTGACTATGATTGCGCAATCCGGTATCATCCGGGGAAGGCAAATGTGGTGGCTGACGCCCTAAGTCGTAAAGAGCGCGTGAAACCACTATGTGCTCGAGCTTTGGGATTGACTATTCAAACGGACTTGAAAGCTCAGATCCAACTTGCACAAAGGGAAGCATTGAAAGAAGAAAACCTTGCAGGAGAAGAATTCCGAGGGTTAGACAAACAGATGATTTGCAAGGATGATGGCATACAGTACTTCATATATCGCATATGGGTACCCAGATGGGGAGACGTTCGTACCCTGATCATGGAGGAAGCGCACAAGACACGATATTCTGTTCATCCTGGTGCAGACAAGATGTATCACGATCTTAAGGATCTATACTGGTGGCCAGGCATGAAGAGAGACATTGCTGTGTATGTAAGCCGATGCTTGACGTGCTCGAAAGTTAAGGCTGAACATCAAAAACCATCGGGATTATTGCAACAATCTGAAATTCCCGAGTGGAAATAGGAGAACATAACTATGGATTTTATTACCAAACTCCCGAGAACGCCAAGCGGACACGACTCGATATGGGTCGTAGTGGATCGAATGACAAAATCCGCTCACTTCTTGCCTATCCGAGAAGACTATAAAATGGATAAGCTGGCGAGGTTGTACATTAAAGAGGTCGTGACACGGCATGGTGTGCCGGTGTCAATCATATCCGACCGTGACAGTCGATTTACTTCACGATTTTGGCAAACATTACAAAAAGCGATGGGCACTCGATTAGATATGAGTACCGCCTATCACCCACAAACAGATGGCCAAAGTGAACGAACAATACAAACGTTGAAAGACATGCTCAAAGCTTGTGTAATCAATTTTGGTGGTAGCTGGGACACTCATTTACCATTGATTGAGTTCTCCTACAACAACAGCTGTCATACAAGCATTGGATGCGCTCCATTTGAAGCATTGTACGCGAGGAAATGTAGATCCCTAGTTTGTTGGGCTGAAGTTGGTGAGAGCCAGCTTACGGGCCCAGAGATCATTCAAGAGACAACTGACAAGATTTTCCAAATCAAAGACAGACTTAAAGCTGCTAGAGATCGCCAAAAGAGCTATGCCGACAATCGTCGGAAGCCTCTGGAATTCAATGTTGGAGATCATGTTTTACTCAAAGTCTCTCCCTGAAAAGGGATTGTATGATTTGGAAAGAAAGGGAAGTTAGCCCCTTGATACGTAGGACCATTCGAGATTACAGAAAGAATCAGTCCGGTGGCTTACCGATTGAGGTTGCCACAAGAACTCAGCGGTGTACATGATACTTTTCACGTGTCGAACCTCAAGAAGTGTTTGGCCAACGAGTCCCTACACGTACCAATTGAGGAAATCAAGATCGACGAAAGGCTTCATTTTATCGAGGAACCTATCGAGATCATGGACCGAAGGTCAAACGCCTGAGACGCAGCAAGATACCGATCGTTCACATGAGATGGAACTCTAAATGAGGACCAGAATTCACGTGGGAACGAGAAGATCAGATGAAGCTCAATTATCCACATCTATTCGAGGATGACGCTCTTGGACCTAGCACCAGTTGAATTTCGGGACGAAATTCTCTCAATTGGGGGATACTGTGACATCCGTCACCATAAGGTCCGTCATTTAACGTGAGTTTCGTTTACTATTCTTAGAACATTCGTTCCTCACCTTCATAGACTATTCGTGAGGACATCATACTTGTTTGATTTTCTTTTACAGTTGCGATACCATTATTCGCAACCTCATCATCCAAAACGCTTACGGGTATCACAACCGACATCACTAACTATATTATGTTATATAATATAAACATCATTAATAACAACATATTCAAGATACAAACAACATCAAATACTTCCCTATAATTAATATAGCGTGCGTATTTACGTCGTTTTCAACCGAAACAAGTTTGGCGATTCGGGGGCTAAGTGCAGGACTAAACTTGACAATTGTCAAACTAGGGCTGGGTATAAATACCCCACACCAGCCCTAGCCTTCACATTCTGCTTCTTCTTCTTCACTTCCTTCTTCTTCACTCTTCTACTTCATCTTGGCACCAAACCGCCCTGTTTTCGTCTCGTTTTCGTCGGTTGAACCTCGACTACAGCCTAGACAACACGTTTCAAGCAGGTAGACGACCTTGGTCTCCCGGTTCTTGCTCGATTTCACTTCTGCGTTTTCTAGGGTTTCGAGTGCTCGGGTTCATTCGAGCACATGAGGTCGTGTGGGCTTGTGCGTTGTGTTTTTGAGTATGTTTCTTGTTTAGACATGTTAGGATGTGGATTCTAGAAGTTCTTGGGCTGTAAAACGAGTGCTCGGAGCAGCTGGACGCTGCTCGATTCTTCAGTAGTCGCGACCTGCTGTACAGGGCGACTGGGCCATTCAGGCGACTGAGCTGTGCAACTGAGTGAGTCTTGCGACTGAGTCCACACGTATGGGTGTGTCGTGCGATTAAATGCATGCGATTGAGAGTGTGTGCGATTGAGTCAATGCGGATGAATGTGTGCGACTGTGTGTATCGCGCGAGTGAAGGTCTAGTCTCACGAATGAGAGTTCAGTCGTACGAATGAAGCTGATTCGCACGACTGAAGGCCGAATCATGCGAATGGAAGGTTGAGTCGTGCGATTGGGTGCGGTGTGGTACGACTGAGTGCTTAGTCGCACGAATGGGAGTTCAATCGTGCGAATGAAGCTGATTCGCATGACTGAAAGTTGATTCGTGCGAATGGAGTATCCAGTCGTGCGTCTGGTCTTGTCGTGCAAATGGAATCATTGTGTGTGAAGTCAGTCTTCCTGTGTGTGGTGTGTGTTGTCGTGTAATGTTAAGGTGACATCGACACGGTTACCATTGCTAATGACGATCTTTAAGATTAACACTATTGGACTTATTAATGTTATATCAAAATCCAATCAACTTAACATTTTGCAATTAGTAACAAATGATTTATAACACAAGTACTTAACAAACACTTCTCTGAAAACAATAACACTTTTACACAAATATCATCTACAATGGCAACGCTCCCAGTACTCAGATCTACATAAGATCTATCGTGTGTGTTTGCGTGCAAGTGTTAACCACGACCGAACCGAAACTGCCCGAACCTATTGAACATCATCTTATGCTTTATGCTCATTATTAATGCTTGTCAGTAACTGTCAATAGGTGTTGACTGTTCATAGCATTCTACTGTTGGGAATATTCATCATTCGTGCTTATCATCTATTCAGTGAGTTTCGTAGCCCCTTTTCTCGCTTATATAACTTTTAAACATTTTCAAACTTGGGGGAAAAGAATGTTCGTTTACTTAACACATTTTCAAGCACCTTCCCTAGTGGAAGTCTGCTGCTACATCTATGGTTAACTTATTTTGCTTATCTGTTATATGATGCTATTATGACTCTTGACTCTATGCTATGTTGCTACCTTGTATATTACTTAGTGGCTTTACATTACTATGCGCTATTACTTGATGCTATGTGTTGTATGATGTTACTTGTGAATGCTATTGACCTTGGATGCTCTTGGCGGTGTGGTTCTTCTTCGTGGGTCTACTTTGTGGTTCTTCTTTGCCGAGCATCCATTACAACCATTAATCCCGGTAATGGGACCTAAGGATTGGTTTGGTTGTAACCCATACGTATGTGCTTCGTGGATCTTGCTACGTCATGTGAAAACTTGCCCTTTCAATACAACCACTAGTTCCAGTAATGAGACCTAAGGATTGGTTTGGTTGTAATATATTACGTATGCGCTTTGTGGATCTTGCTACGTCATGCTAAACTTATTAAGCTATGGAAAATCTTTCAATACAACCATTAGTTCCGGTAATGGGACCTAAGGATTGGTTAGGTTGTAATCTATACGTATGCGCTTTGTGGATCTTGCTACGTCATTTTAAACTATTACGCTTTGGGAATGCTTTCTTCACAGCCATCAATTCCCGTGAGGAACCTATGAATAGGTTTGGCTATAGCTATTTATAATTGGTAAAACCTCTTACACATAAGTGTAGTCGCGGTAACTTTTATTAAACTTACAAGTTGTTTTCATCTTAACATCTTTTATTACTTAAACCTGCGAAGCTCACAAACAATTATGTTGACCGTTTTGAGCATCTCTTTTCAGGTGATCAAAGTAATTGAAGTTCTAGGAGTGCTGCCTTTTAGTGGAGACCTAGGAAGCATTTTTGAGACTGAACATACATGATGAACAATACTTTTGTACATTGTTACAGTCCACTAAACAATTAACATTCTTTTGAACACTTGTTCCCAGGTTGTGGGAAACTAAACAATGTTATTCTATATGGTTATGTGATCCTTACATGCGTGCTTATGGCTATGTTGTCGTGAATATTGACTAAACGCGACACAAGTCTCCGTTTGTGTCCGGGTGTCGTCATGACATGCTGGTCATCATATTTATATTGCTTCTCTATCGTATACCATGTGTTATGACGATCCCGTCTAGCTCGCATCCCCGTGTTTCCGCTATCAGCGGGGGTGTGACAATAAAAGTCTATGAACATTCTTTTGTGGCTCCACTTATATGTAATGATTTTGATCTATACTGATTTATAAATGTCTAAAGATCCTTCCCTTTAAGCTTCTTGATTTTATTGAGCTGGTTTAGAAAGCTCACATGAAATATGAATAGGTTATAGGTTTCAAGGCGTTTTCTTCTTGCCAAAAGATAACTATGCATGAACACCTTTAATTAGAATATTATTCTCTAGATATGACAGACATGCTACTACAGGTATGATTTTGTTTTCTTTTTTCACTTATAATATGATTAGAACAATACGAGTTCACGATGCATTCAGCAACAATGTTGAAATCTGGATTGTTTGTGCTTGTAAATGCAATGGCGTCAACTTCTTGAGCGATAAGAGCCACTGCAACCAAGGCCTCTACATTCTTTTTTAAGTTTTATGTAATTTCAAGCAATGTGTCCCACTCACCTAAAACTGTACTCTTAATCGATTAATGTTTCCCACCTTGTTGAATTTTCTTCTTGCCAGCATGATCTTCCTTGTCTTTGTCTTGGATTGGTCTTTCTTTCCCTAGAATGACACCAACTTGAGTATTTGTTTATACTTGTTTATGTGTTTTTCGACGTGCAAAGCTTCATATTCAGTCTTTATTGAAACACCTCCAAGCTACTCAGCCAGAATCTTGGCTAGCAAGTAGGCTCTCAAATTAAGTGAATGAAGGTTGTGTTAGCCATCGTTGCTTCAACCCGTATATAATAATTCTCTTCATCTTTGGCTCCCCAATTCTTGTTTAATGATCGAGTTCACCTATCTGCTTGCATAAAGTCTTCAAATTAGGGAATTGTTAAATCCCTTTGCTAGGAACAGATTTTGGACAATTGACAATAATCCACCTTCTAAATCTGAGGTGATCAATGGTGTTTTTGTTGATTTATTACTAAAGTCCACCGAAGAAGATTTGAAGATATGGCCTCACAGGTATATCTTAATCAAGTTTCAAACTGTCTTAATCTCTTCTGCTAGAAGATTGTTGATAGATGATTGTGAAGTCTTTTATGATACACTTGAAGTTTCTACTTTCTCTTAGACTGTTTGTTCATTTGTAGATTTGAGTTTCGATTGAGGGTTACTCTGAGGCCAGGCGGAGACTTAGTGTTGACATCTTGTATCAAAAATACCGATGCTGATGGAAAGCCATTTACATTCTCAACACTTCATTCCATCTTCTCATTGGTGGTACCGTTCGAGCATCCTTAACAACCTCTTACAAATCCTGGCCTTCCAAGTACGAACTAATGCAAGTAGCCTAGGAATTGTATTTCTGATTGTTGAGTTTCTTCACTCTTGATACTTGAAGATCAAACATGAACTGTGCCTAACTCAAAGTAGGTATGTGAAAAGAACACACATACTCAAAGTATGTATTTTTAGAAATGAAACGAGAACAACTTGAACAATAAGACTAATATCGATAACAAGAAAGAGCGAAGGCAAAAGCAGCTAATGATTGCTAAAAAACTATTCACTAAGACAAAAATAAGCTATCACTACCAAATCAAAGATTACCCATTTGTGATCTTGTTAGAGCAATTTTACGAAAATAGTCTACATGCACCACTAAGAGCTTCGTGTTTGCTTTTACTCGTTTATTATGACTATTTCCATCAAAATTCATGTATTTAGTCAGGACAGACTCAATAGTTTTAAAGGCCCACGAACCTCTAAAGTGGGAGCTTTCTTTCTTAAAATTTTACAAAATTGTTTACTTCTATGAGCTATTTATCGGAAAAATTAGTCTATATTCATATGAATTCAACATGTCTATGCTTGTACAAAATTCTGAATTCCACTTTAAAAAATTCTAAATCAAACAAAATCAATAAATGTGACTTGCAATTGGACACCTAAACAAATTCATAAACAGAAAAACTTACAATGATTTGAAGATATCTAAAGTTCAATGTAAGCAAGGGGTGTTTCTAGATCAATACTTCAATCATCTTGAACTACGTGAATCAATAAAATTCAAAAAATCAACTTCATTAAATGTTATATGTTACTGAAATAGCTCTTCATGCAATAATCTCTCCTCTTTTGAGTTTGTAGATTACTGGCCCAAGCCCAAATGAATTGAAATAAACCAGGATATCCATTTTTATAATGTATAAAATAAAAGTTTAGAAAAAATGGGGCCCAATTATTTGGGGGGCCAAGCCCATTGCTTTACCCAAGTCTTATATTGGGCCGGCCCTGTATAGTCACATATGTTTTATTATATGCATACGTATGAACAATGGAAATTGGATGGTCATTGTTGCTATTTCAAAAAGCTTATGCTTTTACGCATGAGTTTAATTACTACTCTACATCTAAAAAGGAAAAGGACACAAAAAGTCCATGTCTAACATAAAGATTTGTGTTTTTTTTTTACCACCAATGAAGACTTTGCACACAAGTAACACAGTCATTAAGAAGCACACTCATTAAGAAAGTGCCCCTTACAACACACAAATATGTTGTATATCATGCAATGTCTTGTAAGTTTCATTCAGTTTCTTTTCGTATATCTTACTATGTTTTCTTTTCTTTTAATAATATTTCTTTATATTCTGAGACAGATGTAAGATTTGTCGTCATATCATCTTCCATAGATCCTATTATTCAAGTAAAACTTTATTAGGTATTTCATTTATTTTAGTAGACAAACTAGATAACACAAGACTAGTTATTTATTTATTTATAACCATGATGTGATTTAAAACTCAACAAAAGAGTTGAGAAAACAGGTCTTATCATGTTTAACAGGTTAAAGATAACACGCGTAGCTCACGTGTCAAAACTCAAACATACAAAAAAACTTGCTTAACTACCTATATAATATGCCTATAATTTTTTTATATGTTTTTATAAACCAAGAATGTGAAATAATGAAGTCTAGCCTCTTGATTTTAATTATTTTTAAAAATGTGAAAAACTAAAAAATATTTTTTATTAAACAGGTTTAGTCATGTCATAAACAGGTCGGCAATTGTCAACCCTACTTGCTAGAGAAAACGATAGAGTATCTTTTGTCTTTTCTCTCTTTTTTTTTAAAAAAAGACTAAATTACAAATTTCATCCTTTTATGTTTGGTAAAAATTATGGAATGAGTCCTTTCAAAAATGACTTTCACTCAATGTCCTTTTTTACAAAAAGTTATTACGTAATACATCATTTTTACTAACTGGGGTTAAATAATTCTGTTAAGTCAAGGGCATTATTGTCATTTTATTTATAAAGGACTACTTTTGTAATGTTAAAGTTTTTTTTTATTCTTCAATTCTATTTATTTTTTTATTTTCTTATTTTTATTAATTGATTATTTTGCTTATTTATTTTATATATTATATACTATTTAATTTATTTATTTTTATTATATGTTTTTAATTATATATATATTTATAGTATATATATATATATATATATATATTATATATTATATACTATTTAATTTATTTATTTTTATTATATGTTTTTAATTATATATATATATATTATATATATTATATATATATATATATATTATATGTAACACATAAAATACCACTAATTTTCATGAAACTATTTTAACTCTAATTAAATAGTTTTAATTAATTTAAAGTTATTTTTAATATCTAGCTTTCTAACGGCTATATTTAAAAATTCCCATCATAATGTATTATTCATCTCATTCATCTTTAATTTTTTTAAAAACCCAAAATGACATATCAATGTGATAATATTTTTTAATCAAATTTGTAGTACTCATTTTGATCAATTAAGATGACTCGACACATAAAGATGCTAATTGGAGCCCTCATTTTCATCTCATTCATCTTTAATTTTTTTAAAAACCCTAAATGACAAATGATAAAAGTAATAACTAAAATAGTAAGTATATATAATAAAATAATTAAAATACTTTTAAAATAATAAAAGTAATAACTCTAATCAAAGAAACAAAAAAATAAATTTTATTAAAAAATTATTTCAATTTGTAATAGGTTTTTAATATAAACCATAACCCAAACTATTTAACACAGTTGAAAATTTTATACCAAAATGGTATTAAAATCTTTATATCATAAGCCAAACTATTTAACATAATTAAAAATTTTATACTCAAATTGTATTAAAATCTTTATACCATACGCCAAACTATTTTTAAAATTTTTTTAAACCAAAATAATAATAAAAAAGCGACAGCACAATAAAACCGATTACTAGTTTAAATTATATAACATGAAAAAAAATATATTTTTAACCCAATATTTTTAACCCAATATTTTTAACCCAATATTTTTAACCCAATATTTTTAATCCAATATTTTTAACCCTCTAATTTGTATTCGTACAATTAGAAAGTAGATAAATAAATTTTAAAAACAAAAAAATATATATAATAAATTTAAAAACTATTATTAAAAGTATAACTTATAAAAAAATTTAAAATAATTACGTAATAATATTTAAGATTATAAAATAAAAAGTGTATTAAAAAGATAAAGTGAATAAAATAAAAACATAAAGAAAAAACAGAATAGTAAAAAAATTACAGATTTCGTCCTTTAAGTAATAAGGACAAAATGGTCATTTACACAAAATTAATAGAAAAAGTTAACTTTTGTTAGTTGAAAGAACATAAAGTGTGATAAGTTTTTAAATAAAGGACGCTCAGTGTAATTATGAAAGTTTAAGGATAAGATCCATAATTTTAAACATACTTAAAGGATAAAATTTGTAATTTAGTCTAAAAAAAGGACTATTCACACACTCACCCATTACAACTGCTAAACTAAATCAACTTCTAATGTATTATCGTCAGAAATTAATCATGATTTTTTTAAATAAGTTTTTAACTTTTATCATTAGAATACCAATTAAAATGATAAAAGTGATAGAAATACACATAAATCAAATTCAAAATTGATATGCAAGTAAAAGCTCGCACACAATGTTGTTGGGACCAGATCGGACCGGCCGATCCAACCGGTCCGACCGGGGATTAGCTAGGTGGCAGGTCCGGTTTGCATCGAATCGTTTTGGGCTGGTCGAACCGGCCAGTTCGCCCCGAACCGGTGATCGGACCGGAAACCGGACCGGTTTGAACCAGTTTTGATTTTTTTTTGATTTTAATGGGTAAGAATGAGGTGTTGAACCATAAATTAGTGTGTTGGATATACAAAGATAGTTAAGTTTTATATATAACTATAAAATATATATATAAATCATATATAAATTACTTATATTTAATATACATATATATATTAAATCATATATATATATACAATTATATATATAATTATATATATAATATACTATATATATAATTATGACGTCATCCCGTTCTTAAATCTAGTCTGATCGGTCCGACCACCAAACCAGTCAAACGTCCGGTTCAACATTCGATCATGTTCTGAAAACATTGCTCGCAAATGAACTTGTGGTTACGATGACCACACGAATAAAATCCAATAAAACAATAACAATTTTCGTGGTTTTTATTTTTAATAAACGTAATAATCTATTTATCTTTCTCAACAACTTTAGGTTGACATAGAGTTTATATAACTCTCTACCCAAGTATAGCATTTTATTTAAATATTAAAAGTTTTCTAGATGTTGATACATGAGATAAACATGGGTTCATAATCCAAATATCCTATTCCAATAACATATAAAAAACCCCACCATGTGAAATCCTTTGAAAGAGTCTACGTTGACTAGATCCACCTCCCTCCAAAAGTCTCCGTTCACCAAATGGCAAATTTTCAAACACCCCCTTAAAAGTCAACTAAAAACAGTAGATAAACTCATCATATCTTAATAGACCACATATTGGCTTTTTGTAGAACACACATCTTGATCGTATATTCGTATGTTCTTTCATTCAGACACATAATGGGATTGCTGCTGCATACTGTCTTCTTCTTTTGTGCACTTATAATTTGTTCAGAAATTGTTGAGACCTCAACAACTGATAACAGATCTTTTGAGATCACCAAAGGCATCAATGGCTTAGATAAAGTCATACTCCGTCAAATTCATGGCAGTAGTGTTGAGGTAAGTTGACCACTTCCAAATTGTTCTTTCGGAGTGAGATTTGTATGCTTAACACATTGTTGATTTGTTCCACTATTTATAACACAAAATGTTCTTGATTACAATACCCTGATTAGATTTCTTGTTTCTGCAACAAAATCTTGCAGGGTATGAATATCTCTTTAAGCTTTGTATGTCAACACATTGTTGAATGGTTCCTCTGTTTATAACAGAATGATCTTAATTACAAAACCCTGATTGGATATTTAGATTGTTTGTTTTTTGCATATGATCTCTTTAAGCTTTGTATGTCAACACATTGTTGAATGGTTCCTCTGTTCATAACAGAAATAAGCTTTAGTCCTCTGTTTATAACAGAATGATCTTAATTACAAAACCCTTGATCACAATACCCTGATTAGATATTTAGATTGCTTGTTTCCTGCAACTAAATATTGTAGTATATGAACATTTCTTTAAGGTTTGTGTTCTTGCAGGTATATCTGTATGGAGCTCATGTGTCATCTTGGAAAAATGAGCAAGGAGAAGAGTTGCTTCTTATGAGCAGTAAGGTATCAACTGTACACAATTTCTAATTTTATTAATCTCATTTGATTGATTTTGTATCTTGTTGTCGTCTTTTGATCATCCAGAAACTTATGTGTTTTTGCAGGCTATCTTTAGTCCTCCAAAGCCAATACGCGGTGGTATTCCTGTTATCTTTCCTCAGGTATGTATCATCATCATTTCAGCTTGTTAATTCATTGATTAGGATTTATTCTAGTTCTTGTCATGACTTGTTATCTTTCTTAATGCAGTTCTCAAATTTAGGTGATCTTCAATCACATGGATTTGCTAGGAACAGATTTTGGACAATTGACAATAATCCACCTTCTAAATCTGAGGTGATCAATGGTGTTTTTGTTGATTTATTACTAAAGTCCACCGAAGAAGATTTGAAGATATGGCCTCACAGGTATATCTTAATCAAGTTTCAAACTGTCTTAATCTCTTCTGCTAGAAGATTGTTGATAGATGATTGTGAAGTCTTTTATGATACACTTGAAGTTTCTACTTTCTCTTAGACTGTTTGTTCATTTGTAGATTTGAGTTTCGATTGAGGGTTACTCTGAGGCCAGGAGGAGACTTAGTGTTGACATCTTGTATCAAAAATACCGATGCTGATGGAAAGCCATTTACATTCACATTTGCACATCACACCTATTTTTTTGTTTCAAACATCAGGTAAATTGGTTTCACATCTTTCTGTTGGTCTCCTATGACAAACTTGGACCACTAAGTGTAGAGAATTTATTGTTGTTAACTATTTTAAAGAACACATTGTGATAATTTTCCCTCCAGTGAAATCGAAGTGAGAGGATTGAAAAAGCTTGATTATCTTGACAATTTGAAGAACAGGACGAGATATACAGAGCATGAAGATCCGATAACCATTGAATCAGAGGTACTTTTGTTACATAACTTTTGATTACTTTGACATATATGGTTAGGCTTATGTAATGTCAATTGTTTATGCAGTTTGACAGGATTTATCTTAGCACGCCGAAAAATATTGCAATTCTTGATCATGAAAAGAAGCGAACTTTTTTGATTCGAAAATATGGGCTTCCTGATGCTGGTGAGATATAAATTTCTGCTTAAGACTTTCTCTCATTTTATTGTTTTAAGTGTTGTATTTCTGAATTTCTTGGTGATTATGTATTTGAACAAAATTGTGTTGTTTTATTCTCTTATTAGTGGTGTGGAATCCATGGGAAAGGAAGGCCAAACCTATTGTGGACTTAGGGGAAGATGATTACAAACACATGGTTTGTGTCGAGGCTGCAGCAATTGAAAAGCCAGTTACATTGAAGCCTGGTGAAGAATGGAACGCAAGGCTAGAACTTTCAACTCGACACTGGTAAACAAGAAACAAATACAGATCGATATCATGCACTTGTTGAACCACATACTTTTTTTTGTTAACCGTGATGCCCGACCTATGGCTCTCCAAAGGAAGACTCGCGTGACGGCATGACCACACTATGTTCTTTTTTTCTTTTCTGTTGTATACAACTACCTCATGTCAGTCCGGATTGCAGTATAAGGGTTAATGGGTTATGCTCTTATTAGTAATCTGTTAGGATTCTGCCAATTCGTAAAGATGTGTTTGTACTTGTATTTATGTGCTACTGAAATCTTGTTATATAGAGTGATGTCCATTTGAATGTTTGACTATGGCATAAAATTTTTGTTTTGTTCCATATCTGATAATGTGTCATGATTATTTTAAATTTCTCAGTTTCTTGTGACACCATGTTGAGGCGCTACTTCTCATACATTAAAGATAAGACATACACTCGAGCTTTTGAATGATTCGCTAAAAGGATAACAAGTAGATTATTGATTTGAAGACTCTTTCACACATGACCATAATATATGAACCTATTGATACTAGCCTACATTGTTATGTGTTCTGGTATATATTGTTTGACAAGTAATTAATCACACATTCATTCTTAACTATTACTATTGTAGGAAATCTGATGTTTATACACTTAGACCCACCCATGTATGAAAATGACCATGATGTGTAGAAAACATTGTTCCACATTGACATTAATATGATCAAGAACTAATTAAACCAATGACTTAAATGGATCATGAACAATCTCCATAAGAGCATTGATACACATGCTGCAACAGGTATCTATAACAATGTGTTATGGGAAATGCTTTACGTAGCTTTCATTCTTTCTAAAACATACACAAAGCAGCAGCAACAACCATATGCTGTAGTACTCGGAAATGCACTAGAAAAACAGAAGTAAACAGTTTCGGGGGGTTACATTGCAGCATAAAGTACCATTTCCCCACACGAGTTATCAACTTCTACTAGTTAAGTTAAAAGAAAAAAAGGACTTGTTTCTCGATGCTCTCTCACACTGTGTAATGTTGCTGGATATTGTCAAGATCTATCCCCTTCAGCTTCACTACCGACTCAACATGCCCCTTCAATGTAAGCACCTCGCGAAGCCTGTTCATCAACAAATGTCATAAACATTTACCAGTCTTATAAAAATATAAAAAAAATTAGCTTGAAATACAGTTAAACAGTATACCTTGCAACTTCAGCGCGTCTCTTAGCCTGTTCTGCAATTTCAGACAGTTCCCTGTAGCTGCTCTTTTCATTAAAGATATTTGATGTTTCTGGTGCTTGCAGCCCATGTAATGTCCTCTGAGCAAGAGCCCATTGAGCCTCTCTCTCTTCTCTTCCATAATCCTTCTTGGTTGTGAAGGCAGTCTGTTTCAAATTGCAGGTTTAGTATGGACTTTAAGTACATATTGATATATTAAATTTCTATAAAAAATATAAAAAAATGAATGTACCTTGTTTTCAAGCAAGTTGCGCCATGCTTTCCCACTAAGGATATATCGGATGGCGAATTTCATAAGGTCAAGAGGGAAGTAGAACACGATGCTGTAGAGCCAGATGACGCCAGCCCATCCCCATCCGACTCCCTTGATTCTTGCAAATTCCCACTCTGCATACACTGCTATTAAGGTTGCCACCTGAAAATTTTCATAGTTATAACAGCTTGTTAGTTTGTTAGATAATGATAACCAGTTAGTATAAACAAAAGAGTTAAGTTTCTGTACCAATTGTGCCGCCAAGAAAGCACCCAACAGTAAGAGACCTGGACGTTCTATAAACGACCAACTGCGAGAGCGAGTCACGAAGATTAAAGCCTGGCTGACTATACTGACTTGAAGATATAAAGCAGCCATCATCTCAACTTCACTGTTTCTCAAAGATCTAACACCAAATGTGTCCTGTATGCATGATGGGAATGAGAAAACAAGAGTTAGTTTTGTGAGTAGTAGTGTCATAATATAAATATTTGCTCATTTAATTGCTTACTGAGAAGAAGTTTGTAGATTTCATGATCCAGAAGAATATGACAGTCATCAATGCTAGGTAACCTCCAAGCACAATGCCAGTGGCAAAGATCTCTTTTAGCTTCCAACTATCAGGTAACGGAGATGGTTTCACCCTGTCCTTTGAGATTGTCATGATTGTGCCTATCAATTAATAAACAATACTGGAAATTAGTAAAATTAAGGTTAAAGATTTGGTATTATGGAACGTAATGGAAGGAAAAACTCACCGTCATTAAGGATTGCAATAATCAAAACCATGAAAGGAGAGAAGTCAAACTTCCATATCAAAGCAATGAACATAAATCCAAACTACAAAAGGTTAAAAAGTATGTTAGTCAATAAACTCAAGCATTATAATCACAAGTGTAACGTTTTAAACGTCACATACAACTTACCACAATACGAATGGTAATAGAAACAGCATAGATCTGGAAAAGGAACAAAAAGATGTTAAACAAAACAAGCTGATTTCATGGAATAATTTGATAATTAGGGGGAAAAAAAAGAGATAAACTAACGGTGTAATTCTTCATTCTTTGGAAAATAGCTCGACTAGTAAGCACTGCACTGATGATGACACTGAGCCCAGGCTCGGTAAGCACGATGTCAGAAGCACTCCTTGCAGCATCAGTAGCATCAGCAACAGCAATTCCAATGTCAGCTTTCTTTAAAGCAGGTGCATCATTCACACCATCACCAGTCATTCCACAAATATGCTTTCTTTCTTGCAGCTTCTTCACTATCTCATACTTGTGTTCTGTGTATTGAGATCAAAAGATTCAGTGTAAAAAGAATTTCATTACAGTAATACTAAAAGATAAAAATAATAACTCACCTGGGAAAACTCCAGCAAATCCATCAGCTTTCTCAATCAACTCTTCAATAGGGAGAGCTGCTATAGATGCATCCTTGTGGCCACCAAGTAAAGAAGAAGAAGGGTACATGTTTGTTCCCATACCAAGCCGTCTACCGGTTTCCTTAGCAATAGCAAGTTGATCACCTATATAACAATAAAAAGGAATGATTAAATTCATGTACAAAACACAAAAAAGAATATAATTGTTCTGTGATCAGTAGATATGTTTAATTACCAGTAATCATCTTAACATTTACACCGAGATTGAGAGCTCTGCGAATGGTCTCAGCACTGTCATGCCTAGGTGGGTCAAACAAGGACAACAATCCAATAAACTGCCACGGACCACCAGGGCTTTCTTTTGTTTTTTCAGGCACTTCCTACAAAGTTATCACAATAACAAGAGTTACTAATCATGATCAAACACATAAACATAGAAGAATGTGAATAAAAAGGATGTAATATGCATACCTGTTTTGCAACAGCCAAAGAACGCAACCCACGTTCAGCAAATTTATCAATCATTGCATGAACTTTCTTTTTCAAATCTTCTTTGCATCCACAGAGGGTCAAAATCTATTAAAAGAGTTAATAAGATTAAAGTTAGTAACAAACTGGTTCATAAGGCAAAGATTTAGATACAAAAAGTAAAATACTTACCTGTTCGGGAGCACCTTTGCTTGTTCTATGCCAGTTCCCTCGCTCATCGATGTATGTCAAAGCTGTTCTCTTGTCAACAGGATTAAATGGAAAGAAATGGACCTCTCGAATTCCAGCTCGTGCCTAAAGTCATATATGATTACAAATATTATACTATTTTACTAACAACCTAATCTTTGTATATAATGATGATATAGATGGTAGAAAGAAACCTCTTTAGGGTCAGCAAGGGTTCCAACAATGGCAGCATCAATAGCATCCTGATTTTCAGTCCTAGAAGCCCTAGCAGCATAAAGCAAAACCTGCTCCTTATCCACACCCTTAGCAAAAACCTCAATCAAATTTTTATCAACTGTAAGCTTGTTAAGTGTCAGTGTTCCTGTTTTATCACTGCAAAGTACATCCATTCCAGCCATTTCTTCAATTGCAGTCATTCTTTTAGTAATAGCACCCTGTTGTGAAAGCCTATGTGACCCAATAGCCATGGTGACAGAAAGAACAGTTGGCATAGCAATGGGAATTCCACCAATAAGCAACACCAAAAGATTGTCAATTCCACTTCTGTATGGCCTGTGCTGAATTGGATACATGACAATAATCTCAACCAACATACCAACAGCAATTGAGCAAATACAGAAGTTTCCAATTGCTGTTAAAACTTGTTGGAAATGACCAACTTGGTTAGTGCTATCCACTAAATGTGCAGCTTTCCCAAAGAAAGTGTGCACACCAGTTGCAATGACAACAGCTTCTATTTCACCTTGCTTGCAAGTTGAACCCGAAAACACTTCATCATAAGGATTCTTGTTCACAGGAAGTGATTCACCAGTAAGGGCAGATTGGTCAATCTTTAAAGGGTCACCCTCCAAAAGACGAGCATCAGCAGGAACGATATCACCAAGTTTTATACTGATAATATCTCCCGGAACCAAGATTGCAGCTTCTTGCTCACTCCAACGACCATCCCTCAGAACCTGTAGTAAGGGCAGATTAGTGGATCATAAACTCGATTATTGATTTTATATCATTAAATAGTAGAATGGATACCTTGGTCTTGGGGGCAAGACCAGCCATAAGTGCTGCAGCAGCATTTCCAGCATTGTTTTCTTCAATAAAACTGATGGTCGAGTTGATAACGAGAAGGCAAACAATACCAACAAAGTCTTGCCAATCTGGTGGTTTTCCACCTCCATTAGCCAGTGCAATTGCCATGATGGCTGCAGCTTCCATGACCCATGATAGAGGATTCCACATGAACCCAAGAAACTTGAGTATTTTGCTTTCCTATATTCATTACAAAATTTTAAAAAAGAAGTTAGGAAATTAAGCACTTGAAGGTTAACAAAAACAAAATAAGTTTGATCATGTTCATGATTGAACATACCTTTTTCTCCTCCAATTTGTTAGGTCCGAAAATTTGAAGTCTTGCAGCTCCTTCATCTGAGCTTAGACCTTCTCGGTTACATTTCAACTGTTCGAACACCTCTTCAATCGGCACTTTCTCCTGTAATTAGATATAAACTTAAAAGATAAACACCAAGATACCGAGTTATTATTTTGTTAACTGCATGTGCCATCATGGTTAACTAACACTTAAGATGTCTACTGGTTTAGTTATAGTGACCTATAACTCATGCACTATAAAATGATATCCTGCAGGCCTGGTCATCATAGCACTAAAAGAATATGTTTATCTTAATTAACATGCCTTTGATAATTAGGTTAGATTTGATTGTAAAGTAACATATAAACCTTATACTTTGAATAAAAAATAAAGAAGTTCAAGTGTAAATGATTAAATTAAAAAAACATTAATTAATTACAAAGTAATTAAACAAGGTATTCACAAAGCTGCTTTTAGATTATCTTAATGTTCATCTTTACTTTATTTATGTTCCACATTTCATGTGACGGGTATCGTGTTCCAATGGTTATGAGCCAACACACAAAAAAAAAATCATGCAATAGATTCGAGGTCCACTTAAATTGAAAAAAAATATTCTTTTATTATTTAAAATTTATTAAAAAAAATAATCAATAAAATAAAAAAAAAAAACCAAACTATCTACCAAAGGCACACGCACGGATATGAAACCACACAGACATCTAAGATGCTTGACCACCCCTTCTTTGTGAAGTTTGGCATATATCCCAATTCCAACATCACAATTCACACCACTTTAATAGACACGTTAAATTGGCTCGATGTGACGACGTGACCAAAAATAATCACTATCACATCAAACCCGGTGTGAAATTTTGAGTAAGATAATTTAAAATTTTATTTTCGAGACGTAACTATATTTCGTTCATATTGTACTATATTTCGTTCACATTGATTATATCATAGAAGGGGCATGTGTCATTCTGTTATTGGTTTACGGTCAAACTTACACTTTTTTAACCTAAATGATATTTTTATACACAAGACGATCACTCAGTGATTTTTCAAGAAACATACTCACATGGGTGTAGACGAATAAAAGGTAATAAAACAGCACAAATAAAGATATGGATGGTTGAGTAACGCAAGTTGACTTTCTATTTAGCTCAATATGAAAATTTCATTCACTAAAGATGGTACCGTCGCATATAGAAGGAAACCGGTGGGTGTTGGTATTATGCAACAAATACGAAAAAGCCCCTAAAAGCCAACCCAACCACACGAGAAAGCAAAGGGTATATCGGGAATTCCGTGCACAAAAAAGTGGTGGGGCAAAAGAAAAAGAACCATATTTGCATAACAACAAAAAATAACATAAATAAAATAAAAAGGCATGAAAAAAAAAGATTCTTTAATTATTAATTACGCATTAGAATATATAACTGATTAATATTTCATTTCATTTTAGTTTGTTATTTCATTTAAATTACGAAACTCATATTTTACGTATGCTATACTTTTAAGATTATCACACATGTATTTTACAAAACTTATACTCACAACCTTTTTATTAAATATCATATCATTTTACAGCAAGATGTCCTTTTAGTGGTATTAATAATATTTTACATATACAATTCTTACATGACTTTACGATAACCTAAAATTGAATCTTTTCTTTTTCTTAAATATATAAATATAACTTAGGTATTAATAAATTATAAGTAATAAATCCAAGGAGCAGAGAGTCATAAGTTATTAGTCAGAGCCGTTCAACGGAAATAAAATAAAAAAGAAAACAAATAAAATAAGACAAAGGTACCACGGACAAGTACTACCCACAGCCGCTAAACAGAAATAAATTTATTTTATGCAATTACTGTTCTACCCTCTCTCCCGTTGTTTTTTCTTTATTTAGGATTCCTTGAAAACATTTGCCTACCTAATTTGAAGCAAAGGACATACGAAAGAAATAAATATTTTTATCTTTTAATAAAGAGAAAATAATAAAGGGTAGTATAGTCTAAACACATAATTTTTCTATATAAAAAATAGATTTTGTGGCAAGATAAATCAAATAATTTATGAGACAACAAAGGGAATTATTGTTAAAGTTTATTTGTAAAGATAAATAGAAATCAAGTATCCTAACAGAATGCATCCAGATTTGATGCTAACAAATATCCGGATTTTTCTAATAACTTATAAGATTTGAAAAACTATGCATAACAAAAAGATACAAATAAAATATCTATATTCTCCTCTTTTCCCTGCCTCGGTTACTCAAATTAGCTTCCAGAAATTTTGCATAAATGTAGGCCTTTCTTTGACTCATAATTTGAACAAACGTAACCTTTCATAATTCAGTCAAAACAGAATTTTGAAAACACATGATTAATAAGTATACTAGTTCATACATTATATAACCTAGTGATAGTGATACTTTATGTTTATCTCTGCTAAATATGTGTGTGTTCAAATCTCATAAAATTAACAATAGATAGCAACAAATACGAGATAAATGATGTGCTTCTGTAACGCAATTCATCAAAATGAAAATCGGATCTCAAACTATACCCACCTACGTGATTTTTAACTTGAAATACTCGATTACGATAGAGTTAAGTTAACGATCTTACACAAATCATACCAAAACTCATCCCGAACCCGACTTATTTTTATCCCAAACCCAACTTATCTTAATCATTAAGAACACCCTTCGATTACGCAACTTAAGTTAGAAAATGCATGCGACAAAACAAAATCATCACACGTTAAAATCAAATCAAATCTAAAATATGAATAAACACAGATATAGAAAACAAGCAATTAATTTGTCGATTAGCATGGAAATCCGTACAGACATCAAAATGATTATTTTAATCAATTCGTAACCGATACGAAGAAAACCAAAAGCAGTCAGTAAATTAAGGTGTTCGTTTCTTAAGCAAAGTGACAAAAACTAAAAAAAAAACACGAACCAACGATGACGATAACTGAAATTTGAAAGCGTAATCAAACAAACATCAATAGAATCGTCAATTAGCGTTCAATTTTAGTCACAACAACAAGCAAGAACGATTTCGTACCAGATCAACAGTTTCATTCTTAATCTCTTCGAGGCTGAGAGCCTTATCACCGCCCATCGTTGCGTTGGCGACGAAATCAAAGAACTGAGTAAAGTAAATTGGGGGAAATTAATTGAGCATCGGTCGATCGAACGAACGAACGATATCGATCACTTTAGTATGTTAATGAAGAGAGAGAGAGAGAGAGAGAGAGAGAGAGAGAGATGAGATAATGAATGGAGTTTGAGTTGTAATCAAACCTCAGAGAGAAATAGAGAGATTTTGTGTTGTGTGATGAAAGGGTGTCAACAGGTGAGGCGTATTGAGTCTCTTTATACTTCACCACACCTCCTTTTCACCCGTTAAAACCTCCACCTTCGATTTTCTTTATTTCTTTTTATTATTATTACTTTAGTCTTTTTTTAATTTTGGTAAAGTAAACAAGATTATGGTATAATTGAAGTAGTAGAACAAAAGAAAATATATTGTGCTGTGTATAATTTAATTCTATTTATTAAAGTTAGAAAGTAGTTATACTTGCTATGGGCATTTGAATTAGATTATTTTTATTTTTTGATATTTTTTGAATTTTAAAAATGGATGTACAGTACTTTTTTTAACTACAGTTTAATCTACTCTTAAGCATATCTCTATTTTCTAATAAGCACTTAGAACCCTTCTGCTCCATCTAATGGAACGACGTCAATGTAAAAATCAAGATACCATCAAACACAAAGCCCTTTTGGTGAAAATGGTTATACTATAAAAATAAACTTATCGGGTTAAGCTTATTAATTTAAATAATAAGCTCAAGTAGATAAATCAATGTTATAAAGTGTAAAAATAAGTTTATTTAAACACTTTCTAAGTGAATTTAAATGTTTATAATTTTTAAATAAATAATCATGTAATAGATCATTAATTACGTATTTTCTCAAGTCTAAAATTCAATTACATATTTTTTTCTTCCTAAAACATATATATTACATATTTATCTATTTTACTATGATTAACTTTTTAAATGGCCATCTATTTTTATTTTTACTATATTATATTATGTATTTCACTTATTAATACTATCAATCACATATTGTGAGGTTTTTGTGTAAAGGAACACAATAAACTTAGAGAGGAGGGGGTACTCCTTTAAATTACCCTGAACGGCTGGACTATACTATAATCCACCAATCACACACTGACACATCACAGTACCCTGAACTACTCTAAAACATTCAAAAACCTGGAAATCCTACCCTAAATTACCCTGGAACTTTTCTTTTAATATTAAAATACTTCAAAAGATAATTCACTTTTATTAAATAATAATAATTATAATAATTAAAAATAAAGCATTACATATTTAAAAATAAAGATTACATAATTAAAAATAAAATAGTACATAATTAAAACTAAATCATTTCAAATATTAAAATTAACCTATTCCTCGTTTGAATTGTGTGTGAATATTTGTGTAGATAATATTGTGTATGTGTGTGAATATTTATAGTGTAATTATTTTTCTTGGCCTCCAACGGTTACATTAACGGCTTTTATAGCCGTTACAATGGGCTTTTGTCTTGGCGATTGGAACCCGACCTTGGGTACCCGGGTGCCTACCCGAGAGGGTGGCGGCGGTGTTACCGCCCGGGTAAGGCATACCCGAAAGGCCCTTCGGGCACCACCCCCTCCTCTCTTACATCTCCAAATTCAAAAGTCTAAAATTTTATTTCAAAACAACAATCACCAATAATTAAAGTTACATCTCCAATCACTAAAATTATTGTCAAATCTCAAACAATTACAATTCAAAAATATCAATATGTGAAAATTTTTATAGTAAAAACAAGAATAAAATAATCATTTAATAAGTTAATTAAATGAAGTGGATATATATGTAATATATGTTTTAAGAAGGGAGATATATAATTGATTTATGGCTTGCGGAAATATGTCATTAGTGGTTTTAGAAAGGAAAATATGTAAAAATACCTATATAATATATATGTATGTAAGATGGTGATTTTTTATGAAAAAGAACCAATTTTCAAAAGTTTCATGGTAGAGAGTATAATTTATAATCCTTTGCCTAGAAAAGAGTTTAAAAGGATTTTTCGAGCAAAACCGTTAATGATATATGAAAGATTATTGTTAATGTACAAAACAACCCCCAATAAGCAAAATTATAACTGTATGATCAGTGGTAACTATGATTAGCAGTAACAACGTGATCAACATTGACTTGTCTTCATCACAAAGTTGTGTTAATGACGAGGACCAACTGTTAGTTTAGCTAAGTTACTATTGACCCGGACCAACATTCACCCATAACTAAGTTGCTGCTGACAAGAGTAACTTTTTAGTAGTGCCTAAGTAACTGTTGACAAAAGGAAATCATCGAAATCAAGTACTTAGTGCTCATACTAACTAAATTAACTGCCAATTAATTTAATCGCTAACCAACATGACATTTTTCACAATGATTCATATCATTTTAACTAAATGTTGCAATGGTTTTCCAATTACACAACAAAGTTTGGTCCATTTAGGGTATTGTGCTTTAGACAAGAACTTACAATCTTATTCTTGTCATTTTAAAAGTATCATCACAATACTTTAAATGATCAAATAAGATTTTGAAAGATTATTCAGGCAATTACAAACTACGAAAACTACAAGAAGTAATCAAAACCCGCTAGAGGCATCCGGTTTGTGTTATTAATTTGGTTCACATTACAGAAGCACGTCTTACTTATAATAAACGATTACATAAGTGGAAACGTATTATCATCACATTCATCATCCTATTTATTTTTTCGCTTAATTCATTTATTCGTTTTTAAAAAGTCAAAATGACTAATTTTTATCTCTCTCTCTCTTATTTTAAATGACCAAATTTAAATAAAATTAATATTAAAAAAACTATTTTTTTCATTAATTAAAAACTCAATATTTCAATTAAAAAACACTTTTTAGAAACACAATTTTCAAAAACTATGTTTTTTTTTCAAACAACAATTTTTTTCTAAAATACGAAATATTATAAAACTGGTCTTTTTACAAAATAACAAGTTCACATAACAACAATTTTTTAAAAAATAATTAAAAAAATAATTAATATCCGAAGTTTTTAAACTACAATAATCCCCATATTTGGGGGTCACTACCATTCCCCATATTTGTTTTTTAAAATTTGTTGTAAGTGATGTGTGTGGAAGAAATAGAAACAATATAAAAAATCAAATAAAAAGGTCTTATTTAATTATGAGGAATGAGATATGGACGACTTATTAAAAATGAGAGATATATGTAAGAAATATAACATTTAGTTAAATATAAGACTGTGGATGAGTAATCAATTGTGAATGCTATAAGTATGATGTGAATAGAAAGCATTCCATAGCTTGTATTTTTATTTTATACTTTTTAGAAAGATTAACTCACAAATTCGTTATTTGTAAATCTACAGAGTACACATTTGTTTACCATTAGACTACGACTATCAACCATTTAAAAAGAAACATCACTATGCACACACTATTGATACTACTAAGGTACAAACTCCTTGGTGTATATTGAATTTATTAAAATATATAATTGCAAACATATTACTAAACTACTTGTAATTATACATGTCAAAACCACATAATGAATAAAACGGATTCAAATGGTTTTGAGACCAACTTATCTTAACACCACTTGTGTCAGCATATCGTTTCTTATTATATATCCTCAATTTTAGGTTAGTTTTATATTATAATGTATCTAAAAACATATTCGAGATATATATAGCTTGTTTAGTTGATCTTTATGAATTTGCGAATAAAAGTTGAAACCGTGCACACGGAAAAGTGTATAAAAAGCGTTGGAGAAAGAAAAAGAAGAAAATATTACTTCTGGGGAGTAAATGCCATCTTTGATTCCCGTGAAACTGAGGAAATGCTCTAGATCAAAGAAGAACGTGTTAAAGTGCTAATAGTAGGTATATAAATTTCTTTTGATAGATATATTATGTATAGTATTCGCTTCATTATAACCTCTTGAAAGTCACACACTCATTGTAAGTTGTGATTTACACGCCTGTTGGTTAATAGGGTATTGACGGTTACGTGATTATTCTAGTGCCAAGTTTTATTTTGAAAAAAATTTAGAGGGTGTTATGAAGATATAATTAAATTCAATTTGATATTTGGATTTTAAGATTCTTATCCATGCCTAATTAGTGGTGATCGTTTTTTCTATCAATTTGTATTATCGATCTGCATATGACTTCACATCGAGTGGTTACTATTTTAGATATAAACACGTTTCTTTTCGTGTGGTGACAGAGTCACTACTAAGTCCGATTATCAATAACCTTCGTTTCAAATTCTTTTGCTACTTGAACTAAATTTGGTTAAAATGTTGAAAACTAGTTTCTTGTTGTGGCGACATCCTACTTGGCATGATAAAGTGACCCGACTTATGCCGAACTAAATCACGTCGAAACGTAAAGTAACTTAAATTTAGACCGTTGAGTGAAAAGTATTATATTTAACCGGACTTTTTTTCAAAATAAATTTATGCAGAAACGTCGACAAACTCAAAACTACATAAAAAAAGTACGTGCATGAACGCCGTATGTGACATGATAAAGTATATATTACAATCTCCACTAATCGTTTCCGAACTAAACTTAATTACGTCAACACGTAGAGTAACTTGGATCTATAACACCGAATGAAATGTAATATATTTGACCCAATACATTTTTGTTGAAATATATGTCTAATTTCAATTCAATGTCAAACATGTGTTTATTATATAAGTGTTCTTTAATTGTTGGTTTTTTGTTTACATGATCTCCTGTGTTGCTGGGCTCGGAATAGTTGAAATTGTAAGCGGTCGAGGTCTAGAGTTGAAGGTTTAGCTAGTGTTGCAAGCTTTTGGAAAGTTGAGGGGTTTATTTGTCAATTGGTCAAAGTCCATTGGTATAAAAAGGGACTTGATTACTCGGTGAATGAACAATGTCACATACACAGCTTCTATTCGCCCTAATCTTCACCCTAGTCTTCGTATGGCAAGAAGATTAGTATCTTCTTGGTATGATCAAGGGGTTTAAACCAGATCCTACCTTGTTCTACTTGTTCTGATCGATGTCTGATTGTCAACAAGGCACATGTTCGTCTTCGTGTTATCATCATCACACGAGTTTCTTTTGGTCACATGATTCAACCGTCATCTTCCCTGTTATCTTGTTAGGTTGATTAAAGATTGTTTGTGCCTGTTGTCATCTTAGTTTTGTTGTATCGAATTTGGGGTTTTACAATTTGTTTGGAAATATAGAGTTGGGATTTTATGTTCTTGACATGAATCAGAGCTTTAGGCTCTTGATTCGTCTACAAATAAGTCCGTCTGTTAATTTCTAGAGTCTGTAATTTCTCTAGGGTTCGTTCAGATTCAATGTATGTTCTTTGAGACATTATGCTTAGAGTTTTCCGCTGCACTAGTAGTCAATAAGTGTCTAAACCCTAGTTTCTGATATGAGCGATTGTGGTCGACCATTTTTTTTGGGTCTTGGTGGCGCAAAGATCAAGGAGTTACGGAGTTGTTTGCTGATTGATGGTTGCGTTTGAAGCTCTTGGTCCACAATCCACTGGTCAAGGTTTTACATCATGCATTCTCAATTGAATATCCAAGTCTATCCAGAGTGAAATTTTTTGGGTTCAAGTGTTCAGATAGTTGTAGTTGGTGTGATCAGAAGGGTTTCTTACTTGCTGATACACTAGGTCATCTAGTTTGGAGTCTTTTGGGTTATTTGGTGCATTCTTGAATTTAAAGCATTTGGATTCTGATTTGGGGAAGATGCATTCTGTCATAATCAAATTAGTTCAATCTCATTTGGGAAATTCTAATTGTCTTGCGTTAAGATAACAATGAGGGTTCTGATGGGCGGCCCATAGGACAACCCTTAAAGCATGTAAAATTGATACAAAATCGGTCGATTATCCATTGATTTTCCCTTGAATTAGATAACTACAGTTGCTTATGTTTCAGGTATGTTTGGGAGCTAAAATGGATAAAACGCTGCTTAGCATTGAACGGAGTGGACATGCGTAGAAAGAAGAAGAGAAGAAACAAAACATTCAGGGCTCCACCGTAACTTATGGTAGCCACCGTAAGTTATGGTGGCTCCACCGTAACTTATGGTAGCCACCGTAAGTTATGGTGGACCTGAAATCCTGAATCTCCCACCGTAACACAGAAGAAAACCACCGTAGCACTTTTGTGGCTACCGTAACTTACGGTGGCTAAAAGTGACGAAAAAGTGCAATTTGCCATATTAAAATGGTTTGAGTGGTGCATTTTGCTCATGATCTGGATCTGACGATTCCTTTCCAGAAAAGAGGTGAAATTAGCTGTTCTTGCTTCATTCCAAACATTTCTAAACATTTGATTTGTGTTTTTGATTCATATGAACATTAATTGGTGTATGGTGATAATGGATCAAGTCATGCTTGGCTAAGCTTTTGTTGATCTTCTTAGATGTGTTGAAGAACAAGATCTTGTGGTACTTTAATCCTTGCTATTTCATTTTGATTGTTATGAATTGTATTTTGAATCTTGTTTTCATGCATAAAACTATGAGTGGCTAGTCTTCTTGTGTGTTTCATTTTGGTTTGAAGGATTTGCAACTTTGATCATGTTGGTGTTTTCTATTTATGGGATGATGAAATTGATCTTGTGATTGTTTTGTCATGATGATTGTGTATTATGTGTAATGGGTCATTCACGGATTGCTTAACTTTAACCATACGTTCTTGGTGCCATTGGCAATTGAGATATCATGGGAGGGATTAAGGTTGGATAATTGTCAATTGATCATCGAGTAACAACCTCGTATTTTACGATCCGAGTACTTAGTTCTCTTTCATCACAAACGACTATTCAAGCACGAACCATGTCTATGTGGTTCTTTCTAGTAAGCATGAACATAAGTGTGGATTAAACCTGAAATCTAGGGTGGTCACTTGTTCTTAATCTGTTACAAAAGTACATTTTGATTTGCAATCTATTTAGTTACTATTAGTTCTTAAACCAAAATAATCCAATTCTTGATATTTAATTTTTGCATTTTAGGGCAATTGTAGTTAATTTACATGACTATAAGATAAACACATATTCCACAAACTCCCTATGTTCGATACCTTTTTACTACTATCTTTGAGTTGTAATTTGGATTAAATTTACGTGTACTGCGACAGCACGTCAAATTTTGGCGCCGTTGCCGGGGAGTTGTGCGCAACGTGTGTTTGCTTATTAGTTTGTTTTATTATTTTGGTGTTACGCTGGTTGTGTGTAGTGTGCAGGTTTTTGTTTCAGGTGTATGCATACCAGAAACTCGAGCTCATCATCACCATTAGTGTTTGATCCAGAAATTGAGCGAGCAGCTCGTAGAAACAGAGTATTACATCGACGAAACAAAATCAATGGTTCACCAATAGCACCTACATCACCCGTTACATCACGGACCACAATGGATCCGCTTTCACCGCCTCCTACTGCGGATCAAACAACACCATCCGAGCCTTTACCCAATCCTACAGTACCACCTGAGACTAAACCAACCCATACCCTATTACCTACAAGTACCCAAACCAAACATTCTTTTAGCTTTGACCCATCAGCACCCATTCCGCCCTTTTCATATTTCTTCCTAACAACCGGTCAATCATCATCGTCTAAACCAGTACCAACACCACAACCATATCAATCCAACCCATCCATATTTCATACTCCCCCTACCTCTCAGATGCAATCGGATACACAATACCAACAACATCAAGTTGTACAAACCTCGGGAGCAGGAGGAGCTGATGTTGATAGTGGTTATGGTGATGAATTTAGGAGATATGAGGAAGAAGGGTATATGTACGAAGGAGATGCTGATCAAGGAAATTATGCTTACAGTCAAGGACAAGATATGCAAGGATATGGGAGACCACAACCACAAGTTGTGCAGCAACAAATTATACCACAACAAATACAACCCCAAGTGAGGCTACAATTTCAAGGGCAGATTCCTCCACAACATGGGGGAGCAATCTTTCAACCACTGTTTCAGCAATTCGTGCCTCCAGGACCACAAGTTCAAAGACTAATGGGTTCTCAGCGACCAAGAGTTAGGTTGGGGATCCCACGAAGGCATAATTGGGACGCTGCTAGGGGTATTGAGGCACACTTTCGTCCAATCATCACAAACAATCCTTCACATGTGGTCATCCCTCAAAACAATCAAGGGAGAACGTTTGAAGTCCGAACAAATTCACTTCAAGTTTGCCAAAATACAAAGGGTTAGCAACGGAAGAACCCTATTTTCATTTGGAAGCTTACGACTCAATTTGTAACATAATTGGTGGTCAAGGATTTTCTGCGGATGATGTCAAGTTAGTGTTGTTTCAGTTTTCATTGGAGGATAAGGCAAAGAGGTGGTTTTATACTTTGCCATCTGCTTCAATTTACACATGGGCTGAGATGCAACAAAGGATTTTAGAAGAGTTTTTCACAGCTCAAAAGACTAATGATGCTAGGAGAAGCTTGAGAAGCTTCCAACAACAACAAGGTGAAATGTTCCATGAGGCATTTGAGCGGTTTAACATGATGATCAAGAATTGTCCTTATCATGGAATTGAGTTATGGGAGTTGTTGAACGCTTTTCACGAGGGGCTCCATTCTGAAGATGCCCGGGATTTAATGTCTATCACAAATGGTACATTTGGAACAAATTACGAGCAAGACGATTGGGCATTTTTGGAACAAATGGCGGTTACATCAAAGAGGAAGACTCAATCAGCAAGACGAGCACGACCGGTCATTACACGAGCTCCAGTTCATGCGGTGGATGATGGTAATGTACAAGCTACAAATCAAGTTTACAATGTTTGTACAAATTGCAATGAGTTGGGGCATACTGTGGATTCTTGCACGGTAACTTTTGAATAAGTGGAGGAAGTGAAGGCTATTCAAGGTCAAGGGTTTGGTGGAAGAAATTACAACATGAATTCCAATACCTACCATCCCGGTTTGAGAAATCATCCCAACTTCAGTTATGGGAATCCGACCAATCAATCCAACCTGAATTTTCAAGGAAACACCCAAGGTAACTATGTGCCTCGCCAACAATTCAATAGTCAAGGCAATTACTGGGGTGGGAACAATCAAGGTTTTCAAAGGCAATTCCAACAATCGGGTAATGAGCAAGGTGGTTCATCGGGTCATGTTACTTCAAGCGGGAATGAAGTTATGGATATTCTTATGATGATGCAACAGGAGATGCAAAAGAGAAATCAGTTGGATGATGCTCGGGCCTAAAAAGATGAAATTCGTGACAAGGCCATTCAATCTTTGAGCATCCAAATGGGCCAACTCGCAACAGAAGTAGCAAACTTGAAGAAGAATAAAGGAGAGCTGCCAAGTGATACTGTGGTGAATCCTAATCACCAATCTAGTTCCACGAGCTCAAAACAAGTACTCATTAATGCTTTGGAATTCACATCTCAGGTAAGTGTTCCTTTGTTAGATAAATTACCCCTAAAACTCCCAGATCCAGGAGTGCCCTTGATTCCAATTCATATAGGAGACCTTAAAATTGATCGGGCACTTTTAGATCTAGGAGCATGTGTTAGCATCCTCCCCGGGCATTTATATGACAAATTTGATTTTGGTCCATTGAAATATATTGATACCCTAATAATGTTGGCTAACCAAACACCCATTAGGTCCAGGGGTATGCTAACAGATGTCATTATAAAGGTGAGAGATTGCTACTGCCCAGTGGATTTTCAGGTACTGGATTACACTTCTTCTATTGAGAATGCACCATATTCAGTCATCTTGGGTTAGGCCGTTTCTAGCTACTGCACAGGCAGTCCTAGATTGTGAGCTAGGAATGGTGAACATGAAGTTTGGTGAGAAGGTTTTGAACTTAAATATGTTTTCTATTGTTACTAACCCTTCCATCAAGGAAGCATGTTTGCTGTTGACATGTTAAAGGAAGTGAAAGAGGTTGCAGCTAAAGGAAAGAAAAGAAAGAGAAAGAGAAGAGCGAAGAAAAAGAAGGTGGAGAAGACGGTTGAACAAACTAAGATGGACAGTAAAGGTAAGAAGACTGGATGCAGCACACTTGTTGCACAAGTGTGGGGATGCGGGAAGGTGTGTCAAGTTTCCCGGCAAGAGTTGAAACATCCCACAAGGCCACCATAAGTCAAGCTATTCAAGTTGCATCTTCTCTTGTATAGTTTGTTTCTTGTTTTCTTTTGAGTAGTTCGGTTGGGTGGTAGGGTGGAGCTTATGATATGTTAATGTTTATGTGTCAGGGTTGAATTAAGGAGGTGTTAGTATCATAAAAACAAAAAAAATATATTTTCAACTTTTTGAGTCTTTTGTTTTATTTATTTTGTTCCTTTCAAAACCATACATTGGGGACAATGTATCCCAAGTGTGGGGATGAGGGGAATTTTTAATGTTTTTAAAAAAAATTCAAGCAAAACATTGTGAGAATTTGAACACCTTGGATTAACTCCGAATGATGCATCGGCAACCTTTAATCATTCTTATTCTTGGTGAGAGTTAAAGCCACACTAATAAATGAATAATATTTATCTTTGATGAGAGTGGCAACAGGTGGGGGTGCATTAGAACTTGTGCTTGAATACGATTCGAGACTTTAGTTGGATATGAATGTGAAAAGAATTAGGGCATTTAGGTAGCCTCGTCTTTGATGTGTGCGAGTGTGGGATTTGGGGGGTTGGACCTCATAAATTATATATATGAGCTTGGTTGCGAGAGGGGCGGGGTTTAGACATTTAGTTGCCCAATTTTGTGCCTGAAAGCCTATCGTTTGTTACCCCTTAGCTAGTTACTTCAAAATTTACCTAACTTGACCTGGTCTTATAGTGTTATTAGTTGTTTAGTAGCTGTAATCATCTTCAATGCTATGTTGAATGTTTGCGTGAAGATTTCATGTTTGTTTTATTGTTATCAAAGAAAAAAAATTAAATATAGATAAAATTTTTGGAAAAAGCAATGAAAAAAAAAAAAAAATGAAGAAAGAAGAAAAAAAAATAGATTGAAGTAGAGTATCTTATGCATAGTAGTTAGGCTTGGTAGTTAGTTGTTTATATTATTATGTAATAAAAGACCAGGTTAAGTTTTCGCTTCTTCATATATATTCCATTTCCTACCCATACACCTAGTCACGTTACAGCCTTGAAGTCCCTTTGATATGCATTCATGTTTGGCATTTGTTAAGAGAAGGGTCGATTTAGGTACAAGCTTATAGTTGTGCAACCACCCGTTTGCCTTTTATGTGTCTAGCTCATGGACGCTAGTGCTTACTTGTCGCCGAGAGGAGGGATATAGCGAGGGGTGTGTCATTTTGGGTGTTAAGAAAGGGTTAGTAAAAGTATTACATGTTTATGCTTGGGTTACGTTGATCGCTTGTTTGAAAATAATTTGATATGTTGCTTGGGACAAGCAACGGTTAAGTGTGGGGATGTGATGGGCGGCCCATAGGACAACCCTTAAAGCATGTAAAATTGATAAAAACGGTCGATTATCCATTGATTTTCCCTTGAATTAGATAACTACAGTTGCTTATGTTTCAGGTATGTTTGGGAGCTAAAATGGATAAAACGCTGCTTACCATTGAACGGAGTGGACATGCGTAGAAAGAAGAAGAGAAGAAACAAAACATTCAGGGCTCCACCGTAACTTATGGTAGCCACCGTAAGTTATGGTGGCTCCACCGTAACTTATGGTAGCCACCGTAAGTTATGGTGGACCTGAAATCCTGAATCTCCCACCGTAACACAGAAGAAAACCACCGTAGCACTTTTGTGGCTACCGTAACTTACGGTGGCTACCGTAAGTTACGGTAGAAGTGATGAAAAAGTGCAATTTGCCATATTAAAATGGTTTGAGTGGTGCATTTTGCTCATGATCTGGATCTGATGATTCTTTCCAGAAAAGAGGTGAAATTAGCTGTTCTTGCTTCATTCCAAACATTTCTAAACATTTGATTTGTGTTTTTGATTCATATGAACATTAATTGGTGTATGGTGATGATGGATCAAGTCATGCTTGGCTAAACTTATGGTGATTATCCAAGATGTAAGGTTTGCTTTTGAAACACTATGTTTGTGCTTGAATTTCTAGAATGATAACTTTGAATGTTTGTTTGAGTTATTATGGTGTTTGGATATTTGTTTGTAAGTTGTTGATTGTTGTTTGATGTTAACCCAAACCATACGTTCTTGGTGCCATTGGCAATTGAGATATCATGGGAGGGATTAAGGTTGGATAATTGTCAATTGATCATCGAGTAACAACCTCGCATTTTACGATCCGAGTACTTAGTTCTCTTTCATCACAAACGACTATTCAAGCACGAACCATGTCTATGTGTTTCTTTCTAGTAAGCATGAACATAAGTGTGGATTAAAACCTGAAATCTAGGGTGGTCACTTGTTCTTAATCTGTTACAAAAGTACGTTTTGATTTGCAATCTATTTAGTTACTATTAGTTCTTAAACCAAAACAATCCAATTCTTGATATTTAATTTTGCATTTTAAGGCAATTGTAGTTAATTTACATGACTATAAGATAAACACATATTCCACAAACTCCCTGTGTTCGATACCTTTTTACTACTATCTTTGAGTTGTAATTTGGATTAAATTTACGTGTACTGCGACAGCACGTCAGGTTCTGGATCAGATCAGAAATTCAAAATATTCTTAATCTGACTTTGCAGACTCCTAGAAAAGTCATTAAGAAGGTTCTTTGTTATTCTCATCACGTCTTCAGCCGTAGCATGTGGGTGCAGTCACTGTGGCTGTTTGGTCGTTGTTTTTCAAGAGTTCTTTTGTTATGGGTTTGGTTAGATTTAGTCTCCTCTCCAAGATGTCCTCTTAATTAATCTTTGGCTGATAAGAGATCTTTTAAAATCTAAAGTCTCAAACAGTGTTGCATGCTGGAACACCCTAACTTGGGCATTCATGGGTCTTATATGTGAAGTTGTAAAAGCTCCGGCATGAATTGATGATCTGGTACCTCTGGTCTGAAAAAGGATTGTGCAAGATCCAATCAATTTTCTTTTGACTTCTTAGATGATGTAACCTCATAAACTGCAGGATCGGATTATGTGGTTTTTCTCTCAACTCACTATGAATCAACACTCAGCAAGCAGTCTTATGAAGAGTTGATCACAATATATCAAGTAACAAGCAATAAGAAAATTAACACAGCAGATAAATTTTCAAGGTACTTTTATATATTGCTTCTCAACTCAAAGGATTACAAGACACTTGGACTCAAATCGCTTATCTAAAGAGTTACAGGGAGAAGATATATATAATACTACCTACAACCGGATATACTTTGATACTAGCTGGACACCTCTAACCTTACATCTATACTACAAGACTCTAGGTGAGGTCTTTCAGACATTTTGTCTGAAAGTTGGTAGTCAGGACATGTCCCTGACTTACCTTTTTTCACCAACTAAAGTTGGTAACATGTACTATCATAAAAAGGTGAACAGTAGAATAAAGTATGGTCAACAACATGGCTCTTTAGGAAGATGCCATGCTGTATCAGAGGTCTGCAGCGGACTGTCAGGGACCATACTTTTATCTGCTGGACATAGCAATGTCTTCCGAAGGATAAAGTACTTCGGAAGAATAACTTCTTCCGAAGGCACTTATACTTCGGAAGACTGCTTCTTCCGAGGCTTGGAGTCTTCTTTGTCTTCGGAAGCAGACTTTGTCTTCAGCTCTTTCATCAGACTTTGTCTTCGAAAGCTCAGACTTTGTCTTCAGCTCTTTCATTAGACTTTGTCTTCGGAAGCTCAGACTTTGTCTTCGGAAGCTCTTTCAGACTTTGTCTTCGGAAGCTCAGACTTTGTCTTCGGAAGCTCTTTCAGACTTTGTCTTCGGAAGCTGTCCTTCAGACTCTCGGAAGATCTCTTCTCAGCTTCGGAAGCCTTTGAATGTAGTACCAAAAATTGACTATGAAGTGGTTTTGGTTGCACCAGCCTTATCATAATCCAACATAAACTAACCATGGAGATGAAGGTTTTGAGTGCTTGATTTACTGTGAATCCTTCACTATTATTGAAAAAGTGTTTTATGTTTTAGAGTGAGGTCTTGGGGTATTCGTGGGTATATCATTGTTACTGGACAAGTGGTTAGTTATGATGGTTGCGGGGTGTGATATCGGGTTGATTTGTGAAGTAAAGTTCTAAAGGTTGCCTCTTCACAGCAAACTTGCAGCGAGGGTCTACTGTATCTCAAATCTTCCAGCTCCGTAAGTTCTTCTAAACCATTCATGGTTAAGTCGTCCTGTTTAGTTGTAGTTTACTCTCACATGCTTGTTAAGATTGTTAGACATATTTTGACTGGGCTAGATAGACCTGTACTGATTATCTGTGAGAGACATACCATCATCTTATATGTTGCATTGTTATGTGCTGCATATTTCTATAGGTTGATTTGCTTTCTAATATCTTATATTTTAGGTGTTGGTTCGGTTTTTTATAGCCTGTTTATTCTGATTTTTAACTCTGTGTGTGTAATTTCACATATAAATAAGACTGAAGAAGCATGACTGTAAATTGGGCATTATTAAATGCAAAGGAAATTGATAGCTTAGTTTTTGCATACTATGTATGTGAGTTGTTTAGATATCATTGTGTGACAATCTTAGTTTGTTCAGTGAAATTCTGTAAAAAAGTCTGTCTCTAGTTTGTGTTTAGTGCTTAAGATGAGTGTATTTCTTTAACTAAACATTTTTAAGGCCTTTGTTATTGACTTGAAGTTCTGTTAAGGATATCCTCTTTCTTGATGATGGTTTTAATTCTATTCCAAAATCCATTTTAGTTTTTTTAGTGGTTAGATAACTTGTGATTCATGATACGATCTTTATGTGAGAAAGAATTTAGATTCTCTGAATTTAAACTATTTTTTAAACTCTTTATGTGGCCTTCAAAGTATGATGTGTTTTTGCTGAGGGATAAAAACCACATGAAAGACCACCAGTTCATTACTTACTCTTAGTGATGATACTGAACATGACTCAAAATTGTTTTTCAAATTTGGCTCAGTAAGTAATTGAGTATATAGTTTTTAATTAGTGGGACGGATTTTAATTGTTCTTTATGGTGATGTTTTAAACACAAGGTTTCCCAACATGTACTGATTTTTCATATATGTTCTCATGAAATTGTATAAATGATTTATTAATATTAATTGCATACCTTTTCTGGTCTATACAAAACTCTATAGCTTCCATGGTGTTTTTTTAAACATGTGGTAAATCAAATGTCTTTCTAGTTAATAATAGGCAGTGCAAATATTAGTATGTCGTTAATTGTTGTTTTTGTTATTATTCTCAACTATAAAGAAGATAAGAAGTTAAGTACAATGAGTTTGAGGTCGTAAGATTTCTTAGGTTTTAATGATAGTCTTGTCTTCTATTATATGTTTTATAAAAAATGATTGTTCAAAAACATGTGTTCTGATTTAAGATCATTTCTGTTTTCTAGTGGATATTATGGTGTGAGATTTGTTTTAAATATGAGATTGAAAGGACAATATTCAAATAATTTTTTTCCTCCCCCACAATCTTAATATCTATATACTTAGTATCATATATTCATGTCATAAAATTTGAATTTTATTGAATCTCAAGTGCTCAACTATAAGTGAGTTTTATAAACTCATACTTTTGTTGGCTCTTGTTCATTGTACATATATCTGATATGGTTGGGTTTAGGTATATGTTCTCAAATTATGAATGAGTTGGTGAACTGAAAATTGAGAATGTTAAAAGGTTTGTGTTAAACTTATCCGTCAAAGGCCTTAATCAAAATGTTTGCAGATTATGATTGTTTCTTTGGCTCAATTTGTATGTAACTTCTTTGAGTCTAAGTATGTGTTCTTTGTCACTGTTAGTTCATTATTTGCAAATTGTTCTCTGTTTTGGTCTTTGTCTTTGATCAAGGATGCTAGTAGTAACTGTCTCAAGTGTGTAATTGTTCTCAAATCTTGTCTTGGATCATATGATCCGTATGTCTTATTGTCTATTCTCTTGATTCTGGTTAGTCGAACTGTGTGGTTCACGTATTTTAGCCAGTTATATTTGCAAGAGTGTTCTTGTGTATCTTTGACAGCCTCGTCTGCTTTATCTCGTGTGAGATATAACTTTTCTGGCTGCAAATTGTGTGATTTGTATTCAATCAGAATGTGTTCGGCTGTTCTTTCTTGTCTGATATAGCTTATGCTATTCTTATTATTATCAGACATGTCTCTTGAATCTTATGATTCTGTATCATTGTGAAGTTGTAAAAGTTTTTGCTTGATTCAATTAGTCTTTATGTTCTTTACAAGTGTTCACTTGATATGTCTCTTGTAAAAGTTTTGATCAAGTCAAATTAATCTTTATGTTCTTCACATTTTCTGTCTTCAGACATAGTTCTGAGTTCTTAAAAGCTGTGTGGCTTTCTTTTCTTATCAGAATATTTTCTGATTTCTTTCTTTCCTGCTGTTATAGGAAGTTGATAATTGATATATGTCTTGTGATATATTTTGCAAGTTCTAAAAGTCACATGACTTGGTGTTTTGTCTTGTTCTTCTCATTTGATTGTTAAATCTTATGATTCATTGTTTGATCAGAATAGTTTTCTGAGTTGTCTATTTGTCAGATAGTTATCTTATGATTCATAATATCATAGTATTGGATTCTTTCTATTTTAATTGGAATATTTTCTTCTGATTTAGTTTTATATGTGGTGTCACAAGAAATTAGGATACATCCTATGACTTGTGAATCTCTATTTGGTATGTTTTTTCTAATCCTGATTTTCTGGTTAATCAAATGTTTTTGATATGTTATGTCTGGTGGCATATGATCTTATTCTTTTTGAATGTGGGTTTATTTCCTACCATTTAATTAGAAGTCTTTGTTTTACGAAGTCTAATTAGTCTTTTTTCTTGGTCATATTGTACAAGTTGATGTCATATTTTGTTTGTGCCTAAACATGATGTAGAAACTTTCATTAAGGTTTCACTCATTGGAGTCGTCTTGTTTCTTGACTCTTGGAAGTATAGTATATGAACCTTTTATGGAGTTTCGACATCTTACATGTGTAGCTTATTGCAGCAGCTAGCTATACCCTACCTGCATTAATCATCACTATATTTGGTTCTTTTGGAGCTACTTTTTGATTATAAACATTGAGAGTTTTTTCATTTTTTTCTTTATTTTGATTAATGGTTTTTAAGAGAAATGGAAATGGTGGGTATTTTATGCAAAAATGACTGCTTGCTATAAGTATTAGATCTTGTGTGGTTAAACATCTCTAATATGTTCGCTATTGAATTGAGGGGGGGTGTTGAAATATATGTCTAATTTCAATTCAATGTCAAACATGTGTTTATTATATAAGTGTTCTTTAATTGTTGGTTTTTTGTTTACATGATCTCCTGTGTTGCTGGGCTCGGAACAAGTTGAAATTGAAAGCGGTCGAGGTCGAGAGTTGAAGGTTTAGCTAGTGTTGCAAGCTTTTGGAAAGTTGAGGGGTTTATTTGTCAATTGGTCAAAGTCCATTGGTATAAAAAGGGACTTGATTACTCGGTGAATGAACAATGTCACATACACATTCGCCCTAATCTTCACCCTAGTCTTCGTATGGCAAGAAGATTAGTATCTTCTTGGTATGATCAAGGGGTTTAAACCAGATCCTACCTTGTTCTACTTGTTCTGATCGATGTCTGATTGTCAACAAGGCACATGTTCGTCTTCGTGTTATCATCATCACACGAGTTTCTTTTGGTCACATGATTCAACCGTCATCTTCCCTGTTATCTTGTTAGGTTGATTAAAGATTGTTTGTGCCTGTTGTCATCTTAGTTTTTGTTGTATCGAATTTGGGGTTTTACAATTTGTTTGGAAATATAGAGTTGGGATTTTATGTTCTTGACAGTTTTCAAACGAAACGTACGTTTAAATGTATGACAACTTAAAGCGTACATTAAAATAATCAAACTCATTTTTGAATGGAAAATTTCACCAAAACGTAGACGAACATTGACACGTAGATCATCTCAAATTATATATTAAAATAGAACGTTTTAAATTTGACATGACTTGTTTCTGAAAAAATTTACATCAAAATGTAAAAAGTCTTAAATTGATACCGACACGTACATGAAAATACAAATATAATACATTAGTTTATTAAGTAAGAATTATACACGGGTAACCTAAAATTTAGAAATTTAAGAAGGTTAAAATGACATTTCATGAAGTTTTTAATAAGTGCTAGAAAGTTGTAAAAGTTAAAACTTGAAGAATGAAAAAGGGCCGGCGATAAAGGCCACCATCCTTTGTTTTAAGGAGTATAGTAATGTTCAATTTGAGAAATTTAGTATCTTAAACATACACTATACACATTTGTTAGTTATACTATCTGTCCTTTTATTCTTGGTAAGAAAGGCAAGTTGTTATCGCAGATAATTAATTGCTTTGATATTTGAGTTATTGCTCAAATCATAAGAATATACGTAGTAGGTATTTTGAAGGCTTCAAACATAATGACATGAATACAAGTAGGGCTTTAAATATTATTACAAGTTAATTAAAAAGGACTTTAAATTCATAGGGCTCTAAGCCCTTAACGAACACCAAACACAATTTTACCTAATTTATTGCATCAATAGTGACTCCAAATATTAGTTAACCATGACACTTGATTTAAAAGAGGCTTTAGTGAAATAAATTTTATCTACATAGTATTTACGTGACATTGTAACTAAACAAACTGTACACATAACCTAAGCACAAGATAAAAAGAATAGAAAACTATTTAAAACAATAGAGATGATAAAACAGAAAGAAGACACCGTGCGAGCACAAATCAAGATCACGTGAGTGTGACAAAACAGTAGAACAAAGGACATAATAACTTTTTTAGGACAACTTTGTGTTGTTGTAACGTTTTGTCATGTTTCACTTATCTAAACTCAAATTGATAATTCTCTATATTGAGGTGGGTATAAAAATTTGAAGATTTTGCAAATTAGAATTACAGGCCCATCGATGCAATGGATAAAACATAACAAAAAGTTAAGGAGAGAAATAAATTTGTGAACATATTAGAGTATTAAAGAAATTGGTTAAATATCTCTAATTAAAACTTCCAAAAACTAGTTTTAGAAGTTATACGTTTACAGTATAAGGCCCTGTTTGGTTGGGTCTGACCAGACCCGGTCAGACGTGAACGTCTGACTCGGTCAGACCTGGGCTGTTTGGTTGGTTGCCTCTTACCGAATAAGAGGTCTGACCGAAGCTCCTACCCGGTCAGACCTCAAACCAAATCTGACCCGCAGTCAGACGTGAAGCACCTGGATGTTTGCGGTGGTGCTTGCAGTGGTGGTCGGCGAGAACCGAGAGGAGAGGGTGGTCGGCGGTGGTGCTTGCGGTGGCGGTGGTGCTTGCGATGGCGGTGGTGCTTGCGGTGGCGGTGGTGCTTGCGATGGCGGTGGTGCTTGCGGTGGCGGTGGTGCTTACGATGGCGGTGGTGCTTGCGATGGCGGTGGTGCTTGCGATGGTGGTTCTTGCGGTGGCGGTTCTTGCGGTGTCGGTGGTGCTTGCGATGGTGGCGGTGGATGATGATGATGCTGGCGGTGGATGATGATGATGATGGTGGCGGTCGATCCTCAAACCCTAGCAGATCGAGAGAGAGATGAAAATGAGGGTTTGTGGTTTGAGATGGCGGTGGTGTTTGTGTTTGTGGTTTGAGATCGAGAGAGAGAGACGAAAGTGAGTTTTTATTTTAAAAACTTTCCTTTTTACAACCAAACACAATTATTCGTTCAGATCTCTTACTGGTTCAGACCTCTTACTGGTTCAGACCCACTTATTTATTCAGCACTTATTCAATCAGATGTTGCCAAACAGCCCCTAAAATTCTTAAGGTGTGGTAGTGTTAAGGAGAGTACGGTCCATTGCCACATAAAATGGTTTTAAAAGTAGACAACCTATATATAGTGTGTTGTGAATCAAGTCATATTGCCATACCTCTTTCAGTCTTTCGACATCCTTGTTCAATAATCGTTCCTACATATGACTTTAGTCTATACAACATAGACCTAACAATTATATGACATATGACCTGGGGTTTGCATGTGAAAGATTGATCTGCCCAAGATACATATTAAATTGATGTGGCTAGTGTGATATGATCCAAGTCGGGTCATACCCAATAACAAGCTAAACAAACACCAATGGATAATTTATTAGTTGATGAGATCATACAAATAAATTATGACACCAATTCAGAAAAAGGGTTTTCTAAATTATTGCTTTTGTAGATGAACATTATTATATAGATAATTTGTTCATAAAAGATTATTTGTACATTATTTAAATTAGTTAAACAATTGCAAATAATAATGTGTGTTAGTGATATAAAATTAAAATGGTTTTTAATTTTATAAAACAATTGGATGTGTTTTCTTTTAACATGAAATGAGAGGGAAAAACCAAATGGGACCATTAGTTGGCCGCCCACTTTTGGTCTTGGAATCTCCTTTTCTTTTTAATTCCAAGACATGCATGTCTTGGATACTTGAACAATTCATTCACTTTTTCACATCCAAGAAAACACACATTACACACAAGGTGCCAAGTGATTCCTAGCAATCAAGGTGTTTGAAGTAGCTTCGGGTATAGCCTCTTGAGAGCTTCTTCTTTGAAGTTTCAGCCATCAAGACATCTTTTACAGCCCTCATTTTCGAGATTAGGAAGCTACAAAGGTTGTGGTTCCTTTATTATCTAGTGTTTTACATTTGTATGCATTGTATATGTAGATCCATGGCTTGGGGTTGTTATAAAATGGGTTTTATAATCAAATCTTAACATGTTTTAAATCTTTTATTCCGCTGCGTTTTTTCATATAATCAAGTTGTATGAAGCTTTGATAAACATGTTAAACCCCAACAATGGCATCAAGAGCCACTTATACATATGCATACATGTTTTATACTTGGTCTTTCATTTTTGAAAGTACCAAAACCGTGAGATTAGGGCTGTTTTTGGTAACCCCTTTTGATTTCTTAAAGATGTTACTTATGCATGTAATGGTCTTTAAAAATCTAGGTTATAAAATGCTTGTTTGTTTGGACAAAACCCATATGTTCTTGGTTAATGTTGGCCAAGAAAGTGGGTTAAAAGGGGCTGCCAAAACCGTGAGCTATGATGTGGTTTAGTATATTATTTGTTGATTATGCATAACAAAGCCTTGACCATATGGATTGATTGGTTGATTGGTTGTCTAGTTATATTAATTTGGGCATGTAATAATTTATCTTTGGTTTTAAGTTTTGTTTTGTAATTTATTTATTCATATGGCATGTAATAAATAGATTAGGAGTTTATCTTTACTAGAAAAATGTATTAGGATACATATCTTGTAAGGAAGCTCAAGATCAAGACTTGAAGAAAAGATGGACAAAGAGGATTCTTGAAGATATGGTTTCAAGTGGGAGTCCCCTTTGGTCAACCATGTGTCATGATTCATAACCCTTAGGACATGACCATTTGACACACTTGTTTTGGCTAAACAAGTGTGATCAACTTAGTATGCTTTGTTATGCATATATGAATGTTTTATTTATGTTTGGCTGAATGCATGTGATGATGTTTGTTTAAATATTTGGATGTGATTAACAAACCGTCAACTAAAACAAACATAAAACAAGTAATTGGTTCTCAAATCATTAAGAATAAATAGAATGGTTCTATAAAAGGAGTTAATGATTTTGCAAAATAAAATGGGTTTTATTTAAAAGAACCAATAGGGTAGCATATGGATTGAATGCATACAATCATATGATACATAGACTTTTCTAAAACAAGAATTGTGCAATTATAAATCCCTTTTGAAAAACAAGTTAAACACCATCCTTTTACACAACACTTAGGTTACTTGCAAACTCTTAGTGGGATAAAGGTCACCTAACCACTTTGAGGGAACTTGTAATTTGAGGTGAGAATACCATGTTTGTGGGATAAAGGTCACCTAACCACTTATATAGTAAACTCACACGTGTGTGTAAGTAGGACGACTTGATTTATAAAATATATTGAATGGATCACCTAAAATATGTTTTATAAAAGGTGTTGATGGGATAAACATGCCGTGATAAACATATGATGTTTAAACGATCCCATACCACTAGAAGTTGCAATAGGTTGCAATTGTCATTTATGACTACCTTGTTTTATTTAAATAATGGGATAAAGGTCACCTAACCAATATTTAAATATAACGTTGGATTCTAAAATTTTGTTTATTAATAGTCTATGAGACATAAAGGGTATTAATAAATAGAATATATTTATCAACGATTACTAAAATGGAACTTTGTAAAATCTTGTAGATGGCCGACAACAACAACAACGCTAATAATGATGTACCAAACCAAAGCAACCAATCCTTAAGGGCGATCCTTCAAAGGGATCGTCTAACACCTAACAATTTCATGGATTGGTACCGCAATTTGAGAATTGTTCTCAAACAAGAAAAGCGGGCCTACATCCTTGATGACCCCATCCCCGATGAACCAAACGAGGAAGATGTAGAAGCATATAATGATTGGGTTAGATATGTAGAAGACTCCATCCAAGTCTCTTGCCTAATGTTAGCAAGTATGACACCCGAACTCCAAAAGGAGTATGAACTCCATGGAGCTTATGACATGATCACTCAATTGCGGGAAACGTTCCAGCAACAAGCTAGAGTGGAGCGCTATGAAACGGTTCAAGCGCTTAATGCATGTCGGATGGAGGAATCCCAATCAGTTTCATCTTATGTTCTCAAGATGAAAAGCCACATCGACCGCCTTGAAAGGCTGAACTGTCCCGTCTCAAAAGAGTTGGCCACGGATTTGATCCTTAATGGCCTAACTAAAAGGTTTGAGGCATTCGTCATGAACTACAACATGAACGGATGGGACAAGAGCATAAATGAACTTCATTCTATGCTCAAATCAGCTGAGGCGGGAATGGGTAAGAGGGTTTTACCCGTTCTCACCATAAGTGAAGGTGGTAAAAAGAGAAAGTCTCTACCCCCTCCTAAGGCCACTGGTGCCAAAGGAAAGGGGCAAGTTTGGGGAAAGGGGAAGAAGGCTATTAGGGCGCAACCTCCAAAGCCTAAGGAGAAGAAGCAAAAGGTTGCCGTGAACGACCCATGCTTCAAATGTGGTGAGATAGGGCATTGGATGAGAAATTGTCCAGTCTATCTCAAAGAGTTGAGAGAAAAGAGGGATGCGGGGCAAACCTCAGGTATAATTTACATGATACACGTTGAGCTGAATGTTATTTCTTCTAACACATGGGTATTAGATACCGGATGTGGAACTCACATTTGTAATTTGTTGCAGGGGTTCAGAAGAAATGAGCATTATGCTAAAGGGGAAATAAGTCTCTTCATGGGCAATGGTGCAAAGGTTCATGTGGAAGCCCAAGGAGACTACATTTTGAAGCTTCCAAGTGGTTTGGAAGTTATTTTGTGTAATGTATTATATGCTCCTAGCTTGACTAGGAACATAATCTCTGTTTCCCGTTTAAGACAATATGATTATGATTTCAAGTTTGTTAACAATGATATTCATGTTTCTTTAAATCATGTATTTTATTTTAAGGCTATACCTTGTAATGGTATTTATGAATTAGTTCATGAAAACGCAACATATGATAGCTCTATATACCAAGCAACCACCAAAAGACTCAAATTAGATTTGAGTGATACCTACCTTTGGCATTGCCGTCTTGGTCATATAAACAAGAAACGTATACAAACGCTTCAAAAGAATGGTCTTTTAAAAACAAATGAATGTGATTCATTTGATGTATGTGAATCTTGTTTACTAGGAAAAATAACCAAGACACCCTTTAGTGGAACTAACGAAAGGGCAAAAGATTTATTAGGTATCATACATTCGGATGTATGTGGTCCTTTTAAGCCAATGACTAGGAATGGTGAAAGATACTTCATTACCTTCACCGACGATTATAGTCGCTATGGGTATGTGTATTTATTAAGACACAAAGATGAAGCTTTTGAAATGTTCAAAATCTTCAAGAATGAAGTAGAAAATCAACTCGACAAATCAATTAAAGTTCTCCGCACTGATAGAGGTGGTGAATACCTAAGTGATGTCTTTCAAGATCATCTTAGGAGTTGTGGGATTGTCTCACAACTCACTCCACCGGGAACACCACAACATAATGGTGTGTCTGAGAGGAGGAATCGAACCTTATTGGATATGGTTCGATCTATGATGGCTAGAAGCACATTGCCTCTATCATTTTGGGGTTTCGCTTTGCTCTCCGCGGCCCGTATTCTGAATATGGCCCCAACCAAAAAGGTGGAAAGGACACCTTTTGAGATATGGCATGGAAGAGTTCCATCCCTATCATATTTAAGGGTTTGGGGTTGTGAGGCTTATGTTAATACTCCCACCCCAAACAAATTAGATGTCCGATCCACCAAGTGTATTTTTGTTGGATATCCTAGAGATTCTATGGGATATTATTTCTATGATCCGCTGGAACAAAAGGTGTTTGTTGCCAGAAAGGGTGAGTTCTTAGAAGCCAAGTTCCTTATGGAAGGAACTAGCAGTAGAACAGTGGATCTTGAAGAGGATCAAGAACCACAACCCGATGCACGTCTGGTTGAAAGTAGCACTCAACATGAGGATGTTGAGGATGATCAAGCGGTTGATCAATACACACAAAACGTTCGCAGAAGTGGTAGAATTAGTAATCCACCTGAAAGATACGGATTTTTCATGGATGGATGCTATGTGGTAGATTCAGATGAACCAACCACATATCATGATGCTGTGTCCAATTTGGATTGTGACAAATGGCTTGAAGCCATGAACGTTGAGATGCAATCCATGTATGACAATCAAGTTTGGGAACTTGTTGTACCACCTCTTAATTCCAAAGTAGTTGGAAGTAAGTGGGTTTTCAAGAAGAAAACCGATATGCATGGAAACTTGGATACTTACAAAGCTAGACTTGTAGCAAAGGGTTTCACTCAAACTCAAGGGGTTGATTATGATGAAACCTTCTCACCTGTTGCAATGCTAAAGTCTATAAGGATACTGTTTGCCATAGCTGCTCATTATGACTATGAGATTTGGCAAATGGATGTCAAAACCGCTTTCCTAAATGGATATCTTGAGGAAGATGTCTATATGGTTCAGCCTGAAGGTTTTGTCGATCCAAAACATCCTGATAAAGTATGCAAGTTAAAGAAATCAATCTATGGATTGAAGCAAGCATCGAGAAGCTAGAATCACCGTTTTGATGAGGAGATAAAGAAATTTGGCTTCATCAAAAACGCTGATGAGGCTTGTGTGTACAAAAAGGCTAGTGGGAGCATAATAACCTTCCTAGTATTGTATGTTGATGACATACTACTATTTGGAAACGACATTCCAACCTTGGAAGGTGTAAAAACCTGGCTTGGAAGTTGTTTTTCCATCAAGGATCTTGGTGAAGCTGCCTATATTCTGGGAATAAAGATCTATAGGGATAGATCAAGGCGGCTGATTGGTTTGAATCAAAGTGCATACATTGACAAAATCTTGAAAAGGTTCAAGATGGAAAACTCTAAGAAAGGTAGTGTACCTATTCAAAGAGGGACAATATTGAGTACGACTCAATGTCCAAGCTCAAAGGAGGAGCAAAATAGAATGAAGGCAATCCCATATGCATCTGCTATAGGATCCATCATGTATGCAATGATATGCACTAGACCAGACGTGTCATGCGCTTTAAGCATGACAAGTAGATACCAGCAAAATCCTGGTGATAGTCATTGGATGGCTGTCAAGAACATTCTGAAGTACCTAAGGAGGACCAAGGATATGTTCTTGATCTATGGGTCTGGTGAAGAGGAACTCGTAGTAAAAGGTTACACAGACGCGAGTTTCCAGACCGATCGAGATGATTCACGGTCTCAATCAGGGTACATCTTTATTCTGAATGGCGGAGCTGTTTCTTGGAAAAGCTCAAAGCAAGAAGTCATAGCATTGTCCACTACAGAGTCTGAATACGTCGCCGCTTCAATGGCAGCACAGGAAGCTGCATGGCTGAAGAAATTCATAGCCGATCTAGGGGTAGTCCCTTCCATTCAGGATCCCCTAGAGATCTTTTGTGACAACGAGGGTGCGATTGCTCAAATCAAGGAACCTCGTGCTCATCAAAAGACTCGGCACATTGAACGGAGATTCAACTACATAAGGGATGAAGTTGAAAAAGGAAAGATATGTATTCGCAAAGTCCACACTGATAAAAACATTGCGGATCCACTCACAAAGCTCCTTGAAAGGGCAAAACATGAAGGCCATCATGGGACTTAGATATTCAAGTGACTGGGTTTGATGTTGTATTTTGTATTTAGATATTAGAACTTATGTTATTTGACTTAATTATATGATAATTATTATCATTTGTTCTTCTATTTTAGCATGTTTAAATCCGTGAATAAATAAGTTATTCTAAACGTCCGTAGTCGATCATACTTGTGGGAACAATTATGAATGTAAGACTATAATGAAATTGGATTGGTTGATATTCATAAGGTATGAATATAAAGCAAGAGGTTGCTACCAAGGTTCATTAATATCTATGGGATATAGATATTGGACTGACCCGCACTCAACTATTTCTGCATGGAATCTTTGTGATTAGTCATAAGAAATATTGAGTAAAGGCGAATATCATTATATCCTCAGACCTGAGATACATATTGGGTCTTGATATTCACCAAGTATTGTACTTTGACTTAGTACTTTGCTGTTCTGAAATATTGGCAGTACATAAGGCTGAGTTCAGGTATGATATGAGGTGATTGTGAGAGACGTATGTAGTCAAGATGGAATTTGTTCCTCTTATTCGTTGAGAGTTAGATGTCTAAGGCCTATTAAAGTTAAATCATCGGAGAATGACAATTCTGTGTCTCCTGGATTTAACATGACATCTGAACAAAAGGATAGATGATTGATTCACCTAAATCATGTTCAAGTAAGGTACTTGAAAAGGGATGATGTTATTGAATGGCACTTAGTCATATACATTAGGGGTAGCAAACCGTTGCTAGGCGTTATTTGCTGCTTGCATCAATCTTCTATGAATCTTGTGCAAGTGGGAGATTGAAAGATTGATCTGCCCAAGATACATATTAAATTGATGTGGCTAGTGTGATATGATCCAAGTCGGGTCATACCCAATAACAAGCTAAACAAACACCAATGGATAATTTATTAGTTGATGAGATCATACAAATAAATTATGACACCAATTCAGAAAAAGGGTTTTCTAAATTATTGCTTTTGTAGATGAACATTATTATATAGATAATTTGTTCATAAAAGATTATTTGTACATTATTTAAATTAGTTAAACAATTGCAAATAATAATGTGTGTTAGTGATATAAAATTAAAATGGTTTTTAATTTTATAAAACAATTGGATGTGTTTTCTTTTAACATGAAATGAGAGGGAAAAACCAAATGGGACCATTAGTTGGCCGCCCACTTTTGGTCTTGGAATCTCCTTTTCTTTTTAATTCCAAGACATGCATGTCTTGGATACTTGAACAATTCATTCACTTTTTCACATCCAAGAAAACACACATTACACACAAGGTGCCAAGTGATTCCTAGCAATCAAGGTGTTTGAAGTAGCTTCGGGTATAGCCTCTTGAGAGCTTCTTCTTTGAAGTTTCAGCCATCAAGACATCTTTTACAGCCCTCATTTTCGAGATTAGGAAGCTACAAAGGTTGTGGTTCCTTTATTATCTAGTGTTTTACATTTGTATGCATTGTATATGTAGATCCATGGCTTGGGGTTGTTATAAAATGGGTTTTATAATCAAATCTTAACATGTTTTAAATCTTTTATTCCGCTGCGTTTTTTCATATAATCAAGTTGTATGAAGCTTTGATAAACATGTTAAACCCCAACAGCATGTTCTTAGCGGAAAAAACACACTTACTATATCTACTTTTAAATCTATACAACTTGTCTAGGATAACATTTGAACTGTCACCACTGTGAAAACATGTCTTTTTAGTTTTTTTAGAGCGGCTCTTAATTTACACCATTACATGTTACTTGCATGATTTGAACCATTAATATTTAGTGTAGAGCCAAGACACTTTATGAGTCAACTATCTCTTTGAACATAAGTCTTTTTAGTTAGAGTTATTCATGTAATTGAAATTAGTCCCTTAGTTAATAAGATCGAATATACATAAGTACATAACCATATTAAATAAATTGAACATGCGTGCTATAGATTAAATAATGACATATAATCGATATTCTACCACAACCATAGTTTTGTAAATTTTGGAGATTAATGTAAGAAGAACTATATTTACAATTACATGAATTTGAACAAGACTAGCTACTATGTAATGGTCTTCTGCATGATATCAGTCATACTCTATCACTATTTGACCATCATAGTTTTCCAAACATTCTAGTTCACGACTCTAAGCTTTAGAAAAACTATTTTCTTTTTGTTTTAAACACACACATATTTGTATTTAAACTAATTCTACTCAACACTATCATATACTCTTCACACATTTAAAATGTATAATTATCAGATTCGCCCGAAGGTGATGAGTTGCTCCTGGTGCGGTGCTCGGATTGTCGTGACTTATGTAGGACAGTAAACTACTATGCTAAAATGTTTAAGCGTCACTTCTGTATCAAAGGAGAAATATTTCTCAAAATAGTAGGGGAATGGATTAAATAATTTCAGCAAATACAAGACATAAGAAGTAAACTCGGTTTCATGATACATTGTACGAATTCTATCAAGGTAGTATTTCTTATAGTGGTTATTTATAATTTTTATTATTGTTATTATTTATTTTGTTATTGTTATTAAGGTTTCATTAATCTGTATGGGAAAATATTTTTGAGGAAACCAACGTGGAGTAATATTCAACAATTATAGAACGTGCATGAGTAGGTGCATGGTTTTTCTAATATGTTAGGTAGCATCAATTGCACATACTGAAAGTGGAAAAACTGTACAATTGCTTAACGTTCCATTATGCTTGAGGTTGTGACGTCACAAAATCTTTGGTTTTGGCATGCTCTTTTGGCGTTGCAGGGTCAAACAATGCTATAAAGGTTTTGGATCAATCATCCATCATCGACAACTTCATAAACATGGTTGCACCCGAGTCCTCGTTTATTGCCAATGACAAGGAGTATGAGCATGTGGATTATCTTACACACGGGATTCATCCGAAGTATTCGACCTTTGTAAAGTATTTACACGTTCCTTTCCGGACGATCAAAGAATATCATATTTTATAAAAGCACACGAATGAGCAAGAAAAAAATATCAAGTGTTTGTTTGGAGTCTTAAAGAAAAAGTGGCTCATCATTGCCAATCCCACAAGTATATGGTATACGAAGAGCATCTTGATTATAATGTAAGCTTGTTTGATTTTGCGTAATATAATTTTAAAGGATTAAGGTTTGGCAATTTGCCAAGACTGTATAGAAGTTGATATCACTCATGTAGAGATACATGTACAGCAAAAGCAAGCAAATTGAACGAAGATACACAATTAAATTTTGCTTAATAATCTAAAAGTCAATTTGGATGAACATCTGTTAAACACTCATTAAGAATAAGACCAAAAATTATGTAATGTTAAAAATCAAAATATATATTTTTTGTATTTATTTTATTATTATTGATGTTTATTTATTAATTTATTTTGTTTAAGTATTGAATTTATGAATATATGTCTTAAAAATAAGGAAAATTATACTTGTTAACTAGTGATCACACAATTATTTATTAGAATGCGGGTGATAGCTATCACACAACTACCACCATTTTTACCACAAATGAAAACTTCAAGCCGGTTCCGTTCATAACAAGGTTGAATAATAATGCTTGCTGGATGATGTTGAATGATAGAATGTTAATCCCTTGCCTTTCTCATTATCACCAATCCAATAATATTTGCCATTAACTATTATAGTCAGTTCCAAGTGTACACATATTCTATTACACCCCCGCAGTCGAAGCATTAGGAGGCCGAATGCTTAGACTGGATCTGAAGTCATCGAAGTGGACACGAGGGAGGCCTTTGGTGAATATGTCAGCTATCTGATGGCGAGATAGCACATGAAGGACTCTAATGTGTCCGCGTTGAACCTGTTCACGAACAAAGTGTATATCCAGCTCGATTTGCTTAGCCCGCTGATGCTGTACTGGATTACCTGAGATGTAGATAGCACACACATTGTCGCAATCAACAAGAGTCGCGCGAGACAATGGGTGATGCAATTCGAGAAGAAGGTTCCGAAGCCAGCAAATGTATGCAACAACATTGGCGACATCCCGATACTCGGCTTCAGCACTAGAGCGGGATATCGTGGACAGACGTTTAGAGGACCAGGAGATGAGATTGTCACCCAAATGTACACAGTAGCCCGACGTGGATCGATGAGTGTCCGAGCATCCAACCCACTCTGCATCCGTATAAGCAACAAGAGAAATATTTTGAGTCGGGGCGAGATGAAGACCATAATCAAACGTCCCTTGGATGTATCGTATGATGCGTTTTAAAGCATTCCAATGTGCAACACGAGGAGAATGCATGTGCATGCAAACTTGCTGAACCGCGTATGATATGTCTGGTCTAGTGAATGTCAGATACTTTAGGGCCCCGGCTAAACTCCGATAGGTAGTAGGGTCATTGTGTAACGGGTCGGAGTCTGCGGAAAGTTTTGTCTGTGTGTCAACGGGAGTGGCAACAGGCTTACTAGAGTCCATAAAAGCACGATGAATAATGTCACGAACATAGGCCTCTTGAGAGAGAAACATGTGGTTGCCATCCCGTTGAACCTGGATACCTAAAAAATAAGACAGGAACCCAAATCCTTCATGGAAAATTCCCTAGATGAGCACACATGAGCCGATGTTAAAGTGCATCCTAGGAAGTGGTGAGAATGATATCATCAACGTAGATGAGAAGGTACGCCACATCATGTCCGTGTTTGTAGACGAGCAGGGAATTATCGGATTTACTTTGGATGAAGCCCTAAAGAGTGACAAAATCGATGAACCGCTGATACCAGGCCATGGGTGCTTGTTTGAGCCTGTACAAGGATTTCTTTAAGCGACAAATATGATCCGGGTAATCTTTATGATGAAACCCCATGGGTTGGTACATGTAGACAGTTTCCTCCAAGTTACCATGTAGAAATGCATTAGTTACGTCTAGTTGATGGATCTACAGGATTTGGCTAACGCAAGAGAGAGAACCATCCAAATAGTGGCCGGTTTGACCATCGGGCTAAAGGTCTCACCACAATCGATATCTGCCTGTTGATTTCGACCATCACAAACCAACCGTGCTTTATACCGCTCTAAACTACCGTTGGACCTGAACTTATGCTTGAAAAGCCACATACTACGAATGATGTTCATATTGGGTTGTCTGGGTACGAGTTCCCAGGTCTTATTTTTAATAAGTGCACTAAATTCATTAGTCATGGCATTATAACACTCCGGAGTGGCTAAGGCAACCCGAGAGTTTTTGGGAACAGGGACAACAGTGGTGGTATGCAGGTTAAAGACCAGTTTAGGTTTAGTTATGCCACTCATAGATCTCATGTGAATGGTACGAGTCGTGAGTGGAGGAGGTAGGGACGAAGGGGAAGGAATTGGTGAGTGGTGGAAGTCAGGTTGGTTTGGGTCGTGGTCGGGTGGGGAGGAGGTGGTTTGGGGAGGGTTAGAAGTATGTGGATTAGGGAGGTTGGGCTATCGGGCCGAGGGGTTGATTGGGCCAGAAGTGGGAGAGGTGTGTGGAGGAGGGAGGTTGGGCTGTTGGGCCGAGGGGTTGATTGGGCCGGAAATGGGACAGGTATGTGGAATAGGGAGGTTGGGCTGTTGGGCCGAGGAAGAATTGGGAGATGTGGGTGCAGGACCAAGAGGAAATTATGGGGTGGTCTTGTTGTCCCAAAAAGTGAGTGGAGAGAAGAATTTAAGAAATCGTAAGAGGGTTTGGTTTTGGGTTTGAATTTTGTAGGGAAATATGGACTCTTCAAAGTGGACATGGCGAGAAATAATGATTTGATGTGTGGAGAGATTTAGACACTTGTAACCGTGGTGGTTGGGAGGATAGCCAAGAAAGACACACGGGTTGGAATGAAAAGTGAGACAATTTATGGTCGTTGGTGGCGTGAGGGGATAGCAAAGATAGCCAAGTACTTGTAGGTGATCGTACTCGGGTGTACAGCGGTATAGCAAGGAGGTGGGTGAGCGAAAGTTGTAATTTTTGCTAGTTAAAATATTTAGAAGGTATGTGACGGTTTCGAGAGCATGGTTCCAGAAGTTCGGGGGAAGGGACGCCTGGGCCAAGATGGTACGGAGCATGTTATTAATGGTGCGAAATTTTCTTTCGGCTTTGCCATTTTGGGAGGAGGTGTGGGGGCATGAAAAACGAAATTGCATGCCATTGTGGTTACAAAAATTGTAAAATTGTTGGTGGGCATATTCTTTACCGTTATCACACTGAAATTGCTTAATTTTACGTTCAAATTGAGTGTGAATAAGGTGGTGAAATTTCTCAAATATGTCAAACACTTGTGATTTATGTGAGATGGGGAAGGTCCATAAAAATTGGAAAAATCATCAAAAAATAACGACATAGTAGCGGTTGCCCACAGTGCTAAGGACCGGGGAGGTCTAAAGGTCACTGTTAATAATGTCAAATGGTAAGTGGGTACAATTAGGAGAATCATAAAAAGGTAATTTAATACTTTTCCCAAATATGAAAGGTTCATAATAAGTTTTATGAATTTTCCCACAATCAATAAAATAAGAAAGTTTTAAGGAATGCAATAAAGTGTTACCGGGATGTCCCAAGCGTTGGTGCCAGCGATCTTGAGAAACAACAACGAATGTATAAGGTTGATTGAGGTTAAGCGGGAGAGGTTGAGTGAGCGGGTAAAGGTCGTCGGTACTATTGCATCGTAGGAAAGGAGCCTGAGTTTTGAGATCCTTCACAAGAAAACCAAATGGGTCAAATTCAATAGAGACTAAGTTATCAGTAGTAAGGCGATGAACAAAGATTAGGTTTTTGATAATGTTTGGAGCAAACAAGACATTGTTAAGTTTTAAAGGTGGAAACGGTGGTGGTAAAACTTGGTTGCCTTGTGCCACGACGGGGATAGTCATGCCATTACCAACAACAATATTTTTATTAGTTCATTTATTAAAAGTAGACGGGGAATATATACCTTGCTCATTAGCCGAGTGTGTCGTAGAGCCTGTGTCCATGACGCCATGATCCGGGGGGTTTAGAGCCATTGTGTAGAGGGCCTGCTCAATTTCTATAGCAGTGTAGCCCGTGTTGTGAGCTTGATCAGGACGTGGGCCAAGGATGTCTTGTGAGTTAAGGTTACTAGGCCTGGAGGGGTAAGGGCAAGGGGGTTGGGCCGAGGAGGGTGGTGTATGGTGGTTTTGCAGCAGGCCGACCCACTGAGAGGCGACCCAACTGTTGGAAAAAACAATGTAGGGGTGAGAGGGGTTGTGAGGCTGCTGAGCATAACCGCGGCCATGGGTGGAAGACCCACAGCCCCGACCACGTCCTCGTCCTCGAGCTCGATCGCAACTGCAATCAGATGAGGCATAGGAGGAGAGCGGTGGAGTGGGACTTTGTGTAGGAGTGGTAACTGTGACGGGAAGGGCAGTGGCAGAAGAGTGAGTGGCCCGAGTGGCTTGTCTCTTTTTCTTGCTTTCTTCCATGATCAGGTGTGAGCGAATTTCATTAAAGTTCGGTAACGGGTCACGATTCTGGAGCACTGTAGAGATCCCATCATATTGCATGGTGAGGCCGGTCAGGATTTTGAGAACAAGCATACGATCATCAACCGGTGAGGCAACACTATCGGGTTGTTCGTCCAGGTGCTTGGCCCACTGACAGTAGTCTGCCATGGACAGAAAATTCTCAAAACACAGGTTAGCAAGTTCTTGGCCGAGGAAAACTTCCCAGGTATTCATGTTGTCTTTAAATTCGCTTTTAACCGAGGTCCAGGCGTCATAAGCGGTCTGTCCGGGTTTGAGGTTAATATGCGGAAGAGCAGGGGATATTATGGCATAAACCCACTGGAGTACAAGAGCATCCAGACGAGACCACAGTGCGTCGGTAGGCGCTATTGCGGCCTTGTTGTGTTCGAGGAGGAAGAACCGGCGGCGGGTTTTGGGGAGAGATGATCAAGGACATCATAAATTTAGCAGTGAACCTTGAATAAGGTTTGCCAAGTTATATAATGGGTGGAGTTGGTGTCAAGAACGACGGGTATATGGGTCTTGATGTTGGAGACAGTGAGGGCGGGATGGAGTTTTGAATCCATGAGAGAAGATTGGTGAAGAAGAAGACGAGAAAGAAAGGCTTGCAGCGTTTGAGGATGCCAGCAGGGAAGAGGAGTAAAGGTTAGGTCATGATCTAGGAGAAGAAGGATAATACCATGATAGAATGTTAATCCTTTGCCTTTCTCATTATCACCAATCCAATATATATAAGGTACAAAACAGAATCGCCTAAACTGGAGGCAGTATTTGCCTTTAACTATTACAATCGTTTCCTAGTATACACATATTCTATTATTGAGGTTGTTGTTGCATTCAGCAACTCCAAAAGAAACATGTTAAAAACATAAATCTTAGGACACTAACGCTTAGAGCATGATTTTTGCATGCTTTTGATCATGTATTGACCTTGCAATTCGATTTGGCAATTTACCACGTCTAGGCTTTACTATATATGCTCTCTAGCATCCTGGAAAACCATGTATTTCCTTATGTGATGCCATTATAATTCGGTTTATGGAGATATTTTTTCTGTACAAACTAATTGTACCATCGCAAAAGTTATGTAAGCTTTCGTGTGACATTCTGACAGACATTTGCACGTATTTGTCAAGGGTGTCAAGAGTGTTCCATTATGCTAGTTTGTCGTATAGATGTTGTGTATTATTGTAAGGGAGAGGATATGCAATAAAGGCTATATTTCCTAAAAAGGGTGAGAAGTAATTTTGACCATTGGATCAACTCATTAAAATAGATCAATGGTTCAAAAAAACACGGTGGCAAAAATGTAAATAAGTGGAAAACTGCTAACAGGCAGAGGGGCAAAAAGTAATTTGATACAATGGTTGTATGACGCAATGGTTGTTTGACACAATGGTTATTTGACACAATGGTTGTTTGACACAATAGTTGTTTGACACAATGGTTGTTTGAAACAATGGTTGTTTGAAACAATGGTAATTTAACACAATCGTAGTTTGACACAATGGTAGTTTGACACAATGGTAATTTAAAACAATAGTAATTTGATATGTTGGCATGATATTATATTTTGCTATGTGTTGGCATGTTAAAATTTATTGCTATATGTTGCTTTACATTACACAATAGTATTGTGGTAACTTGTTTTTATCGTCAAAATCAAACGTAAACAAAACTCTTCAAACATGACACAATGAGTCTTATGACACAATGAATCTTATGACACAATGAATATAATGACACAATGAGTATATGACACAATAAATCTTATGACACAATGAATCTTATGACACAATGAATCCTATTCTTGGAGGTGGGGCGACCATTTGAACTTTATCATCCTTAGACTTGTAACTATTTAAATAAGCAAGATAAAAACACAACACGTCTTTGTTCGTAACCAATTGATTAACAATAATTGTTTTATTCAGACACAATGACAATACAAAATACACAATGACGAACAAAAAGATACAATGATGATATCTAAGACACAATGATGATGTCAATCAATAACAAAATTCATATAAGAAACACAACAACATAAAAGACACAACATAGAGAGACTCACCTGATATTTATAAAATATGTTTAACAACATATTGATAATGTCCAGAGTAATCTAACAGTATAGACACAATAACTGTTTTATTCAGACATAATAACAATACAAAAGACACAATGACGAACAAAAAGACACAATGATGATACCTATGACACAATGATGATACCTATGACATAATGATGATGTCAATCAATAACAAAATTCACAGAAATCAGACAGTATAGACACAATGATGATCCAAATGATAAAATTATTAACATACTATTTCAATTACAGTATATAATCGTCTTCATACGTATCAAACTGATGAAATCAAATAGATCAACATAACTCAACAATCTTCAACGAAAACAACATAAAGCAATCTTCAACAGATGAATTCGATCGTTTGAATCTTCAACGATTGAAATTGATATAAGATGAAACGTCAACCGTTTAAATCGATAAATTGAGAATTTTGTTGAAGGCTTGTGTTCAAATAAATTAGATGTAAGCAATCTTCAACAGAATTTTGTTGAAGGTTTGGGTTCAAATAATTTTGTTGAATCTTCAATAAATTAGACTTTCTAAAATACCCTCCTTCTATTTTTAAAAATATGCCATATGTCACTCACCGATTGCTTCTCACATTTTTTACATAATGTTCACTTTGTATTTGAACCCAAGCCTTACTGTAATGCCATAAAAGCCCCCCCTCCATCTTGCATCTTGACCCGTTTAAAAGTACTCAAAGTTCATTTCTAAATCACCGACAATTCATAGAAAATGATCTTTTTTAATTCAAAACCGTCTTTAAAACATCTCGAGAGTGAATGTTGGGTTGCTATTATAGTAGTGTGCAACTAGGTTCGATTCTTATCCAAATCACCCATAAATCAATTTTGGCCTTTTGTTTTAATTGCTGATCACACACAAATCTGCGCTACTTTCGCTCGCACATTAAGCAATTATTATTTATTTTGTTCTTTTTATTAATTCAACTTTTTATTATCACAGTTCAGTCGCGGGTTCGATTTCCTGATACCCTTTCTCTAGTCTGACCAATTTTCTCTTTTTCTTTTTTCCCATTTTTTACTATCTTTATCTTTACTGGGCTTAGTTATACACTACTTAATGATTATGGACGTACCTTTCGAGCCTCAGTTTGTCTTACTTACGTCTTTATATTAAATTTCTCAAAAAAGATACACGTGCAAAGACCCTCGTTTTGATGAACCGACGCTTTACTTAGGACCGATCGAAATTCCCACTCATTTGGTTCCGGCGCTACGTTGCCTTAACAACCCTAGATTATGCGAATTTTTTATTTTGTGAGGTTATCAATTATTCATATTTCATAAAATTAGCTACAACACTTATCTATATAATGGTCAAACAGAATTTACCAACCTTTGGTTTCAACTACAGATAATATATAAAAATAATTTATAAATAGTTGGTAAGTAAGGTTTTTGACTATGGTTTAGGCATGGTCAACAAAAGAAACCCACATGAAAAATGTTTAATTACAAAGCACATAATTTACTTTCAAATTGGAAAAGAAAAACAACCTTTTCAACTAAATTTTTGACTTTAAAACTTTTAAAAACTATATAATTTAATAAAGTTCTAAGGCAAATTTGACCGTAAATCCTCAAATGTCAATGTAAGGGGAATAAAAATGTTTGAATTTGTATATTGAGCTATCCCTACAGTATCATTATTTTGGTCAAAATGATAAAACCACTCATTTGAACTGTTGAATTGCGGTGTTAAGATTGTTTTTATTAAGGGAAATTTTAGACGCACCGCTTTTTCCTGGAGAAAACCGTCCCAAGCGGTCACGGTTAGGTCTCCCCGTGACCGTTTGGTCAGGTGTGAGACCTAACTGTCACGGTTTGCCCTAACCGTGACAGTTATATCTGGGGATCCGTAGTCAATGAATGGGTATGTAATTATGGGGAATTGATTGTGCGCGGGGGGCTATATGTCACGGTTTGGCCAAACCTTGACATATTGCTTTTATTTTTTATTTTTTTAAGCATTAAACATTGTTTTTTATTTTAATTTTATCACTGTAAACTTGAGAATGAAAAGGCGGGAAACACCGTTCGATCGGAGTTTGATTTCGTGTATCTTCCGATTGATTTCAAGTTGGTATCTATCTGAATAATATTATTATTAATTTTTATGATGTAAATACTACATGTCTATATATATATATATATATATATATAAAAGCTAAGTTTTGACGTTGATATATACGTACAGGCATGGTTTGAATGCCGGATATGCGTTTGTGAACTTTACAACATCTGAAGCAGCTTGAAAGTTTCATACGTCGGTTAAAGGAAAACATTGGGATTTGTTTCAAAGCAAAAAGATTGCGGATGTTAGTCGTGCTAGAATCCAGGTACTTTATTACTTTTAGTTTTATTAACGTACTCACCTTAGTCATTAGCTAGTAGAAGTAGTGTGAGAAGGATGGTTGGGGGGAGAGGTAGGGTTGTGGCACTAGGATCTTGCACCATGGTCCGGTGGTGTGGTCTACCTTTTTCTGACGTCATCACGGTTTATTAGTCTGTACAAATGATGATTGATTATCGATTACTAGTTTCACCGATTTATCCTCAGGTTTATATACTTTTAAAATCATTAACAAACACTATTTTATGGTTTTATTCATTAACAAACGTGCGATTCAGTTCATCTTTTTTTTCTAATCTGCTTAATTAGTCTTTGTAATCTGTTATCTTTAATCTTGATTCAGAACGCGTTGACTTTAATCTTTGTGGAGACAAAACGCAGCGTAGATTCTTTGGAAAACTGGTTATGAAGGGTCGGTTTCCCTGCTGCTGCAATTCATGGTCATATTACAAGTAATTTTTAAGTTTAATTATTTTTTAAACAAGTTGGTTGTTATTTTATCACATGGTAACCTAATCGTAAAAATCAGTTGTTATCAAACATATACAATTAACATTATCAACATTACAAATATAAAACAAACAAACAAAGAAACACAACCAAACAAACACAACCAAATATACAAATCATCATAACTGAAATTGCACATATATATATACAACGAGTTTTTACATACAAAAAGAAATAAAATACAAACAAAATATCTATCTAATCCATCATCCCCGGATCGCTGCCCTGACCAGACCCGCCCGCGCCAGATGGGCCAGCACCGTCATGGTCTAACCGCCTCGGTGGCTGTGACAACAACGGCGTACCCGAGGCGGCATAGTCCGCGACCATGTGCTGGATGACCTAGTCCATCATATCATGCAGCCTCGCGGTCGTATCCTCCAACCTCGCGACCCTGTCTCGTGTGTCCTGAATCATATCAAGAACATGAGCAGGCAATCACACGGCATGGTACACGCGCTGAGGATGCTGGGGCGGGTCCTGGTCGTGCGGCGGGGGAATGGGCTGATCCTCCCCGCCGCCAAGGGCCTCGTGGGCGTCCTGAAGGCGGACCTTAGCCCCCGCGAGCTCGGGTGGGTCCACCAACGGCTCGGGCACCCATGGCACGACCTCCTGGTATCTGGTGAGCAGGTGCCACGTGCCGTCGGGGAACCTCCGAACTATCCTTATCCCAGTGGCGGTGCTCCGGCCGGCCACGCGCACGAGGTCACAAACATATCCGACAAGTGTGTGCAACGTATTGTTGGTCCCTGTGAGGTAACTCTTGAAGTTGGCTTGTTGGCCCTCAACCCGATTAGTTGTAAATTCACCAAAGTTAAGGCGGTCGTACATCCAACAAGTAACAATTTTCTCTTTGTACGGCACCAACCAATTATTCCAAATATATTCCCATACCTCTGAAAGAAAATAACAAATTTTAGAAAATGAACAAATAAATTGTTAGAGTAAAAATAAATATGAAATTCTTACCACTTTTACCATCTTCATTTAACTTTTCATCCATCTTCCTGCAATTGTAATCGTACATTGCCTCTGTGGGAGACGAACACAAGGTCTTCCACCAGTATGAAAAATCCTTCCACATGTCGGTTTTGAAAAGGATATTCCACCGTCTTTTGATATTCTCCCGAACGTGCCACCTATATAGGTTTTTAGTAGCACTCGGGAACACTGTGTCACACGCACTCATCAGGGCCAGGTCCCTGTCTGTGACAATAACGCGGGGCTCCACACACCCATCGAGCATATCTCTGATCTGCTCCAGTACCCATGTGAAGTTGTCTTGACGTTCCCTCGATATAAATGCATGCGCGATAAAAACGACTTCGACGTCGACGTAACGCCAATAACCTGAACAAACGGAATGTTGTACATGTTGGTCTTGTACGTCGTGTCTATCAACATCACGTGCGGGAATGCGCGCCATATTTTATACGAAGTAGGATGACAAAAGAAAACATCTTCCACGGCCTTAGTAGTTGCATTCGTTCTTGTTTCATACACGAACTCTTTAGATTGTAGTAGGTTTTCAAGTTCTTGCATTGGTGTGATGCCTTCTCTCCCCTCAGCCCTAAACTTTGACGTCAGATTGTATATGTCTCGAACAACACAGACTCTGTGGGGAAACTGCTCCCTTACGGCTGAATGGATATGTCGTGGCCGCACGTGCTGCCTGTGTAATTTCTCGACAAGATCAATTTCTTCGGCGGTCATCTTCCTAAGATGCGCGTGGCCCTCCTCGTACACAACAGGATCGTGGTTGTGCATCTCGTTTCTCACCTCTAACATCCAACTGTCACTCTTTCCTACGTACCTCCCTACGAGTTTAAAGGGACATCCTTTCTTTATGCTCCCAGTACGTCTACTTGTGCCAGTGAATTTAGGTTCACCACTACGATTGCATATTAGTTCCACATCCTTTTTTCATGATCGACCCACCACAATGATGCACCCATGCTCGCGTCCTCTCGTTTTAGCCCACTTCTTCAAGTCCTCACGAGAATCAAAATACTGAAAAAATGATAAAGCTAGACATAAAAAAACAATATATAAAACAAATAAAAAAATAAAATAAACAAAAGAATAAAACTCTTCGTACTTGATTGGTTTTATAAGAAACCATAGCCTTTCTTATCCGATCCTCATCCCCATCATGCTCCGCGGTGTCCCCATGGTTTTCTTTGAGGTGAACCGAACCGTCACTCTCATCTGTGTCATTCCCATTAAAAGTATCCGACATATATGTAATTTCTAGTTCTGACTGGTACGGGGGATGTCCGTAATCCAGCTCTGTTTGTGAGTGGTACGTGTTCGGGGCATGCCCGTAAGAATTGCAAGGGGATATCTGTACCCTTCACCGTAACCTGTCGGTCCAAATAAAGAGTTGTACGCCTCTTGAGCAAATGTGTTCGACGGGTTGGTTTCCTCCTCCCCCCACGGAGGGTGACTCCCGTATACGTAATATTCCTAAAAAAGATAATGGTTAGATATTTCAAATAATAAGTTATAATAAAACATATAATTGTTCAACCTGGTTCGAATCTTCGATATGTGGCACCTCATTCAAATCTGGAAGCTTCGGCTTTTGATAATGATCTCCCGAACCCGACATTGTTTTCGAATTAACGCGTTTTTAGAATGACGAAGGCTGAAAAATCTCGAGTGTTGGATGAATGAAAGCTCAAAATCCAAGGTCGATTAAAAACTGAAAATTTGGATTATGAAATTGCGAAACGGAAGTTTAGAAATGGATATGCCGATTGTTCTAAGTTGAAAGGTATTTAAGGTCAAATTCTGGTGCACAAACCGTCACGGTTTGGCCTCCACGTGACGGTTTGTGCCGCGAATCCCGGCCTTTTGTCAAAATCACGTCTACGTCGTACCTTAAACTGAGACCTCGTACCCTAGAGGTCACGGTTTGGCCTCCACGTGACGGTTTGGTGACCGCTTTTCAACTTTAACAGCCCATTTTGTCGTTTTGTTGTCACGAGGTCACGGGGACTATCACCCCAAACCGTGACAGCAAGCCCATGCGGTCACGGGGACTACCACCCCAAACCGTGACAGCAAGCCCATGCGGACACGGTTAGGTGCCAAAATGTGACCGCTAGACCTAACCGTGACCGTTTGAACCGGTCTACCCTCAAAAACCCATATGGTGTCCCCATTAGGACCCTTTATTAAATATACTTTTTCCTAGGTTTTATCTTAATTCAATTATTCACAAATATGATGCGAATAGTTATCTTAATATTAATATAATTTGAAATATTTAGGGATTTTTTTCAAAATAGACTATGTATACATTTTTGATTAACTTAATTCTAGTTTGAGTAAATTTTAATTAATTATACATTCTATTAAATTTAGTTATATTATTTACTTTATCTTCTTAGAAGTTCCATAAACACCCTTTAATATGTGTAAATAACATGAATATCAAAAATTAATAGTAATTAATACACATGTTATTTTTCATATTCAAATTTTATATTTCTATGTTCTTTAACTTAATAAGAAAATATTCTTAATTTCTTCTAAGACATAATTACAAAATTGATTCATTTCATTTAAACATAAGCCCAAGCTTAATTTTGTTTTGGTATATCGCGCGTGTCTTATTTTCCCATTACAAAACCAACAAAAAACGTAAAATTAGTTTACATCATGATTGTTTTTACTAACCGATTTTATAATAAACTAAGTAACTAATAACAAAACGAATGTAAGAATACTCTATTGTTAAGCTGTTAAAGGTAGTATTTTGGTTTAAACATATATACAATAAATAAGAATTAAAATTTTCTGTTAACTTAATAGATCTAGTTATACTCTTTAATATGTACTTACAGCCATTAATGAATATCCAACTGTTCTTGAATTATTTATTTTCACTTTTTAATACCTTCCGACACATAAATAATAAACCATTAAGTAACAGATTTCTCATAGAGCTATTACAATAATTTTCATAATACCCAACCACAAGAGAACGTTAAAAATTAGCTCGTTTTTCTTTTCTTTTTTTTTTTGCTATTAAAAAAGGCACCGTACAAGATGTTTACCTATTTAAAATTAATAGATTTTTTTTCTGTTAGACCAAAAGTTTGCTTTTATTATTAAAAAGAATAGTAGAAGTTGACTAGATGTAAAGAATTACCCATTGAGTTCAGACTTTATAATGTATCTTTTTCAAAAAAAAAATCAAATCTATTGTCCTATTTAGTCCTTAAAGAACAACTCACATTGTCAATTTTCTAAACTCTTTAGTTAAAAAAAAGAAAACTTTATATTCACATGGAAATTTGTTTATTATATTTAATTTACCTTTTTTTTGTGAAATTTAGATAACGATTCAAACATTCTATAAATAACTTCCTTTGCCTTATCCAAACGGACCAAACTCTAAACTAGCATATTCTATCCCTCAGAACATCAAAATAAAAAAAATAATAAAAAAAGAAGTTCATAACTAAACAACTGCTTATTTAAAATAGCCGTCCTCTAATAAGAGCTAGAATTTTTCTGAAGATACTTAAGTTAAATCTTATTAAGATTAGTTTAGGGACCATAAAGATATTGTTGTAAGAAAAAAAATAATAAACAACTACTTTTCATATTTGAGATTAGTGCCCAATAACTAATAACCTAATGCTAATTTATTCGAATTACAAAATAACAACTTTGAAAAAAATAGGATAAATTCTTTTCCTTTTAGAACAGATTCAAACCATAAAAGAAGTATTGCATGTTTAGCTCCATTGCATGGAAAATTTAAATTATCAAATTCACTAATGTAGTTATTTATGGCATTTATATCTAAAATTTCTAAGAATTGTTTCTATAATTTTTAGCAATAGTAAAGGTAGCCAAGACTTTAAATAGTTCACTTTATAATCAGTTTATTAATTAGTTAATATTTTAAACAACATATTTTAAAATGCAAGCATAACCAAACACTATCCTACATTTCTAATAACCAAGGTATGGAGCTTGGGTGCCACACATTAAACCAAAGCATATAAGCTTATTCAAATCGACAATCTACTAAATAGGCCAATCTTCTGATTTCAATTGTTGGGTCAAGCGTTAGAGAGATAAAGAATAAATTGTTGTAAGACTAAATAAATAAATTAATTGTTTACCATGCAAAGATTGGAGTAGAATGTGTCGAGTACTCAATTCAATGATAAACGCAATTAATATTTATTATTAGGATTATCATTAACTAAAACCTCTAATTACAAACTTATGTTAATCCAAACAAGTGATTTCAGAGAATACACTTTAAAACCAACTACATACACAAATCCTAACTGTCAATAGAGGAAGCAACACAAGTTTTGCGAAGCATACAACATTGGTCAACGCTTAAGAAATTAAACATTAAAGGGATCAAAAGAAAAATCATTTACTACATAAATTTTTAACAACTAGCGGATTTAACGGCGTTTTGCTGCAGTTTGACTTTAACGTCACAATGATAGTTTTTTGGATTATCTTGGTTTCGATTAGTTCAATGATACAGATTCTCATGTATAACTTAATATTTCTTGAAACATATTAAATAATATGTCATTAACTAATAAATTTAGTTATAGAAAACTAAAATTATTAAATACCAAATATTATTATTGTAATTATATTCTGAAACATATTAAATAATAAATCATTATCTTATAAATTTAGTCATAAATACCAAATATATTAAATACTCAAAATCCCTCTAAAAATATTATTATTATTACTACTACTATTATTATTATTATTATAAAAATATTTGGTAATTATATACTTAGGTATTCAAATAAGATGTTACTTAACTGAAATAATATTTAGTTATAAAAAATATAAAAAATAAATATGAATTTAAATTATTATAAATAAAATAATATTTAATAAAGTGAATTTAATAATCTCATATTATTAAATAATATATTAATAATATGTGAGGCTAACCTACTGGCTAACCTACTTGGTAGAGGTTTTGCCTCTTTCAGGAAGGTTCAGGGTTCAAACCCAAAATAATTTAATTTGATGTGATGTAAGAGTAGTAGTAAGAAAATTTACCTTAAAAAATATGGATTAATTAATGTTTAAAGTATAAAAAGTTCATTAAATGAGCGTAAAATAAGAACTATTACATAGATCACTTGTATCTTATGCTTTATAAGTTGTATTAAATATTTTAAAATTTAAATAAAATAATCATTTATCCTACTTTCATATTTATATATATAGTCTAGATTATAATAGAAGATCACCCATCATTTAAACGATATATAATTGCGTTTACTCCAATTTGGACTTTAAAGAAGAAATGTTTTTCCGTCCTTTCAATCTTTAAATATGAGAAACTAGTTGAAGAAAGTAATGTTTCTTTTAAATATAAAATATTGTAAGTTTGTTTATATTTCTATTTAATTTTTTTATTTAATTTTAACCTATTAATATTATATATTATATTATCAGCGGTGAGTGTAACCGCTGGTAGAAATGATCTTGACCATTGAAATAACCTAAAACAAAATCCTAGCCGTTTAAATTAGTCAGTTACGATGGTTACAGAACGGTTTCCAGCAGTTTCTAAGTGTGATTAGGTTATGAGCAGTTAATCGACGGTTTACAGAACGGTTTCCAGCAGTTCCTTCTTTCTTTTGCTCCCACGTTCTCTAGTAACCTCCATGGCTGCTATTATATATAGGGAAACATCATAAGCCTTTCTTTAGTTTCTTTAAATCGGCTGTTGAGTGAAACCAAGTAGATGTCGATGGAGCAAGCCCATAGGTTCATGTTCTTCACCGAATATGCATCACTCTAAGTTCGTCATGTTCCCGTCTCCAAATGTCCAAATACGGTATTAAATCGCCATCCAAGGTATACTTTCGAATAGAGTTTGGTTGTTCATCCCATTTTACCTTATTATTCCTATATGATTATGGTAATCATACGTATTTCCACATTTTATATGTTTAATCTCTTAATTAGGTCTTAATGGTTGGAATTTGTTCTGATGCGAGGTTCTAATTCACTTTTGAGTGAGATTCCACCACCAATGTGGAGTATCAAACGATTAGATTTTTGGTTAATTTTGTATCATCATTTGCCTATTAATGGATTTGTTGTTATTGATGATGATTTACAGTCTATCGGTGATAAAGGCAAGATATTCAAAGTTCCGTATTCCGGGATCTGCCATTCTGATCTTAAATCATTCAAGAACGAATGAGGCTTGACTGCTTATCCTGTGGTTCTTGGGTATGATTTAGTAGATTTCTCTTGATTAGGATTTCCCTCAACTGATATTGTAAATACATGTTTGCCATGTTTGTAAGTTCGCAACAATTTTCATTTTGAATTTCATCTTTGTTGTTGCTTGTGAAAAACTTCAAATTTTGACTAATTTTGTTAGTAAGTTAGAATGGGCAATTTGAGTGTATTCTTCAATCACCCCTCCTGATTATGCTTAGTTGTTTGATATCATTGTTTCTTGTATCATTCTATTTTAATATATTCTCTTCATGATTTAGTGGCATCCCGTTCATGTTTTGTGTGCAATTATCCCTTAATTTATAAATGAAAAACAACCATTTTTATGATGCTTAATCTTAGCTAAACTAACACAAACTGTTACAATCACCTGCCAATCAAGTGACTAATGTGGGCATGAGACCATGGGTGTGGTGAAAAAAGTAGGCAACAAAGTGTAGAAATCTAAAGTTGGGGTTCGCTGCTTTATCATGAAGATCATGTCAAAGTTGTGCTAACGATAAGCAATGCTGAGACATTGAGTGGTCTAGGAGCTATTGACGAAGATATGTTGATGATAGTTCCCAATTATGATATTACCTGTTAAATTTATGACAATTATTCATTCACTAAGTATAAGTTTTTTTGATGGTCGTACTAGATATGTCAATATTGACCAATTTGCTTATAAATCATTTGTTTTTTTTATCATATTTTATTTAAATGTTTAGGTTATAAATTGAGGACTTTCGCTTATAGAGGTATTGTCCCAGCTTCATTTTGATTGATTACAAAGTTCAAGCCTTTCATTGATTACATCTTTAGACCATCAAGATTCAGGATTACTCCACATGAACCTGATACAACAATTTTCTATAACGATTTTGATGTGAAGTACAATCATCCTGGAGTCTTGGGAGCAGACCAAGGTTCCACATCAACAGCTTGCTTCCTTGTACCGTCCACCCTTTCCTTTAATGTGCCATAAGTTTTTGAGAAGGTAATTTATCATTGATCATAGTGATATTTTTATCAACTGATGTTTCTTTTGAATAAGATCCAAAATAAAATTTCTTATGAGCATTATATTTATGACCAATACAATGCCATGCTTAAATTGTTGAATTTTCAGACGAAAGAAGCTGCTAAATGCCAAGGCGGATGGCTTATAGTGAACATGCAATCCAACAAGGACTTTAGCTCACATATGGCATGTTTTCCTTCACCATTAACATACATAAATAGTCGGAATTTGTTTCTAAATATTGTTTATGATTAATTATTATGCAACTCAACCGACATACTTGGGGCAATAAAGCTGTTGCTCAAACAATCGCCTCAAATTTCATCTTCTTGCAAGTTCGTTTCTTAAATAAGCGTTATCAATTAATGACTAAAGGGAAAGATAATATTCTCATTATCTTTTGAGTGCTCTTTAGTTATTCATCGTTGGAATGCTTGATCTGCATGTTCTTTTATTCCTACCTATTACTTCCTTTCAGAATCACCTCTTTTCCATTAATAGTTATTACTTGAATAACTTTAATTGTGTCTTCAGTTTATTTTTTATATTGTATTTGCTAAAGAATTAATGTTATAGATATTTAATATTTGAGTTATTGACATATATGTCAACTCAACATTGTTTTTGCAGATAGGTATGTGATGACAATGAAGAGGGCTGCAATAAAAGTACAAACTACAAGTTGGATTCTGTCCCTGCAACAATTATAATTGACCCGATCATGAGGTGCCTTTATGGAAAGGGATGATCCAACCCCAAAGTTAATTGGAGGTGCACTAAATAGTTATTCAGTTGTTAATCATATATAGAAACAAAAGTATCATAATTTTTAGGTAGCTATTTGGATGTTTGAAGGGTGTAATATCTCAACATGACACTTATGCTTCAATATTGAATCACTAATGTGCAAAATTCTCTCAAATACAAGATGTGTTACAATTTATGGATACTATACTGGAAGGATCATCATTTTAGCTTGTCTCACAAACATCCAAAAGAAAGCTCTCACGCTTCGAGTTCCACAATTCAAGGCTCAACGATTGCATGTGTTCCTTTCCTTTTATATATTTATTTTGATAGTTTTGGTTTATTTTTTGTAGATAATTTATGAGGCCTTGTGAGTGCATATAAATTAAATGAAGATGATGATGCAATGAAGCAGGCCCGAGCATTATCAGTGGTAACAATGAAAGATTTTAAAGAGGTCCCAAAAGAAGAAAAACATAATTATCCACCTTACTCAAATAGTATTTTGTTTATAATTTAGTTCATTTAATCTTAAACAAATAGTGTTTTGTTTATAATGTAAAGAAAAATAGTTATGTCATTACGATATTAAAATACCCGGCCACCGGACGGGTATAAAACTAGTTGAATAAGATCATGTTAAGTTATTATGTAATTTGAAAAAATCTAATTAATGAACAATATAAATAGATAAATTAAATTTCAATAGAAGAAATTGGTGTGGAGCTTTATTAGAGTATCTTATTAGAAATGAGCTGATTTAATGAAATTAGTACATTTCTCCATATTTGGAGATATATAAATGAAGATTATTATGCATTGATTAGTCTAAATGACGTGAACAAATTGATATTATACTACATGTCCGGCCTACTTCTCATAATCTATACCATAATTAATTTACATAGCAAGACTGGAACGATAATTGGAGCTTTACCATTTTATATACATACTAGCTATAGGAAACTCGTGTGTTACACGGGTTGAATAATAAATAAAATATTAATATAATAAAATTTATTAATTATAAAATGATATTTTAAAATATGATATGACTAAAACCATATATGAGAAATGACTATATAATAAAACAGTTATATCAATTTTCTAAAATTTGTTTTTAAATTTTATTCTTAATTAGAAATAACATTAAAAAAGTGTTAAATAATATTATTAGTAATTAAGCTAATTATTTAATAGGAGAGAGATGCGGGAAAATTTTAATGATGATGATGGTTGTGGTGTTGACACGTGTCATCCGAATATAACTTTTTATTAGAGTAGAAAGATGACTTTGTTATCAAACTCAATCTCTTTAATGACCTTGTTATATTATTTTTTAAATGATGAATAAAAAATTAAAATTTGATATATAATAAGTGTGACATGAGAAAGAACTCAAAAACTGGCCGGGTGTTCTGCCGTACACAACGTACGGAATCGTCTTCACTCTTAAATGTACTTTAGAAGCTTCCCCTAATATTTTGTACCTCAACCAGCCAATCAATCCGTGGATCACGGATAAGTACTCTTTGATTAAAACAATTAATAACGTTTTATGTTTCTCAAGTCAAAACTATAATCAAGAAAATAATTGAAGAAAGATAAATACACATATTATACTCCTCTCCTTCGAAAACAAATTACAACATAAAAAAAATTAAGGAATAGTTCTGATTATGACACTTGTTTAAGAGTAAATAGTTAATGTGTCTCAAAAAAGCAAGAGGCATTGTTGGACGTGCATACATAAGAGGAGGGTCATATAAAACATCATGTAAAATTAAACATCATGTCCAGGTGGTAAAACTTCATGCACAAATTAACAAAAACGTCAAGTGCAAAATTGATGCCCATGTTTACCGTTTACGAAACTAAACTTCATGTTGAAACTTGGGGTCAAAATGTAAAAGATTAAGGAAAGTCTAAAATGTTATATTAAAATTGATGTTTATATAATAAAACGCATATGCATAAAAGTTTGAAAACCTCAGTTAAAAATGATTTATATAAAGTATAGTAATATCATACTCATATTATAGATTAAAAAACCATTTGATTTTGTGATTTAAATTTTTTAAAAGGATTGTCCAGTAAAAAAACTATATACATTTAAAATATAGAAGGAACTTGCATGTAACTGGTATAGGCATGTTAATAGTCAAACTTGATTGTCTCTTTCTGTTCTACTAGAGGTGTTTATCGGATCGGATAACGAATTATTCGAATCGGATTATTCGGATTTGAAAATTTCATGACCCTATCCGAACAAGGATATCTCTATACGATCTGAATCTATCCGAATTCAATTTGGATCGGATTCGTATATCCGAATAAACCAAAAAATAAACTTTTCTATTTTTTTGTTCCTAATTTTTTGGCTAATTTTTTATTGTTAACATTTATTAAGTTTATACAAATTTGACTTGAACACAACTTGAAACATAATTGATAATTATATAAAACCCAAAGATTAGAATCTCAAATTTAGAAAAAATATTGTATAATTATTTAGGATTAGAGGACTAAAATGTGTCAAGATTCTTAGTATTGAGTTGAAAACATAATAAGTACTTGGGTAATGAATACTAGGGTATAAAAACATAGTTGAATTCTTATTCGGATTAATCAGATATCGAAATAATCCAAATAAAAAAATTATGATATCCGAAATCCAAATAAGGAATTCAGATTTGGATAAGATTTGATCCGAATATCCAAATAAGGATATAAATCGGTTTATTAGAATTTGAATACGGATCAGATTTCAGATATTTTTGGATATCTGAGTTTTTGAACACACACTCCTACATTCTACTCCTCCTTTTCTTTTAAACACCTACCCTATAACGTGACACTCTTACATCCCTAATCCTTGAAGTCAATCACCTAGATTTCTTTAGCCTTCCCCTGAATTTTAGTCCTTTATAATAATCTCTACACACGCAGTGATAAACCGAAATATAATTTTTACGGGGGGTCAAAATTTTTCAGTTTTTGTATATCCATCAAGAATGATTTGTTATCAGATTGGGTCCATAGTTTTTATTTGCAGTTTTGAGTCCGGTTGTCAATATGTTGTACTAGATTGAGTCGGCAACCAAAATATAATCTAACATTTTTAATTCGATTCATTACTTCAAAGAAACTTTATTTGATTTTTCACTTAATTTTAAAACTGAGACGAGATAGTTAGACATGAAGTGAGAGATTCATGTAGCTATTATATTGTATATTTAATATTTGTTAGGACCGTGTACGTACGGAATACTAACAGATTCAACGTGTAACCTAATCAAATAGTGTGGAATCCTATTTGATTGGCGATCCAATCAGTGAGAACGAAAAACCCGAATAAATCTAACAATAGAACAACGTTAAGAATGATTAGAAAATGATCCGGGACGAACTATGAACTTGGATGGACGAGATAGAACTCTCTGGACGGCTAGGGTATGAAAGAATTCGAAGTGTTACGGTTTTCCACGAATTATGTGGTATTTATAGGTTTCAGTATACAGTCGTACGACTGAGCCATTAGCATGGTTCAGTCGTGCGACTAAGCCATACGATTTATTCATGCGCATAATTGAAACATACAATTGGTCCAATCGTGCGACTGAGCCAGTCTCATGACTCAGTTGTGCGACTGACCCAATCACCTGGTTCAGTCGTGTGACTTGTCTATAAGCATGGTCCATTAACATGAATAACCATAAGACTAAGTCAAACATATTCCTGAATCATAATTAACTCAGAACTGTGATTGACTACTACAAACCCATATATAATATTTATTCAAGCGTGTAATTATAAATGATATAAGAATAAAATACATTCAATAGCAAATACACATTCAAACACATATCATATTACCAAAATGTCCATGTATTACACATATGTAAGATTGAAAGACATAAACATTTGAGTACAATGAACTAGGGACATCATGTATCAACAAACTCCCCCTTGGACCTAGTTCACTCTATTGTCTAACATTCTTTACACACTCAGCCTCGTCAACCTGTTCATAGTCTTCATCAGCAAGATGATAATTTCCAATTTTTCCAGCAACTAAGCCATCATAAGAGTGCACAACAGCAGCAAGAAGATCCATGTGTTCCTTGGCTACTTCAACAGTAACATTTCCCAGATTCTCCTTTAGCTTTGTTGTATTTGCTTCTGGGATATTGTACTGAGCACCCGATGATCCTGACATTTCACTTTCAGAAGACCCACTTTGAGAATTTCCAGATGTGTTGGATACGAACGCTGTTTGAAGAGGTGCTCCTGATGAAGTAGGTGTGGGAACAACGTTATACAGTGATGGCATCTGCGTATATGACCTTTTCTTTGACTTGTATTGTAGCCTCGGTTCCTCATCCCTTAGCTTCAAGATAAAATCATTGATGTCTAGAGTGGCTAAACTATCATTCTGTCTCAGATTAGAGACAAAGGGATCCCATTTATCTGGCAATCCATCAGCAAAGCTTGCAACTTTATCTTCCATTGATATAGTTACCCCATGTGTGTGCAACTCACTCATCAGATGATAAAATATGTCTATAATTTCATCCAAGCATTCATTTCCAATGGATGAGAAGTTGTCAAATTCCTTCTTGAGGGCTTTGGCCTTTAGTGCCTTTAACGTGGCATTACCATCGTATCGCTTTTCCAAAGCTGACCACAACTTCGTGGATTGTTTATGTTCTGAAAATTGATGGAAAATATCTTTAGGAATCGACTGTGTCAGTAAGGCATAAGCTTTTTCTCGGCATTGTGAACAACCTTTTGCACTTCATTCATTCCACTCAAAGTCAGCTTAACACCATTAGCTCCAACCGGTGTAGAGTAACCAGTTTCAATAGCAATCCACAAGTTTGGGTCTACACCATTAAGATAAATCTCAAACCGTTGTCTCCATTATGGTATTCATCCAAAGTCAATAGTTTTGGAGGTTTGTTATGATTTTCGATTTTATTTTCCAGCAGTAATAGGTTTTGGATTCGGGAGTACTTTCCAGCAGTAAACGCGGTGTTCTGATCGTCCGTTTTATCAAAACTTAAGAAACCTTATACAACTGAATCAATTGTGCGATTGAGAATGAGAATGAGTTCAATCGTACGAATGGAGAGTGCGAATGGATTCAATCGTACGATTCAAGTCAATCGTGCGATTGAGTAAACTACTGAGTCAATCGTGCGATTGAGTCATGCGATTGAGTTTCGGTCGTGCGATTGAGCTAATCGTACGACCGAGACTGCTGAATTTGAAAAATTAGAGATTTTAAACGAGTTTAAAATCAAAACGATTTTGCACAAACTCTAAACTGTTGTAAGTCGAAAAGTTTAGAACTTTTGAATCATGCACACGTTAAAAACTCGTTTTGTATCAAAAACAAGGATTTTGAATAAAAACGTTAACTTTAACCAAAACGCCGATCGAATCCACGAAGAATCAAGAGCCAAAGCTCAGATACCACTTGTTAGGACCGTGTACGTACGTAGTACTAACAGATTCAACGTGTAACCTAATCAAATAGTGCGGAATCGTATTTGATTGGCGATCCAATCAGTGAGAACGAAAAACCCAAATCAATCTAACAATACAACAATGTTAAGAATGATTAGGAAACGATTCGGCACGAACTATGAACTTCAATGGACGAGATAGAACTCTCTGGACGGCTAGGGTAAAAATTCGAAGTGTTACGTTTTTCTACGAATTATGTGGTATTTATAGGTTTCGGTATACAGTAGTACGACTGAGCCATTAGCATGGTTTAGTCGTGCGACTGAGCCATGTGATTTGTTTATGCGCACGATTGAAACATACACTTGGTCTAATCGTGCGACTGAGCCAGTCTCATGACTCAGTTGTGCAACTGACCCAATCACCTGGTTCAGTCATGCGACTGGTCTATAAGCATGATCATTTATTATGAATAACCATAAGACTAAGTCAAGCATATTCCTGAATCATAATTAACTCAGAACTGTGGCTGATTACTACAAACCCATATATAATATTCATTCAAACGTGTAATTATAAATGATATAAGAATAAAATATATTCAATAGCAAATAGTCATTCAAACACATATCATATTACCAAAATGTTCATGTATTACAGATATGTAAGATTGAAAGTCATAAACATTTGAGTACAATGAACTAGGAACATCATGTATCAACAATATTAAAAGTGAACTTTTTTATAATCCTTCAATTCTAAAAAAATATAATTATAAAATGAATTACACAATAATTTATAAGTGTTAAGAACATTAATTGCCCAAATTGATAATATCTAATACTTGGATTTTTTAATTAAAAATACATTCTCAAATTACATTATAGAGATTTAAAATATTATCTAATCATATACTCTGAAGAAATTTGGGTGGGAGCTAGATCTAAAAACATAAGTTATTTAAAGTTAGAGCAGTAAAGTTTATCTTGTGATCAAGAGTTCGAGTCTGACTTATAACGGGTTGTTATAAATCAATTACTGTATAAAATAAAAAGTAAATTAAACGAGTGTGTGATTTATCGTTCAAAAGAATTACAATCTTTAAAATTCTCAAAATGTTTATATATAACTAACGTAACTAAATCGACTAATAGATAAGTATATTAAAAGAATCTCTCTACTCTAATAAAGGGATATCTAAGAGGGACACATGTCAACATCATATTCCTCCTCACCAATTTTTTCCGCTTATTTCTTCTATTTAATAATCACATTAAAAACTAATAATATTATTTAATTTTTTTACATTAAAATAGTTTTTTAATAAATTAAGAAAGAGAATTTTTTACTAATGTTATTTCTAAGAAAATATTTTTTCATAGAATTAGAAAAAAATTTAGAAACATCAAACTTTTTTAAAAATACAAAATATTTTATAATTGGTGTTTTTAAAAAGTAAATTTTATAAACAAAAAATAATTATATTTTTAGAGTTATAATAAGAAAGTTTTTAAGTATGATATTTTTTAAAATGTCTATTTTTAAATAAAATTTTTATTTTATTTTTTATAAAAAAAAATTCAATCATATCTTATTTTAAGACATCGATTTATAATTAATAAATTTTCATTATATTTAATATTTTTTATTCAACACGTGTAATACACGGGTTAGTAAAACTAGTATAGTAATAAAACAATCATGCCATGCTTCTTTCATTGTAATTTGTAGTAATAAATCAATAAAATTTTATGTTAATATAAATAAATTAATAAGCGGGTATTAAAAATAAGAACTTGTGTTCTCACCTCACCTTCCCTAATATACTAAAATTATCTTTTCAAAACTAAAAAGCTAATAAATTATTAAAACAATAAGTTGAAATTATGCTTTCTCTCACTTATCTCATCTCCTTCACTATCATATCTCTTCTCTTTTTTTCTTCAGACCTATATCTCAAAATCACAAAAATGGTTGATTTTAAAGCTCAGTTTTATACTGCATCAATTAAGAAAATTTCATTGGTGTTGGTGTAAAAATATCATGAGTGTCGCTTGAGTTTCTGTCATATATATGTATTGTACATAAAAAATCCATGGTTGTCGGATGAGACCCATCCACACCCTTTAGGTCTATCCATGCACACACAGATACACACACTGTCACACACACATGAATGGAGGTTAAAAAGACTGAAAATCCTAGAAAGGCTTAGAAGAGATTGTAATATTCTAAAACTTCTTATAAAATGGAAGTTAAAAAAATATGGGATAAATAAGTAACAAAATAAATTTTAAAAAGACAATAAGACAAAAAATTTAACTCTAAAATCCTTATAAAAAGAAGGTGGCCACGAACCAACCCTTCCTTTGTTACTTCGTCGCAAGCAAGAAAGAAAGAGAAAGAAAGATTTCTAGAGAGTGAAAGTCTCTAAAACAAGAAATGTATGATTTTCATACCTTTAATCTCACCCAAAAGCATAGATCCGAGTATGAATCATGCTTAGGAGTCGTTTGTAATTAGATCTAGCATTAAAGCTTGTGTCTTAATGTGTTTGCATAGATCTTGATGAGAAGAACCTTAGTTTCTAGGGTTTGTGGAGGACCATTGAAAGTGGTCAATACAACCAGTTTCACAATAAGTAGAGACTTAGAACACTTAATAGATTAAATAGAAAACCGGGTTTTAGTTGATGATACTAAGAACACAAGTAAGCATGAGACAGAACAAGAACAAAAACAAAATAATATTTTGTTTTCAAGAATATTATAAATTGCTATCAAGTTTTATTACAAGTGTTATAAAGCATAAAGATAAATACAAGTACTTGAGACAATTTATACTACATCCTACAGTCGTCTATACTTTGAAAGTCAACTGAAAACACTAATCTAGACAACAAGATCAATGTATAGTCAAAAGACAGTTTGTCTTTTGACATTAATCAAAACACTATCTATGACATGCCATAGCTCACATCCTAATATTTTACAAAAAGAATAAAAGGTACAAAAGTAGAAAGTTACAGACCAATGATTATAATCTACAGTTGACAAAAACATGGATCTTTTCACCAACTTATCTAAGTTGGTGAGTCTTTAGAGTGGCAGCGAAAAGTTGTTCAACTTTTGTCAAAAGGTGATAAGAGAAAGCATGTCTTCTCTGTCTTCAAAAGAAATCAATATTTGGCTTTGAAGACTTTGTCTCTGAAGCTTCGGAAGGCTTCATCTTTGGCTTCGAAAGATTTTGTCATTTGGTTTCGGAAGATTTTACACTTAGCATTTTTCCTTGAGTTATGTAATACTTTCGAAGTAACTTTACTATGTACATCATGCATGCATACTGAGAGTTCTTTGGTTGCTTTGATTGTATAAGCCTTTAAGTGTAAACCTTACTGTTTGTTTAAGTATTTATCAAATGTGAGTTCTAGATGTCCTTCCATGTATATTATTTTTAATGTTTTGGATTGCTATAAATACTTAATAATGGTTATGATATATGTTGTTAAGATTTGAACGTAAAGTTTGCATTTTTATTAACTTTAACTTGGGATTATGAAGTTTTATGTATGTATGTTGATGCATATACGCATTACATATTAAACCTTATAGAAAAGATGATTTTAAGCGAAGAAGTTGATAACAAGGCTAAAAATAAGGTAAAGTAAACAAACATCGGGTCATTCAACCTTTCGAATGTGAAAAAATGCCTTCACAACTAACTAGGGCAATGACATTAGTCTAGTGCCCCCTGATGTTCGATGAAATCTCCATACCTAAGTAGTTAATGAATAATAATGCAAGTATGACTTAGCGTAACAAAATTTACCCTCTAAGTCACCTTAGCATCTCTTGACACTTAGTCAAGTTCCTTTAGTTAATGATCTACATAGTAAAATCATAACCTTTGTATGTAAATTCTAGACTTCATAACTAATTATGCCTCCTCATCTAATGCGTAACCGCCATTTCTAATCCTTACCTTTGTAGTAGAGTACATTCAAACAAATTCATACGAAAGTTTCTCGCGTTTGTCTTATAACCTTTGTAATTGATTATCACATACGTAATCCAAACGTAACCTTTGCAACTTAGTAACACCTCCACATCTCAACAAGCCTTCTTAACTCAATAGAACGTCCGTAACTCGACATACCTCCACACTACCCCCACCCTTACTAAAATATTACACTTGTGTAATCCAAGGACATAGTAAGATTACAACCTATGCAATGAAAACTTATAGATTAAGAAAATATATAATTTAACAAGTTCAGAAAGTGATATATGTAATTCCTCATAAAAATATTATATTTTGACTTGCACTTGTTTCTATTTATTTTTTCTTTTTCTTTTTTTTTGAACAACAATTTTATTAAAGAAATGGCAACTAGCAAGATGCTAGGCCAAAAAGACCATACAAACCCCAAACATAGGAAAACACAACACCACACCAACACCGCGCACACAACGAAAAAACAAGAAACCTACTACAACTAAACAACTAAATTAGAACTCCAACTTTGCAACTCCACATTTAACACTTTGGCTCTATATTTGACCCACAAAAAGGTATTGACCTTCACCTTCTCTACCACTCTATGCATCGATAAAGGAATATCATTGAAGATCCTATCGTTGCGGGCACACCAAAGGTACCAACAAGAAGCCATAATAACAGAACACAAAGCTTTTTGTTTAGCACTAGAACCCACCTCCGAGCGAGATAGGCCTTTAAAATCTCTGATGCAATTGACTCCCCCCAATTGAAGCCCACACCATTCAGCAATACAATTTCAAACTTTGGCAGAAAACGGGCAGCCAAGAAGCAAATGCGATACAGACTCCTCGGCCCCAACACACATGGAACAATCTTTATCCCCGACTTCCACCCCCCTGTGGATAAGAGCCAACTTAGCCGGAACTCTATCTAACCGAGCACGCCATACAAAGCTCCTAACCTTCAATAGGATCCAACTACACCACGATATGGGGTTAAGATCGGGGGGATCCGGTTATACTCCAAAATGGACCTAAGAGATTTAACCGAAAACACTCCCGAAACATCACCATACCACACCCATTTATCTTTCACATTTCCAAATTGATAATCTTGGATAAGATTGCACAATTGAGAAACAAGCTGTTGTTCAGTAACATCACAAGGAGCCCTTTTCCAATTCCACTTCCATCTTAAACCGGAACCAACTCTCTCAATCCTATCATCAATTTTACAATCTTTCTTTTCTCCAAAGAGAATAGAACAGGATACACATCAGCGAGAGGGCTGTTTGCAATCCAAGGATCTAGCCAGAACGCCAACGATTTACCGTCCCCCGCTACCCCCTTCAACAGCGAATTAAGAGCCACATTTTCTTTTCGAAGATCATCTTCAGCCCCGACAATCTGTTTCCATCCAGCTGCCACAGCAGGTTTTAGAGGAACCGATTGGGGTTTCCTCGGCATATGATGAATAGCCGACACCACCTTAACCCAAAGGTCTCCGCATCCCACCTTGAATTTCCATCTCAAGTTAGATAGGAGGGCCAAATTCATGTCTTTAAGACTGCCAACACCTAGCCCACCAATATCTTTGGGCGCTAAGACATCAAACCATTTGATCCAAGGGATACCGAGAGATTCACCCGCTCCCCTCCATAAAAAATCTCTCCTCATCTTTTCTAATTTCTTAATAACCGCCTCCGAAGCCTTGAACATGGATAAATAATAAATCGGAAGGCTACTCAAGACCGACTTAACAAGAGTAAGCCTGCCACCAAATGATAAGAATTTAGCCTTCCAAGAAGAAAGCCTGCCTTTAAATTTATCCACCACCGGATTCCAGGCCTTTATCCTCCCCATATTTTCTCCAATTGGGATTCCAAGATGAGCAAAAGGCAATTTGCCCTTTTGACAATTTAACATCCCAGCAGCGATATCCACATCCACTCCATCTAACCCAACACCGAAAATAGTGCTCTTCTAAAAATTTATTTTCAGACCCGAAGCAAGATGGAAGAAATTTAAAATTCTCACCAAATTCCTAATATTGCCAGTAGACCACTCACCCAGAATTAAAACATCATCAGCATACAAGAGGTGAGATATCACCGACTCCCCGTTAGGCAGATTCACCCCAATAAAACTACCTCTCTTAACCGCTGCCATCATAGACACGTGAAAAGCTTCCATCACTATAATAAATAGGAAAGGCGAGAGGGGATCCCCTTGCCTCAACCCTCTACTCGATGAGAATTCTAAAGACGGAGATCCATTAATCAGAATAGAAGACCTGGAAGATATCAGACCATTCCGAACCCATAATCTCCACAACCCCGGGAACCCCATTTGATCCATAACCGAATCTAAAAACTTCCAACTCACCATGTCATACGCCTTTTCGAAATCCACTTTGAGCATAATCGTCTTGTGCTTAGCCGTTTTAATCCATGCTAACGTCTTATTCGCTATCATCGGGCCATCAAGAATACTTCTACCACCAATAAAGGACGTTTGCTCCGTACTAATCACAGAACCAACCACACATTTTAGTCTATTCGCCATGACTTTAGACATAATTTTCCTAAGACAACCCACCAGACTAATAGGTCTAAAGTTCGAAGGGGTGAGAGTATCCGGAACCTTAAGAATAATATCGATAAACGCCGAGTTACATCCCCGACTCACTGTTCCACCAGCATGATAATAATCAAGAGCTCCTTTAACATCCTCCGCCATCATAGACCAAAATTTTTTTATAAAATAAAAATTGAAACCATCAGGCCTGGGAGCCTTATTCCCTCCACTTTCCCATACCGCAGATTTAATCTCCTCCATCAAGAAAGGAGTCACTAAAGAGTTCGAGTCATTGATCGAGAGCCTCTTAAATTCCGAGCAAACAAACCCCGGTCTAGAATGAACACTCTCCTCAAACCGAGCACGATAATGATCTAAAAATGACTGTTTAATACAAGCAGGATCTACTTCCCAGATCCCATTCGATAAGAGGCCCGAGATTCTAGACTGATTTTGATTGATTTTCAAGGAAGCGTGGAAGAATGCAGAATTTTCATATCCATCTTTCACCCACTTCACCCTAGCCTTCTGCTTAAGATCATCTTACTTCCTTTTCTCTAGCACAGTCACCTCTTTGATCCAATTCGCTCTTTCCTTAAGCTCATCCTCAGTAAGACCCCTATATTCTGCCAAAGCCTCCAAATCATTAATCTTTTTGTAAACCTGACTCATCGTATCACTGAGCCTAAGTTTCTCAGCTTTCCACCACTCCTTTATAGCACACTTGACTGCTTTTAACTTCAACATAAACCTCAAATCCGGGGGCCCCAGAACAGTCACCTCATTATACGATTTGGTAACGACCTCATAAAAATTAGGATAATCAAGCCAAGAATTAAAGCATCTAAAGAGGTATGGCCCAAAATCATAAGCCATTGTTTTCAACAGAATCGGACGATGGTCTGAGCACCTTCTGGGGAGAACCGTGACGCATGCCTCCGGCCACAGCCTTTTGAACCCGTCACAGACCAGAAATCTGTCCAATTTGCTCATCTTCAATCCATCATCCGAAACATAAGTGAATTTCCCACCTCCCATATTGAATTCTAGCAAACCATTCTTGACAATGAAATCATTAAAACATTCTGCACTTGACGCACAAAACCCGGAATTAAGTCTCTCCCCTGCATTTCTAACCACATTAAAATTTCCCACCACAATCCAAATACCCTGCAATGATTCCATTAATCTAGAAATTTTGCACCACAACGCCGATTTACCAGCCCCATATTGCGGAGCGTATACATTAATCACAATCAGATCTAAATCACACCCATGCCAATTTCCGATAGTAACCAAAAAATACCTATTTTTAATCGACCGTTTAAACCGGAACTTCGACGGGTCCCAAACAGAAACCAAGCCACTCGACATACCCTCCGAAGGAACGAACTCAAACGCAACAGCCGATTTGCCCCAAAAACCAGCAATCACACTAGCATCCACCACCTCAATCTTAGATTCCTGCAACGCGATGAAGCTCACATTAAACTCCTTTTTAAGCCCTTGCACCCATGATTTTTTGGAGCTCCCTCTAGCTCCTCTGATGTTGATAGACAACCAATTCATTGATAACTATTTGAAACACCTACCCCTTCCACCACTTCTTTCACCAACTCCAAGTGATCTTGCAGATTATACCCTATCACCGCACCCAGTTCCACCGTCTGTCAGATCTCCTCCTCTTTACTACTCGATATACTGCAGCTCGATTGACCGATATCCTTCGACAAGGGCGATGTCGATTTACCACTTCCTTTTTAGATGTCCACCTTCTCTTATTCCATAAGGCATCTTTTATTTTCATCGAAACCACCCTATTCTTCCTGCCTATAGAATATCCAACCGGAGCCGAAGATCTACCGATACTTTTAGCACATTTATCTTTAGATTTAGGACCAGGCCATGAGTCTGCCGGTTTATTCAGATCTAAAGACGGGAATGGGCAATTATTCACGGACCCAGATACCCTTCGGGCCCATCAGCCCCACTTTCATTCGAATTAATCAAGCCCCTACCAACTAACGGCCTATTACATCAGCCCATCACCTTTTCTCCATCCCCCTGCCCCACACACGTCTCACTACCTTTTTGCTTATCCACTTCAGAACCTTGGAAATCACCATTGCCACTTTCCAAAATCCTCGAGCACCCAATGCCATCATCATCCATCGCAGCACAGACACCCTTCTGCGACTGTACACCTACCTGATCGTCTCTCCGACTCCCCATCGCACTGCTTCCTTGCCCGCACTCCATATCTTCGAAAGCTTCATCACACCGAAGGATAGACACCGACTCCGACTCAAAGTTCTCAGATTCATCATCCCCGTAATCCTCATGCGATTCCATAATTGTAGGAGTAAATCCGGACACCAATCTAGCCTGTCTTCAGACACCCAGATGATCTCTTCCATTCCTTTCCATGTTAACTTTATTTTTCTTCTATTCTCCACCCCTCCTGGACTAAAACACAACATTTCGCCATTGCTATATTATAATTCATTAATGAAATCTCAGAGTTCATAACCACCTTGCCAAACAATTCTCCCACTCGATCAACAACCAAAGAATCCCATAATGCAGGCGGAATACCTTTGATCGATAACCATGCAATTCTCTTATCAGCCTTTCTCTTTCCATCCCATTCCATAAGAAAATTAAACCACGACTTCCACGAGTCCTTCCCGAAATTAAGAAGCTGCTTTGCCATAGAATTCGAAGGAAAAATAATCAGGACATTCAATCCCCCCATGTACTTGATCTCCACCTCTGGAAGGCCCACCGTTTCAAAGCACCTCCTTAGGTTTTTGAGGCATGTAATGTTTTTAGATTCTCCCCAAAGAGACAATGAACTCCATGCAGAAGACGCCGCCATAGTAACCTGATTGATCGACACCACTCTAAAATCTTCACCCGGCTTGTCATGAAGCAAAACCTGCTTGAAAGAAACCCCTTCTCTACACACTCTATCTGCATGCTCCATAGGAAAAGAAGAATACGGAACCCTCGAGTTTGCAACCACCCTCGAACCCTTATCCGGTTGTCGTAAATCAAGAATTCTCCCACCTCTAACTGTAAAATTCCTAGAAAATTTCGCAATACTGGCTGATATGATACGATTCTCTATCTTCACCTTGTTAAGATTAATCAAAAACTCCCTAACATTAACCACATCCGAAAATCTAATGAATGCAAACACATTACCAGATCTCTCTTTTTTAAAGGGAACAAAAGCATCCCTCATCTTCCCAAGCCCTTGAAATGCCCTCCAAAGTTGATGGTTAACGCAACCGTCAGGAAGATTAGATAAGTAAACGTACACTACAAGAAAAGAGCTTTTTTGCGGCGATATACATCGTCGCAAAAAGACACATTATCGTCGCAATACATTATTTGCGACGAAAATTTGGCCGCAAAAAAGTCGTCGTAAAAAATTGGTCGCAAAATGTTATTTGCGACGACATTTGCGACGATTTGTTTTGTGGGCCCCACTTAGTAAAAAAAAAGTGAAATTCTGGAGAAAATATTTTGCGACGATTAAAATTGTAACATTTGCGACGATATCTTCTTTTTCGCGGCGACATATCGCCGCAAAGTTTTTGACCAATATATTTTTTTGCGACGAAAAAATTAAATATGCATCCTTGTTTTTTGCGGCGATAAATCACCGCAAAGTTTTTGACCAAAAATTTTTTTGCGACGACAAATTAAGTATTAATCATTGTTTTTTGCGGCGATAAATCGCCGCAAAAAAAACTTTTTTTTTAATAATTTTGCTGCATTTGCAGTAATCCACCCAGATTTTTCTGAGTACCAGACCTGCTGTTCAAAATCACTAAACACTATCAAAACCATCAAACCATTCGCAAAACATAGCATATAAACAAAATATTGTCCAAATATAATACGTTAAAAGTCACACAAAACAAATTTTTGAATATATTCATAACAATCACTAAAAACCATCAAACCATCAAACCATCAAACTATCATACCAACCTATGACGACCCACCTTCATCTTCTTCATCTTCTTGAGAATGACCACTTCTCCTCAACGCGCTCTGGACTTGCCTTTGGATTTGACTTTGCATTTGTGCCATCATATTAGCCATCATCTGTGACTGCCATTGTTCTTGCTCACTGGCCAGTCTCGCTGCTATCATCTCCTCAACCTCAGATTATGAGAACATCCGCTGATCTGTTCTATGAGGTGGAGGTGGGGGTTGTGAAGGCATGCTCGGTATTGGACCGATGCCACGTTCCCACCCGGGCCGCTCCCCCAACACCTGGCGCATGATCTGTTTCTCTGACATTTCTGGATGTTGTTGTTGAAGCGCGACCATTTGCTCCTTTATAGTTTACAAAAAAATAAACAATGTTATACATATGGTGATGTTATATATTACTTTATTTTTATAAAATTGTAAGACGTGTACATTACTTACATAGTATGCAGCGGGTTCAGGTTGATAGAAATTACCGCTTGAATCGGTATAGAAGCGACGATATGCTAATATGGCACTCCCGGATTCATCAGAACCATCTTCCCGCTGTAAACACATTTTATAGTTATATAATAATATAAAAGTAACTTACAAACACATAAAACAAGTTATAAACACATTAGATTAAAACAACTTACAAACATATAACGACATTGGGCTAAAGATGTCCGGCCGCCACGTCCCTTGATCGTCTGCTTCCCTTTGTTGGACTTGTTGGTTGCAGACCGAGCCTTGACTTCAGGAGAAGTGTAGTAATCCACATAGCCTTTCCATTCAGATTCTTGCATATTAGGTGGCACAACATCAGAAATATCAACCCTGTCCTCCCCACCTATTTTGCTAAAATGCTTTTGCTTGAACCGGTATTTGTGATCTTTATACCGGTTTGCAGCATATTTCTCAATGCCTGCCCTCAGGCCTTCGTGGGGAGTCATATCAAAATACATCTGCAAATTATGAAAACAAATAGCTTAGTGTATATATATTTAATCACTGAATTTAATTATCAAAGACTTAACCTGTAAGTCAGTCCAGATAGTCGCCTTCAAATCTGCAGGTATCTTTCTCCAGCTCTTGTAGTTTTGAGGAAATCTGTCAACGATTGTGCCAACCAGTGAAGCAAAGGTCGCCTGATTGACACCCACAGGTTTGTAGGTGTCATGCGTACCTTGCTCAAATTCAATTGTGAGCAAATTTCCTTGTGAATTTCTCTTTCGCATACCTTGAAGTGTGGTCTTTCCACGCTTTCCTTGTCCTGCAAATTGATAATAGTATAAAAATTCTATGTAAATTATATATTTTCATTTTAAAAGATAATAGTATAAAAAATTCGTCATACCTCGTCCGCTGCCGCTGACGGAGTCATCACTGACCTCGCACTGTCGTGGCGGCTGCCACGATCGATCATCATCGGGAGGACCACCACCAGGTGGACCACGGCCATAGGTATCCTCACCGTGACCTCGGGCCACGTCTGCCATCTGTAAAAAAGATTATATAAGTATACAAATATACCGCAATTGAATCATTAGCTAAACACACAATTGAAAAAAACAATTCAATAAACATAATAGATCGAACATAATAAATGATTCGGTTAAAATTAAAAATTACAATTAATCGGATTCATCGGTGTGATAAGAATCTTCTCCACAATCATTATTAAATTCGTCTGATTCATCATCTGAATTATCAGAAACGTCAACAGCTTGGTCTGCATCGTCGTCTTCACCCTCATCCGTATCTTCATATGTCTTGTCCTCTACATTAACATGCTCAAGGGAAACATCGACTTCTGCAGCTTCATCTCTACTCATACCATCATAAGTTAAATTATCTAAGTCAGCAGATAACAAAAGCTCAGATGAAGTGCTGCCATGAATTAAATCTGCTTCATTATTTTCCATTATAATATCTCGGTCCCAAATCTTCTCATGATTCACCTCTTGGACGACCTTCCAATGTCTGATTGATTGAACTCTTTGACTGGCTTTAGACGGTTCGTCAAGATAAAAAACTTGCTCTGCTTGTGTTGCAAGAATGTATTGGTCATTTGTAAACCATTCAGTTTGGGTAGAAATACTGGTTATGTTATTCTTAATGACACAAAGTTTGTTGTTATTAGTTTTAAACCATTTACATCGAAACAACACAACCTTACAACGGTCTAGATAGCCTAGCTCCAGAATCTCTTCCAACAAACCGTAATACTTTGTTCCATCTTGACCAGTTGTTGAGATGCCGCTATTTTGAGTTGTACGGCGTACGTCTCGGCTATGAACTACAAATCTCACACCGTTAACTATACAAGCGGTGTAAGAGTTTGCATGTCGTGGTCCATTTGCTAAAGCAAATAACTGACTAACACTAGATTCATCATTTACTCGCCGACGGTTGATCTATTTGAAATAAGAGAAAATTAGGAAAATTTTATAATCGGTTTGTATAATCGGTTTTATACACAAATGAGTTTACCTTCTGTTTAAACCAGTTAGGAAAATTTGCTTCCAAGTCAGTTCCATGCGGCATTTGAGTAATAAATTCACTATAAATAATGTTACTTGCGTTAATAATAATCACTATAAAGATAACTTACGAAAACACAACCCGAAATAGAAAATACTTACTCTTTGTATTCTTCGATCTCGGAGGTGTTGTTAAGGACAAACCAATTTAGATTTGCCCAAAGCACACCATCCATGCTGATAGGTGTGCATAGCGATTGGAAGACATAAAACTCACGTGTGGGAACTGGGGCGTCTTCGTTTCTGTTCGGCCGATTAAATCTCGTCGGTACACCGTCAAGATACCTTGAACAGAAAGTTAAGGCTTCATCTGCGACATACCCCTCCGCAATAGAACCTTCGGGCCTAGCCTTATTTCTAACATAATTTTTCAGCTTTTTCATGTATCTTTCAAATGGATACATCCACCTCATATAAACTGTCCCACCTTGAATGGTCTCCTCAGGTAAATGCATAACCAAATGAATCATTATGTCAAAAAATGACGGATGAAATATTTGCTCGAAAGAACATAAAATTTTAATCAGCTTCTCCTCAATGTCAGATAACATCAAGTTCCGAGCACAAAGTTGCTTAAAGAATAAGCACATCTCAATTATTGGTGTTGAAATGTTTTTATCCAAGTACGCTTGAGCACCAATCGGAAGCAACCGTTGCATCATTATATGATGATCATGTGATTTCATCCCCGTTATTTGGGTATCATTATCGGTTACCTTATGTTTAAAGTTAGAGCCAAAGCCATCAGGTAGTTTACTTCCTTAATGAATTGATAAAAAAGACTCCTTTCGGCGTTTGAGAAAGAGAACTTGGGATGAGGCTTTGAGAGCTTACCGCGACCGTTATCTACAAGCCACAAGTCACGTCGAATGTTCCATTGTTCTAACACCATTCTTGCCTTATTAGTGTCTTTGGATTTTTCCTTGTTCATCATCAACGTATTCAACAAACTCTCGCACACATTCTTTTCGATATGCATGACATCTAAATTATGTTTTAGTTGAATTGAAGACCAATATTCAAGCTCGAAGAAAATAGAACGCTTGGTCCAATTCAATTCAACATTGGAATCACGTTTTCTCTTCTTACCACCAAACTGAATATGTTTCCCAGAAATACGGGGCGGCAATTTATTAAGTTGTTCCAAAATCTGATCATTAGTTTTCCTGTTAGGAGGACGTCTAGTCTCGTTCTTACCATTGAATGACTTGTCCTTCCTCCATTTATGATTTGTTGGTAACCATCTTCTATGCCCAACATAAGCAGTTTTTCCCAATACATGAACAGATGAAGTGTCTTCCTTACATGTTGGGCATGCAAAGTAACCTTGCCCACTCCAACCAGACAAGCTACTACGAGCAGGGAAATCATTGATAGTCCATAAAAGCATTGCACGCAATGTGAAGAAAGTGTTTGTAACCGCATCTTTTGTCACGACTCCGTCCGACCAAAGACTTTTCAATTCATCAACCAATGGTCTTAAAAAAAGATCAATGTCCTTCCCAGGTGATTTAGGGCCAGGGATTAATAACGTTAGCATGAATGAAGACTCTTTCATACATAACCATGGCGGCGTATTGTATGTTGTCAATATTACCGGCCACATACTATACGACGTACTCATGTTCCTAAATGGATTGAAGCCATCAGCAGCCAACCCTAATCTAACATTTCTAGGTTCTTTGACAAAATCAGGATACATTGAATCGAATTCTTTCCATGATGTACCATCCACCGGGTGACGTAACTTACCATCTTCCGTGCAACGTCCAGAAGCATGCCATGTCATATGCTTTGCAGTGTGTCTTGAGCTATAAATACGCTTTAATCTAGGAATTAATGGAAAGTAACGCATAACCTTGTTGGCAACTTTCTTCCCCTTAGTGTTTGCGTCCTTCCATCTACTTTCATAACATATTGGACATTTTTGCAAATCTTTGTTATCCTTCCCCCAAATAAACAACAGTCGTTCTTACAAACGTGGATCGATTCATATCCTAACCCAACTTTCTTCATTATCTTCTTGGCTTCATAGTTTGACGGTGGGATTTTAGCAAGCGGAAATGCAGTTTTCAGAAATTCTAACAATTGGTCAAACAATGTATCGGTCCATTTATTGATGGCCTTCATGTGACTCAGTTTTGCCAAGAAATCCAATGAAGACATCCCGTCACAACCAGGGTATAGTTCGGTGTCGGCAAGTTTCAGTAATTCAGTAAGTTCATCATTTGTATCACTCGGTGTATCTGTTGTGTTCATTGGCTCGTCGTCGTCGTATGTGTTGTCCTCTTGTGGGACATTCTCCTGACGAACATCGTTAATAAAATCATGTATTGGGTCTGTCGTTTGAGGTATGACTGGAACTACCGGTGACGGAACATATGATTCACCATGATGCGTCCACGTTTTGTAAAATCAGCAAAAACCATTATTATGTATATGGCGCTCTATTGTTGGAAGAGGAAACCAATAACTGTTATTGCAATTATTACACGGACACCGAGCTTTATTTTGGCCATTCGTATAATTCTTACACCTTTCCATGAATGCTTTAAGACCAATCAGATATTCTTTAGAAAATTTATTTTCTAAAGTAGTCTAAGTCTTATCAATCGTCATAACTATGTCTACAAACAAATATTAATTATCTTAACACATCCATACATAAATACACATATACATCTATTTTAATCACAATTTAACATACATACACACATACACATATACATCCATACACAAATACACATATACATCCATTTTAATCACAATTCAACATACATATACACATACACATATACATCCATACATAAATACACATGTACATCCATACACATATACATATACATCCATTTTAATCATAATTTAACATCCATTTTAATCTCAATTTAACATACATACACACATACACATATATATCCATACATAAATACACATATACATACACATATACATCCATACAAACATATACATACATTTTAATATATACACATACACATTCATACACAAATTACACATATACATTCATACAAAAATATACATATACATCCATTTTAATCTCAATTGAACATATATACACATATACATCCATACACAAATACACATATACATAATTCAGATATACACACATACACATATACATCCATACACAAATACACATATACATCCATTTTAATCACAATTCAACATACATATACACATACACATATACATCCATACATAAATACACATGTACATCCATACACATATACATATACATCCATTTTAATCACAATTTAACATCCATTTTAATCTCAATTTAACATACATACACACATACACATATATATCCATACATAGATACACATATACATACACATATACATCCATACAAACATATACATACATTCTAATATATACACATACACATTCATACACAAATTACACATATACATTCATACAAAATATACATATACATCCATTTTAATCTCAATTGAACATATATACACATATACATCCATACACAAATACACATATACATAATTCAGATATAAACACAAAGTTATAAAACTGCCTATAGTCACACAATTGCTAATAAAACCTAAATTCAAGTTACACTCTCTTAAACCAAAGAGCTTATTGTGTAATCAGGCTTGTAATAACATACATCCATACACACATCTATATCCATACACATCTATACACGTACAAATACACATATATATCCATACACATACACATATACATCCAACATAACTCTAATTTCAGATCCTAACCATTTTTAACACAAGAATTTTTTTTAAAAAAATTAGTTATTACCTTTTTCATAACCGAATACCTTTTTTGCGGCGATATATCGTCGCAAAATGTGTTTTGCGGTGACACAGTTTTTATTATATTTATTTTTTATATTTATTTTTAATTATTTTTTGCGACGAAACTCTTTTGCGACGAAATTATCGCCGCAAAAACTAAGGCGGGAAATTTTCCCACCGACTAAAAAATTCAGGAAAATTGTAAAAAAACTTGAATATATTTTTTGCGACGAAACTGAATTGACGCAAAAAATAATATATTTTTAATCACATAAAATAAATTAAAAAACCTTTTTTGCGGCGATAATATCGTCGCAAAAAATAAATTTGACTAGAAAAGTCAAAAAGCAAATTATTTTTGTCGTTTAGTTAGTTTTTTGCGACGAATCCTTTATCGCCGCAAAAAACTTAGTCGCAAAAAATCAATTTCCTTGTAGTGGTAGAGTATTTTTCTTTTTCTACAATATAGAAACCTATTTTTTTACAATGATGCTATATTTTTACTGATTGTTTTAATGATATGTATGTAATTTGTTCAAGGACTTATAAAGTGCGCACACACATGTGTGTTTCAAAATTGGATATGGTATGTAAGTGGTTCAAGAATACAAACACTACCGATCAATCGATCATTGTCATTAGCCAGGACATATTCAAGAGATTATGTGCTCACGACAAAAGTTGATTTGGAAAGAAATAGTAGCCGTTGCAAGGCAAAGAATTGACATTTGTTCCAATGGTTTTAAGAACAAGCCTAATGATTGTAAAACTTATTTGTTAATAACAATATGTGTTTTTTTTTGTGAGTAATGAACAATAATTTGTCCCTCCGATCACAGCTTGCAACATGACTGATCATTTTTTGCTTTTTTTTTTATTTACCACTAAAAATGTCATGTTAAATACGAGCCAGTAGAGTTAATAAAAACAAATGTCACGTCCTAGTGGTTGGCGTTTGGTCTTCTATTCCATGCTACCAAGTTCGAGACCCAACCCTCACCACACCCCGTTCACCCTTGATATACTCTTGATGTTTTCCCTTTCTATTTTTTTATGTTTCATTTTGTTTTTGTTTAAGTTTATTAGATTTCAGTTTTTTTTTTTTTAAATCTTCTAGCAGTGTTTTCTTGGATTCTTTATTTTCCTTATTTTTTTTTCTATTTTCGCATGGTTTCTAATTTTTATTTTCTTTTGTTTTTGAGTTTGGTTTTTCTTTAATTTTAAATCTTTTATTATTCTTGATTTATTTATTATTTAAGTAAATTAATTTTACTTAAATTCCAAATTTAGTTTATATAAATTAAATCACTTAACAAGATAAAGTTTGAATTGCTAAATTTGAGTTTTGTCTTTTGGTTATTCGATTTTTCAATCGTTGCAATACATACATTCTGATAGTTAATTAACGAAACCTTACAACTTTGTATATTCTCGTTGTGTACTTTTACCCATCGCTGAAGCTTGCGTTATTTTGCTAGTTAAATAGCAATTAACAATTAATATACAAAACTTTTATACAATGCTTTCAAAGTAGTTTTTAAACAATGCTTTCACAATTAGTTGGACACTGAAATGTTCATCTTACTAGTCCACTAGTTAGATCGAATTTAAAAACCAAACGATTTTATAAATATTATAAAAAAAACTAGACTATAATATCTAGTTCAATAAATTTATATGAATATACCTTATTCGGTATAAAATTTCAATTTTAAAGAATTAGATAAATACAATGTGAAGCCTAAAGTATAAAATTAATTTAGTGAATAAGATTTTTAAAATCAAAATAAAATAAATACAAAATAAGTTGCAATCCGATCTAATGGCCACCTTACGTACGGTACATGTTAGGCTCTATTATACATATTTTTTTCTTGAAAGAAAGGAGAGCATCCAAGAACGCCAGTATGCTCACTATTATTGTGCATTCTTTTTAAGTTTTAAAGATTATTCCGTCTTCCATTATTATTTACGGGTATCGTAATGATCAATCATTTTAAAGACTCCAACTTTGCTTCATCCACTTTCTGCATATTTAATTATTATATATGTTCTTACCATGTGCAATACCTCTAAGAGAATGCTATGTTGACTAGCTTCATGCCACGATACATTGTATTATGGTACAAATAAAAAGTACACACATTATTTGTTGATTGGTTTTCCAACTAAATAATGAGTGTTGTAGTTTTATAACCATACCGTTTAATCATATTTTAATTTTATAAAAAATATAGTTGAAGTGAACAAAATTTATGTAGTTGTTAACCATGTGGACTGGTATACATACATTTATCTCTACAATGATTAAAAGTAAATTAAAATTTATCACTACGAAAGTAAAGGGAAGGTTTTAGTAATTGGTGACATTAAATTAATGGTGCGTATAGATTTTTGATAACAAATATATAATTAGTATAAAGTTAAATATGCAAATAAGGCCAAAAGAAGAAATATAAGTAGTTGGTCATCAATTTTTAATATATTTTAGTTTGTTTACTCTGTAACGTTACAATAAACCGGTCCACCTGCCACCGGAGCACCGGCCGACCGATCACCGGAGCACCGACCGACGTCTCATCGGCCACCGGGAAGCTCTCGCTTGATCATCATAGGAAGCACCGAAGCACCACCTCCATCCCGTCACAGTTACCAACACCACGAACACCGCAACTCCACCTTCACCGCCTCACCTCCCCATCTCCATCTTCACGCCTCTCCCCATCGTCTCCGCCATCTCCACCTTCACCGCCTCACTATCCCATCACCGCACCTGTCGCACCACCCACCCACCACAACCGTCGCACCATCCATCACAGCAGTCGCCGACCTGCCACCTGCCACCATCAACCCATACCACCAGCCGACCCAACCCATACAACCACCACCACCACAGCCTATAGACAAGCAGACCCCATCAGCAGCCTATAAAACCACCACCACCATAGCCCATACAACCACCACCAGCACAGCCCCACCGCCTGCCGGGGCTCTTGCACATTTGGTGAGATCCCTCCATCTTGTGTCTTCTTACCTGTCTCTTTTAACGTTCTTTAATTAGATCTCTCCATCTTGAGTCTGATATAATTCTTGTCTATTTCTCTGCTGACCGTTTAGTTCTGTGGTTTGTGCATAATTGATTAGTTGTTATATCTTGCTGATTAGTTGTATAATTGTTAGTGTTTTCCTATTAATTGCTGAGTAAGTTGTATATTGTTGGTTGAGTTTGTGTGTTGATCATTTGTGGCTTGTTGTCTTCATGTCTGGTCAACCTTAGATTTGTTCTCCAGATAGGCTTCATTGGCTTACTGTAAGGTCTTGATTACTACGTGTGCCCCTAGCGTATTGTTGACCACGTGTGACAGTTCCTGTTGATTGTGCTTTACTTGTGCTTGGTTTCTTTCTAGTGTGTTGTCCGTGTTTTATTGTTTGGTGGTTTTAGTAGACTCTGTCTGGTATAATAGATAGTACGAGCCAATATGCTGCCCCGAGATCATGTTCGGTGAGGAGAGGTGTGAAGACAGGGAATAAGGTTTGTAGATTAAGAGTGGCATCGTGGAATGTAGGAACCCTAACTAGTAAGTTACTAGAGTTAATTGATGTGCTGAAGAAACATAGGGTCCACATAGCATGCCTGCAGGAGACTAGATGGCGGGGTGGGAGATCAAAAGAGTGCAATAGTTATAAACTATGGTATTCAGGGTCTGATGGAGCTAAAAACGGAGTAGGTTTTGTAGTTGCTAAGGAACTCCAAGATAATGTAGTGGAGGTGAGAAGATACAATGATAGAATTATGTTGTTAAGAATAGTAATAGGAGATGAGGTAGTGACGGTAGTTAGTGCGTATGCACCACATGTTGGACTAGAGGAAACGGAAAGAAAAACGTTCTAGGAGAGTTTAGACCACGTTATGGGTGACATACCTAGAGAAGAAAAGTTATACATAGGAGGAGATTTTAATGGACATATCGGAAAGGATAATGAGCATTTCCAACTGGTGCACGGAGGCTACGGGTATGGTCTTAGGAATGACGGCGGTAGGGAGCTTCTTGAATTTGCAGTAGCGCATGACTTAGGCATCATAAATTCGTTCTTTAAGAAAAAAGACTCGCATCTAATCACGTTCAGCAGCGGCGGGAGACACACGCAGATAGACTATTTATTGATGAGGAGAGAAGATCATAGCTCGTGGAAAGACTGTAAAACAATCCCGGGAGAGACGTTGTGACGCAACACCATATGTTGGTGGCGGATATACGCGTCAAGAGGCCAATTACCCAACGGAACAAGAGAGTTACACCCAAGATCAGATGGGGCCAGCTCAAAGACGAAAAGATTACCATTTTTAGAGATAAAATCATACAAATGAACCAAACTGGGCCACAGGAAGATGCAAACCAAAAGTAGGAGGTTATGGCAACTAGGCTCATCCAAGCAGCTAAAGAAACGCTTAGAGTTACAACAAAAAGGACAGTTGGTCATAAGGAATCATGGTGGTGGAACGAAAATGTACAGGAGAAGATACGTATCAAACAACAAAGTTTTAGAGAGCTCATACGCTGTAACAATGAGGAAGAACACGTAGAGCTAAAACAAAAGTACAAGGAGGCTAAGAGACAAGCGAAAAATCGGTGTCAAAGGCAAAGAACACGGCGTATGAAATGATGTATAAGCGATTAGAGACGAAAGAAGGAGAGCATGACATGTTTAAGATAGCCAAGGCAAGAGAAAGAAGAAGACAGGACCTGAGAATGGTCAAGTTCATAAAGGCTGCGGATGGAAAGGTTTTGGTGAAGGAGAAAGATATCAAGGTGAGATGGAAAACTTACTTCGATAACCTATTTAACAATAGGAATCAAAATCAACAAACTGAGGTAGATAGAACAACTCAAACAACGCAACAAAACGAATGCTATTGTAGAAGCATCACAGTTGACAAAGTTACAAGAGCTATGAAGAAAATGTGAAGGGCTAAAGCGGTGGGGCCAGACAATATACCGATTGAAGCGTGGAAATGCCTGGGTGATGAGGGTCTCAAATGGCTAACAGATTTATTCAACACTATCTTTAAGACATGGAAGATGCCAGACCAGTGGAGAACCAGTGTCATAGTCACCATATATAAGAAAAAAGGAGATATCCAAGGTTGCGAAAACTACAGGGAATAAAGCTATTGAGTCACACGATGAAACTATGGGAAAGAGTTATTGACACGAGAATTAGACGGGAAACCCAGATAGCAATAAACCAATTTGGATTTATGCCAGGACGCTCTACGACAGAAGCCATACACGTCATAAGACGGATAATGGAGAAATATAGAGAAAAGAAAAGGGACCTCCATATGGTATTCATCGACCTAGAAAAGGCCTATGACAGTGTACCGCGACAACTAATTTGGCAAAGTCTACGACTTAGAGGGGTACCAGAGATGTACATCAAATTAATTAAGGATATGTATGACGGAGCAAAAACGTGTGTGCGAGCACCGGTAGGAGACACAGACTCATTCTCAGTGGAAGTGAGACTCCACCAAGGATCGGCATTGAGCCCATTTCTCTTCGCACTAGTGTTGAATGAGATGACTAAGTCTATACAACAGTTAGTCCCGTGGTGCATGCTCTTTGCGGATGATATTGTCTTAATATCAGAATCTAAGATGATGCTTAACGACAAGCTAGAGCAGTGGAGAGCAGCGCTGGAGAGTAGAGGATTAACGATAAGTCGCTCTAAGACGAAATACATGCATTGTAACTTTGGTGGCGACGAGGAAGAGGACACCCAAATCAGTATCCAGGGTATGCCGGTCCCACGGATATCTAGGTTCAAATACCTGGGCTCGTACCTGCAGGAGGACGGAGAGATACACAGCGATGTAGCTCACCGTGTCCAAGCAGGATGGTGCATGTGGAGAGCAGCATCAGGGATCCTATGTGATAAGAGGTTTCCAGCAAAACTTAAGGGAAAACTATACAGAGTGGCGGTACGCCCAGCTATGCTATATGGAACAGACTGCTGGGCCATAAAGAAATCACACGAGAAACAAATAGAGGTTGCGAAAATGCGAATGCTAAGGTGGATGTGTGGCCATACAATACTGGATCGGATAAGAAACGAAGTGTTTCGACAGAAGTTAGAAGTGGCTTGTATTGCAGATAAAATACGAGAGGGAAGATTAAGGTGGTATGGACATGTCAAGAGGAGATCAATGGCAACACCGGTCAGAGCAGTGGAGAACATCATCATAGAGGGTAGGATGAGTAGAGGAAGACCTAGATTGACTTGGGAAGAGATAATTAGGCGACATATGGTACACTTGCACCTTTCTGAGCACATGATCGAGGATAGGAGCGAGTGGAGACGTAGAATTAAAATTAAGGACTTTTAGTGGTTTCTGTAGCTAGGAAGGGACTTTGATTACTTGTTACGGGGCCTGATGTGTATGTAGTATACTTCGACCTTTTTAAGGAAAACTTGCTGCTTCCCTGATGCATGCTTGTTCATTTTATATTTCTTTTGGTGATATTTTAATGTTTGCTGTATGATGGGTGCGGCATCATATATCATATAGCATATATCGTATGTTTGATTATATGTTGATTTGCTAGCTTTATTGCTTTTGTTATTGAGCCGGTGGTCTCTTTGGAAGCGGTCTCTCTACCTATCTGGATAGAGGAAAGACTTGCCACCACCTACTCCTCTCAGACCCTGCTCTTGAGTGGGATATACTGAGTTTGTTTGTTTGTTTGTTTGTTTGTTTAATTATATAAAAATCCTAGAATTATATACTTTTTAACTATGTTTATAATGCTATATTACTTTGAAAACGATATTTATTAACAGGGTTGATTACAATGATGAGTTAAGATTCACCTTCTTATGGGGTTAAGGGAGTGGCAACTTTTGCTTTGTTGCAATGAGTTTTGATTGCCAATGTTTAACCAAGAATCAAATATTTATAGATATGGATTCACCTTTTGCGTCTACACATTTTGAAAATGCATCCAACTTTAATTTGTAGGTTTGACAAACGGTTGTAATTCATTTTGTTGCACATGTATATAATGGTGTGTGTAACCCATTACAATAATGATAGGTCCATTACAGCTTTGATCAACAATGGTAACAAGTTTTTATACAAAAGTATATAACAGTGCATCCACTTTATAGATATAGACAATACGTCGGCTTGCAACTAGGATTAGTTTTATCATTATAAACAGTTTAAAAATCGATTAGAAACCAATTTGTAATTTTGAATCGAGTCTAACTCGGATTCCTTTTCAAAATCAGAATTCAAATCGGTTTGCATCATAGTTTCTCAAATTCGGTTTGAAATGTTCATTGTTTGTTGTCCACACACAGTGGAACTTTGATAAAACCAAGGTGGGTGGGGCAAAAACATGATCATAATAATATTCCTTGTGCATTTCGTGAGGCTATTTACATTTCATTTCAATCCTTAGAGTATATGATAAATAAAGTGGTATTATTCATGATTCGACAACTACATTATTTGGTCCCAACAAAATATTGCCCTTACGTACTCTTTGAAAGGATAATACTTAGATCTAGCTATCAAGACAAACATATATATTCGACGGATGGTTCGTCGTGGTCCGATGGTAAACCAAAGAAAAAGACACCTTGAGTGGCGGTCCAATTTTGATCAAAGATTATTTGTTTACCTTTACATGTAGTGTATTAGATGGTCGGCTAGGAATAATACCATGTGACCGAGACATAAATGCTTCCGGTGAGTGGTCCAATGGTTTTGAGGTTTACATTAGGTATGAAACGATAAATTAATTGGGGTAAAAGGGTTAACATATGATAACTAGTAGACGTAAAGCAATTGCGTTAAAAACTTAAAATGGTTACACGTGTTCACCGATAGGGTGGGGTCGTTGATAATATTATGAATTTATATACAAATGAAATTATGGAATAAGTTCCTGTCAAAACGCTAAAGTTAAGTTTGACACGAAAGTACACTAGTAATTTTTTAATAACACATTTTAGAATTTTATAAATAGAAAACAAAATATGTTTTAAAAAAATATATTATTAGGGAAAAAAATTCAATTGTGTGTGAAACCAAATCAGAAACACACATAAATCATTCATACATTACGTGTGCTTGAAGCACTGGTATCTTACTATTTACAAGAGTTAGTAAATCTATTTATTATAATAAACAGTAATTTGGTATGACATGTGTCATCAACATAATTCTTCTCATCAAAATTTTCCTCATTATCTCTCCTATTAAATAATTACCTTAATTACTAATAATGTTATTTAACATTTTTTAGATTAAAATACTTTTTTATAAATTAAGGAAAAGATTTTTTGTTAATGCTATTTCTAAATAAACAAATGTTTATAAATAATATTTTTTTCTAAATATCAATCTTTTTTAAAAATATGATATATTATAAAATTAGTGTTTTTAAAGAGTAAATTATTTAAAAACCAAAAATAATTTAATTTAGGAGTTATGATAATGGAATATTTTAAAAAATGGTATTTTTATAAGTTAGTTTTATAACAAAATGTTATTTTTTTGAAAAAATTAAAACAAAATTAAAAAAATTGATATCACTGTTTTATTACTTATAGTAATTACTCATATGTAATTTCATTCATATCATATCTTGGAATATCATTTTATTTTTAATAAATTTTATTATATTAATATTTTATTTTTTTAACCCGTGTATTACACGGGTTTTCTAAAGCTAGTGCGTTATAAACTTATAACTAGCATATCCAACTAGCGATCCGTCATGAGGTATATTACAAAAAAATCCATTATGTTAAAATGATACACAAATGCCCGTCGATGAATAAATGTAAAGGTATAATAAAATATATATTAAGTTAACTATAAATTATGTGTTAAACAAATATGTGAACATTTATCATAAAAAAATCTATAGATGGCTAATGAAATTGTTTAACAACAATTAATGTATAAAATGTCAGATTTGTGTTATCATCGTAGTCCGTAGAGAAGAAATAGATGTTTTGTTTACTTATACGTTATTTAATATAATATTTAGCACTACAAATAATACAAAGAGATGAAACATGTAAATGATGTTATAAAAGAAAAAAAAGAAAAAAAGAAAAAGAAATCGATAATATCAAACCCAGGTGAGGTATATGGGGTAAGGGCAACGAGTGGGATAATTGGGCACTTATGTTTTATTTTCCTTGATTACATCTTTCAAGAAGAAAACAAAATAAAATTTAAAAAATATTTAAATAGAAAGTGTACTTTTACTATAAAGTGAGAAAAGATATAATGAGTAAAAAAAGTCATAAAAAAATTATATCTTACAATCTAAATCGAATTTTAAAAAAGTAATTCCGAGCTTTTGTTGCCCTAGTCGTCCTTACTAAGAAAAAATAAACCGAAAATATAAAACTAAAAAAACACAATGACGTCATCATGTCATTATGAAAGATACAATGACGTCATTGTGTCATTATAAAAGACACAATGACGTTATCGTGTCATTATAAAAGACACAATGAAATCGTTGTGTCATAAAAAGACACAATGAATTTTTTTTACTTTTTTTCTGAAAAGGACGACGAGAGAAACAGAGACTACGAAGTACTTTTTTGAAATAGGTTTTAGATTGTAAGATACAATTTTTTTGTGACTTTTTTACCATAATCGTGTCTTCTCACACTTTATAGCAAAAATACATTTTGTATAATAACCTCACCCATAGAATAAAGTAGTGACCAAGTTTACAACAAATATATGAAGAGTATCCTATATATCATGTTTCCATTGCTAATTCATCTTAAAAATTGTCATGAGTTGCATTGCTAAATGATATTAAATCCGTTGCAAGTTCTCTTAGCAAATCCTTCTCGATATATTCTGTCGCAACTTTGGTCGTAACGGTTTGTTATAATTAATTATTGTCACTAAATTAGTCGCAAATTTGTAACCTTCGTATTTATGATCTTAAAATTCTTTGAAAACTTGACGGCGGGAATCTTTTTTGACAGACCTGGTTGGAATCGTCTAAACTTCATATCAGTGACGGCTCACCCATCAAGTCCGTCAAAAACTCATTCCCACTTACAATCTTGATAGAGCATGAGATGAAATCTTATTTGAAATCTTATCATTAGTATCACTCACGGATTACTAAGGGCAAGTACATTGGAAAGTAGTTCCCAAAAACAATGACCAAATATCAATTTCCTAGTGTCGCTAGCTAGTTCATCGGTAATCCACTGGTGATAAGCTCAACTTTCTGGGTTACAGTATGTGTTATTTATCTTTACGGTTGAATTACCAACGGGTATTTTATCTTGTTGGTAACAACTAGTCGATTACTTTACCTAGTTAGATTAGTAAGTGTCCCATTTCTTTTTCTCAAGAACGCATCGATGTGCTTAAAAGCCTTTAAAAGTGATCAAACAAAGATAATATTGGATGGTGGTCAAGTAGCCATCGGAACAATCATACATAGTATGAGATGACAGGTGAGAATATCTTTCCATATCGTCGAATTTTTTAAAAAAGCAGCCTAACAAAAGAATGGTATTTATTAATATCAATTGATAATGATAATTGGAAAGAGTGGTGGAGGATTTTCATTGAATTAAATCATATTTTCGTTAAATTTTTATTTTTAATTTAATATTAACACTTCTTTTTAAACGCGCCAATATTAAATCATTAATGGTTATTTTAAACAAGAGATAATAACAATCTAAGCTATACTAGGCCATGTGTTATGGTTTAATAAACATGAGTAAAAAGTGTTGTTACGTTGGTGAATCAAAACAAATAAAAAACACCTTTACCCCATGTTCGTGAGCAGTGGCAGCTTTACGGAGGCACACTCACCCCCTCGCTCAAGCCCTAAGAGGCCGGTGTTCCCTACCACGACCGCTGAGGTGGTAGCTCGTGCCCCTCACTCACGCTCACAACAAATAGTCTTTGTATGAGTATTAGTATGAGTATTAGTTTGATTAAAACTATATTGAAAGGATGCTTGTTAATCAAGGTGCTAGTTAACTATTTGGAGTGAATGATATTGAAAGTGCTTGTACCAACCCTCTCTTGTCCATTGCTTTTTTCATGACTAGTACCGGTCTATCATGATGGTGAATGTTGAATAGGTGTTTTTTTTTATAAATATAAAAGATTTTTAGTTTTATAAAATGATATTTAAGATAACTTGAGTTCCTTTTTTATTATTTTTATGTGTTTAAAAGCAAAATAGGTATTATTAATAATTCTCTTAGAAACCGGATAATAAAAATCTAACCTCATGTTTATTATTTTCTTTTTTTTCATTTCCTCAATCACCTCTGTCTTTATCGATGTATAATCTTAAGGTTCTTAAAAATACTTTCTCTTGATGACGATTACAACTTTATTTAATCTCCTTGGAGGAGTTGGAGCCTGATTGTAAAGATTTAAAACTTCAACAACCTAGAAATTAATACCTTTTTAACACGAATTAGTACACTACATACATTTAGATTAGTAGATTACCACACTAAAGTTTAATTCATCTGAAAATTTAGAAACCTTATCCGAATAAGATTAAACAATTACCAAAAACTACTATAGCCCGTTCCTTACCATATGGAAGTAGTTCACTTCATAAACCTCAATTCGATCTCATAATCTTTATTATTATCACAAAAAGATTCCAACAATGTAGGCATGCCCACCTTTAGATGGCACCTACTAGTTTAAGTCAATCCTTTCTAATTATTGATCTTTGGTTTTGGTTCATTACTAACTCGTGTATTATTCATGCGTCACATAACTTGTCCATTCATATGTTGCATAGTTATTGTTAACTAAAATAGCAAACAATGATATATAAGTTAGGGGCTGTTTGATTGCGCTGACTGAGTAAGATCTGACTGAGTAAGAAGCTGACCCAGTAAGAGGTTCTGACTGAGTCGGCATCTGACTTAAACTTGGCTGTTTGATTTAGTAGCTGACTGACTCTGCTGAATATACACACACATATACATACCCATCTACATACACATCTACACACCCATATACATATACATACCCATATATATATACATATACATACCCATATAAATACACATCTACATACCCATATACATACACATCTATACCCATATACATACACATCTACATACCCATATACATACACATCTACATACCCATATATACATACCCATATACATATACATATACATACCCATATACATACACATCTACATACCCATATACATACACATCTATACCCATATACATACCCATCTACATACACATCTACATACCCATATACATATATATGAGCAAACAAATCCAAAATATACATACACATCTGAGCAAATCAACATCCAAAATCAACCATCACCGACCGACATCTGTGACCTTCATCCTCCTTGGTCAAATCTTCGACCGAATCGATCGATTGATCGATCGCCACAACATCAAAAACCCAATCGATCGACATCCGTGACCTTCATCCTCCTTGACCTTCATCTCTGTCGACCGAATCGATCATTATCATCTTCAATCGATCACCGACCGCAACCAAAACCCCAATCCATTAATCGATCGCCACAGTATCAAAATCCCAATCGATTGATCGATCGCCACAGCAATAACCTAGACCGATGGAGGGAGTGCGACGGGGCTAGAGGGAGTGCGACGGGGGGAGGGGTGGTGGGTTGCGGTTGTCGGTGTCTAGGGGGGTGTCGCCGAGGGGGCTTGTGGCTGTGGGAGTCGCCGGTGATGGCTGGTTGTGGATGGGTTGTGGGTGTGAGTCGACGGGGGGAGGAAGAAGAGAGGCGCAGGGGGGGTTGTGGATTGGGTCAGAAGGGAGGAAATCTCTTACTCGGTCAGAACTCCGGTCGGGTCAGAAGCTTCAGACAGACGAATCAAACGCACTGACTGGCTGACCGGGACAGTCAGTCAGCAGTCAGACGTTGGGTCAGCTCTATCAAACAGGGCCTTAGGGTGATGTTATTATACAAATTGTATTTTTGCTACAAAGTGTGAGAATACACAATGAGTCTAAAAAAGTCACAAAAAATTATATCTCACAATCTAAATCGAATTTCAAAAAAAGTAATTCAGAGTCTATGTTACTCTCGTCGTCCTCTTTCTAGAAAAAAAAATAAAAAAATTTTTATTGTGTCTTTTTATGACATAATGATGTCGTTGTGTCTCCATAGTGACACAATGACGTCATTATGTGTTTCATAAATGACACAATAAAAAATATTAAAATTTTTATTTTTTTATTTTTCATTTATTTTTTTCTTAATGAGGACGGCTAGGGGAACAAAAGCTTGGAATTACTTTTTTGAAATTCGATTTAGATTGTGAGATATAATTTTTTTGTGATTTTTTTACTTATTGTGTTTTCTCACACTTTGTAGCAAAAATACACTTTGTATTTAAATATTTTTCTATAAATTATGTATTAATAGTGGCGGCTCAACAAGTTTTCAAATTAGAATTCATATCACCGGCAGCTCAGAATATATATATATATATATATATATATATATATATATATATATATAGAGAGAGAGAGAGAGAGAGAGAGAGAGAGAGGGAGGTTCCCCTAAAAAATAATTTTTCCCTAAGAATACTAAGAAATAATCTTAGCCTTCTAATTATCTAATTAAGGGCTAAGATCAAAGTGTAGGAAAAATAAGTAATCAAGGGTAGTTTGGGTATTTTATTATATTACCTACAATTATTGACTTTTTAAAATTTCCCCCCATTTTTTTAAATGCTAATAATTTTTTCATACGACATTATTTTTTTAAATAAATTACACTATAAAATCAAGCATTTTTTTCTCTTTAATTTGAGTATAGTATTACTATAGTTTTTTTACAAAAAAAATCAAATTATGTAAAAATTGTGCTACATTTTTAACGTTTTTGTGCTGCATTTTATAAAACAACACAAAGCTGTGCTGTATTTCATAAAACAGCACAAAGCTGTGCTGTATTTCATAAAACAGCACAAAGCTGTGCTGTATCTCATAAAACAGCACAAAGCTGTGCTGTATCTCATAAAACAGCACAAAGCTGTGCTGTATCTCATAAAACAGCACAAAGCTGTGCTGTATCTCATAAAACAGCACAAAGCTGTGCTGTATCTCATAAAACAGCACAAAGCTGTGCTGTATCTCATAAAACAGCACAAAGCTGTGCTGTATCTCATAAAACAGCACAAAGCTGTGCTGTATCTCATAAAACAGCACAAAGCTGTGCTGTATTTCATAAAACAGCACAAAAGCTGTGCTGTAATTCATAAAACAGCATAAAGCTGTGCTGTATTTCATAAAACAGCACAAAGCTGTGCTGTATTTCATAAAACAGCACAAAGCTGTGCTGTATTTCATAAAACAGCATAAAGCTGTGCTGTATTTCATAAAAACAGCACAAAGCTGTGCTGTATTTTATAAAAACAGCACAAAGCTGTGCTGTATTTCATAAAAACAGCACAAATTGTGCTGTATTTACTTCTAGATGGTTTTGATATCCTATTTCATGTTGTAAATGGACTCGGAACATACGATTAACACTTCCGGTTGAATTTTGATTCTTTTTTCCGATCCGACTAATCGTGAATTCATAAGTGAATTTATTGTATTTTATTGATTTCAGATGTCTACTCTACACAGGTCCTTCTGCGTAATTAGCGCTTAATGTGTTGTATGCATATCTGCTCATAGTATTAGATTTTTGAAGGTATATTGCCACAATAAATAGCATCTGTACTTGTTTTTTTATTTGGGTGAGCGATAATGAAGGAAGAGCTCCACGATCTGACTTACACACATACAATTGAGAGAGTAAACCCAGATGCCTGTATATGTACTTTTATTATGTGAATTATTTTCAACTAGCATTTTGTTTGAATCCATAATAACGTATTCTACAGTTGCAATTACATTTACGTGACATGCTTAGTAAATTTGTGTTTTAGTTTGACATGTTAAGCCTCCTTGCAGCCAATGTTCTCAGAACCGGATCGGACGTCGAACCGGACGGCTTACTGGTTTGGTGGTCGGACCGGTCAGACCGGTCGGACCGGATGGACCGGATTTAACTATATTTTAATTATATTTATATATGTAATTAAATATAAGTAATTTATATATGATTTATACATATATTTTATAGTTATATATAAAACTTAACTATATTTGTATATACAAAGTACTAATTTATGGTTTAACACCCCGTTTTTACCCACTAAAATCAAAAAAAAAAAAAAAAAAAAATTCAAAATCCGGTCGGACCCGAACCGGTTGGCCGGTCCAACCGCCGACTCGGTTCGAACCGGCCGGTTCAACGCTCCAAAAACGAACCACCCTCGACCGGACCGGACAGGCCTCCGAATCCCGGTCGAACCGGTCGGACCGGCCGGTCCGATCCGATCCTAACAACATTGCTTGCAGCAAATTGTATTATTAGTTGGTGACATGTTAAAAAATATAGCACAATATAGCATATAAAAAAATCTAGTACATTACATTCGAATTTGTGCTGCATTTTGATAAAATACAAAAGGGACTAATGAGTGTGTTTTAGGACCATAATGCCCTTTAACCCTAATTTGAAGAGTGCCACATGTAATCTCCTTATTCCTTCTTAGCCTACTTAATTAGGCAAAACTTATTTTTATTTGAACCTCTACCTATATATATATATATATATATATATATATATATATATATATATATATATTTATTTATTTATTTAATTTGTATGGCTACCTTGTGTCTCACCGGGCGGTGTGTTTTACCTAATTACCTTTGGTCCCATTTTATCGATCATGAGAAACTAGGAATGCTTAATTACAATCTATGACATATTCGTCAAAAAATCATTATAAAAAGTTTCAACACATATATCATTTAAACTTTAGATGTATATTTCAAGTTACCTAACAAACGAATTGAAGTTCAAATTTTCGATCTAGAGTGATCAAAGCAAACTCTAAGCGGTAGGTAAGCACACTACACCATCCTTTAGCTTCTTTGACCTTCTTCTCAATGGTCTTTGAAAGCAGCTTAGCCATCATAATAATTGGCTTTGAGCTAGACAAGATTCCCTATTCGTGTCGATCTTGGGAATAATCAAGAAGATGAACGTGAACGTTGCTTTAAGAACAACGCAAACACCTCACTCATACACGTGTATTTGAACTCGGCCAAAGAAACAAAATATGCTCTCTTGCATACCCGAAATTGAATTGTACAAATGAACAAAACACTACGTACCAAACACAATTAATAATCATAGTCTTCCTCCTCATCCACATCCCCTCACTTCCCGCGTAAGTGACCTAGAATCAAGTAATACCAACATACATGAAAAATAAAATCAATTCACGTTAACCTGGAAACCAAGTTCCCATTTCCAACCTTATATCTAAAAGCATGTTTTTTTCGTAAAGTCCAGACAGATTTAACATTAACTCTTCACAGTTTTTTGTTGCAAGATAACTAGTATATTTACATCTTTTATGATATGTTATGTCGTTAAAAGTGTAATTCAGTTGATATTTAGCTATATTAAAATACTCGTCTGGCAGAAGAATATATGGTTAGTTATAATTGTTGGCAAAAGTATAGTTAAATTAAACATTGATTATTGTCGGATTTTAGATGGTCTAAATTATATACGAAATATTTAAATTCATATGTTAGTATTTTCTATGTTTTCATTATTAAAGGTTACATAAACATTGATAAATTTAGAGTCATTTTGACCACGTTAAGTAGAGAATGTATTATTTTTTGCTAATAACTTGCAATATATTATGAATAGTACACATAAGAAAATAGCATTTTCTTTTAAGAAATAATAGAAATATTAATTAGATAACAAATATCAATATATATAGAATAGAAATATTGTATACATGTATACATAATAAAAGAGCTAAAATTAAAAATTGTAAAGAGATGCATCCTAGCGACAATCTTGGTTGGCATGGATTCGCTTAGGAAGAGAATCATATTATCATGTATGGCTTATAGTCCATACAACTTTATTTGGAATCTTTTACTCTATATCACAAATTGTATTCACAATATACATGTTTTTAGCAATTTATACTTTACGCTTCAAGAGTTATAATATATGCACAACCCTAGACTCTTTACGCTTCAAGAGTTATACTATATGCACAACCCTAGACTCTTTACGCTTCAAGAGTTATACTATATGCACAACCCTAGACTTGACGTTTCTTATTTCAAAAAAAACATGATATATACTTTTAACCCGTTCATTACAATAAGACAATGATTTACGTTATACTTTATTTCTCTCCCGGTTATCTTATAACTTTTTATCGACTGTCATGGATTCACGCTATATTTTATTTCTCTTGTGATTATCTTATAACTTTTATCGACTGTCATAGTCTTATGATTAAGCATTCTTTAAGGAATTATATTAAATAATATGTTTATATCCTTTTGTTGATTCGAGAAGACGACGTTATAGGTTTGTGGAAAGTACACAATGCCTCTTACGAAATGTTTATTCGGTTGCACTTTAACACTTTTTCCCTTTCTAGTAGCACTATCTCATCTAGTGGGTCTGGCTATTTATTGCACATCTTCCTTCGTGACTAGAAAATATGCACCAAAATTGATATATCTATATGCACAGTGGTAGTGTCGAATACGAATTTTAAAAAAGCTGTGAAGTGTACGAATACAATCAAAACCGTTGAATGTTGATAGGGCAGATCAATGGCGAATATAGAAGCAGTGATAACTTTGATGATTTTGTAAGGAGATGAAAGAAGGATAAAAAAAAGTAACATTTCTAGTTTCATTATTTTTAACCGTATGTAGTCAAGTCAAAGTATAGCTGAAATACATTGAAGTATAATCAAACTTACGCTAGTTTTTCACTAGTGGATACGATAAAGTACGAATCCACAGTGCATTTACTATGTCCTCAAAATACTTTCATCGCATTAGATTTTTATGTTTAACTTTATTAAATAACTGGCTTTAATAAAACCGTATATTACACGGGTTGAATAAAAAGAAAAAAATAGAATAAAAATTTATTAATTATAAATCGATATTTTAAAATAAGATATGATTAAAATCTTTTTTTATATAAATAAAATAAAATTTTTATTTTAAAACAAACGTTTTAAAAATGTCATACTTAAAATCTTTCTTCTATAACTCTCAAATTTAATTATTTTTTGTTTATAAAAGTTTTACTTTATAAAAACACCATTTATAAAATGTTTTGTATTTTTTAAAAAGTTTGATATTCTAAAATGTTTTCTAAATTATGAAAAAAAATTCTTAGAAATAACATTAGTAAAAATATCTCTTGCTTAATTTATTAAAAAACTATTTTAATAAAAAATAAATAATATTATTAGTAATTAATGTTATTATTAAATAGGAGAGAGAAGCGGGAAAAAATTGTTGAGTAGTAATATGGTATTGACATGTGTCATCTTAGATATCTTTTATTAGAGTAGAGAGATTTCATTGTGTGATTTTTTTAGGTATGCGCAAATCTTCTACTTTATTATGATTATATGAATTTGAAACTTTGATAAAGAGTAATCCCTTATGATTAGTTGCCATGCCACATGGCAAACCATGACTGGACCACAGGGATTTTTTTTCTGGTTTTTTGGTAACTAAAACACGTATAAAAGATTTAGTTGAGGGTTAAACCTAAATATGATGTTTGCCTCCCTGGCTTCAATTTTTAAGAAGTGTGGATTTTGTTACAGTTTTTTTTTTTTTTTTTTTTTTTTTTTGTGGGTGTGTGTTTTTTTTTTTCTTTGTTACTTTATCCAATTTTATTTCAAAAGTAAAATGAATTACCCCCGCATTCGATAAGTTATAAACCTACTTGCTATGAATTTGTTAATAAAAAATGTCACATAAGATAACATTCCTAGATAAAAAAGATACTTTATATTACAAAACAATATTCTCTAGCATAAATAAAAACATTTCTATTTAAAGTGACAGAGAATCGAGGTATCTATTTTTAGATATTTTTATAAGATAATGTTTATGGATATGATTAATGATAAAAAAAACTCTAAAATAGGTGGTTTTTTGGCAAGAAAGAAAAAAGATAAAATTGTTTGATGAATCAAACGTTGTTCCTTTTTTTAAAGCATTCATAGTGGAATCCCTAAAATCATATGAGTGTGCTTCTTATATTATAAGGAATGATTTTGAGTGGTTATAAGTGAAGTAAAGAGAAAATATTATTGTTCATTTATATATTTAAGGAATTACTGTTCAATTCTTATAAATTCTTTAATATTTTTTAAAGCAGTTGTCAGTGGAGGATGGAGAGAAAAAATAATTGTAAAAGTATAAAAATATTATTTAATTAAAAAGAGAAAAAAAAATATTTTAAGCTTGATTATATGAATAAAAATAAGAAATCCACTATGAATATTCTTGGCCTCTTAGTGAATACAATCATAAACCCACCAAAGGATCATTTTAGTACTCTATCAGGAATTAAGGTTAACTCATCATTTCTATAAAAATTTAAAAAGACAACGAAATACATATATATAAAGTACTTATAAGAGAAAAAACCTCATAGACGTAATATATGATAATGATTTAGAGAAAATTTAACATAAGAAAGAAAATAACCAAAATCAACATTCAATAAAATAAAAGAAATATTATTTTGCAACATAATCTAGCTATCTTGTTAAATTTGGTGAAGCTTAGATCATTTAAGTGTGAATGTAAGTGAAATTACGGTGAGTAAACATCATAGGCTACTAAACAAGTAAATAACAAGGTGTCAATGTGTATTTCCTATCATATATATTATTACTAATCTAGTTTTTTTAGACGAAGAGATGTCACATGTGTAATAAGCACATGACAATAAAAACTAACATAGGATAGAGATTGTTTCATGCACTTAGAACTTGCTGGAATTGAACAATGGAATACTAGAGTACCAAAATTTTAGAGATTTCTTACTTTCTTAGGTCCTTCACTTCCTGTTTTGATAGCTAAATGAAATACACACTTGCTAAAATAAAATAAGTGATGTTGGATATTTTAGTGTAATTAAGATTAACTTGTGTTGACCAATTCGATCATAATAGACTTCAAACAAGTTAGGAGGTGCGGAGTGCACGCTTGTTTGAATCTATTACGATCCTAGGCGCGTAATTCGTATTTGACGGGGGTTCCAAGGGGGCAGCGCCCCTTGGCGGGGGTCCGGGGGCAGCGCCCCTGCCCCCTGGCGGGGTCCAAGGGGCAGAGCCCCTGGCTGGGGTCGAGCTGACAGGTCAGCTTGGAAATTTTTATTCCCGTCATTATTACTTCAATAAAAAATTCATTTTCGGAGTCTTTCTAGAATTAAACTTATTAATTCTTGAAGGGCCGAAAGTGTCAATTTGAGGACCCAAAAACTGCCCTAGGCAGTTTTCTAATAGAAAAACTGCAAATACGCTCCCAGGAATTTTGGTCATAAATTCTGTTCTTTCTCTGGTTCGTTCTTGATCACAAAATATAACATATTTTCGTTTTTAAATCACTAGATTGTATCCGATTGAACAATTTGGGTGAACCACCAAATTAGTTTGATCTGAAAGTTTTCAGACATCTTCTAGTGAATCCGATTTCGTTTGTATTACCAAATTTCCTCTACAAGTGATCCTACTAATTAATATCCTAAAGATTTGAATTTTGAAATTCGACTGCTCAAGTTCTATTTTCAAGCTAACTAGACAATAAACTTAGATTTAGTCAACTTGATCTCGAAGTTTATCTTTGTTTCTGCTTTTTAGTCACGTGATAACAATGAAGCTTACAACTTAATCCTCTGGAACTTCATTCATATTATTAAATAATAACTTATTCGATATAATAATACTTTAAAAATTGAGATGTTACACAAAAACTATGTCAAAATATTACCATCTTTATCAAGGATTGTAACATGTATTTATAAACTTAATTTTATATATCATTCATGATTTCACGCGATATAAGCATCAAGTGATCGATAGCGCTTATGCATTCCTATACCACATGGGGTGGGACGGTGCTCCCTAGCTAGTAGCACTCTATTCACCTTAGTCATAACGCATGAGTTAACTACACCCGTCCCCTAAGAAAATCTATCTTTTTTATCAACTGAAGGAAATGGTCTCAAGTTAATTTGAATTCCACAAGTGGTTGTTGTGTTGCTGATTTTCTTTTGATTTGGTTTTGAACGCTTGAATGGAAAAGTCTCAGTTTGGGCCTGAACAAGTTGGTTACATAACTAAGCCCAATAAGTGGAAAAGAAACATGTTTTTTGGTTGATTTGTCCATCGTTTAAGCTTTTTTAATAAGCCACGTATACATGCTAATCATGTTATTGGGCTTAGTTATGTACAACAAATGCAAATGGTCAGGTTATTCTCACATTAGAAGTGCATACTTGCCTTTTGAAAAAAGAAAGTGCATACTTGAAGCTAGCTTATAAATGTGACGATTTTAACTCACTTACATATAAATGTGTTTTGGTTATTATCTAGTACTTAATGTGTAAAATAAAATTTGCAATTAAAAATAAAATGGGTCGGCACACGAGATATGGACTGATTCAAATAGTTTATCTATACCTGGTAAAATTAAATATAATGTTTATAATATCATAGGTCAAAAGGTGCATAAGTGTTCTTTCAAAATTTCTTTTAAACCGATTTTTCCTTTAGTACCTAAGCACCACCTATCTTGCTCAAGGAAGACCTACGTAGGTGACATTAAAGTAATCGGAATACAATAAATTTTCATGAGTATATGGAGATGTATATATAAAGTTTTCGAATAACAACGATGGTTTTTTTTACGATGACTTCATATGATTTTTTATTTTGATGAAAAAAACAAACTCAAATTAAGTAAATGAAGAATGTTACATTTTTATGAATATTATAAAACTTGCAACAAAGATTGAAATAGGAATAGTAGAGAGTCATTAAAAAAGGTAGGAGTATGTTAGTATTTACCTTTAGATTAATTTAGTTGTTGTTATTTTATTTATTGTTTAATACACAGAATTTTACAGTACTCTACTTAAACTTACTTTTTTTTGTAATATCTGAAATACTTGATAATATTTGGATTTTAAATGAGTCTTTCTCATTTATTTTACGTTCTTTTATCTACTTTACCTTATAATTTCTTGTTTATATTATTATTATTTTATTTAGTTCATTTATTACTTTTATTTATTTTATTTAGCTTAAAGTTTTCTTGTTTATTTAATTTTGCTTAAAATTATAGTTAATAGTTTACCTTTATTTATTTATTTTTCATATATTATTTATAACCCTCTAGTTAAATGTTTCTGCCTTCACCACCGACTACATTATTGATGTATAAGAATGTACTAGGTTTGCCAACATGAATGAGATAAGTAAAATTGTTACAAGGATAGTGAAAACAAGAAAACACATTGAATTATCCATTGGTCTATTATTTACTAAAGTTATCATTAGTTTTATCGGTTGCAACGACATGTGTTTTTTACAATGTTTTATATCATATTTGTATTATGTGACCAACCAAACCTGACCCGAATCAACCCAAATTGGAGTATCCAAAACAACTACTCCATGAAAATAAATTCCTGTATTTGTATGTTATATGAGGGACAAACATCATACCACTAGACCACAAGATCATCAGGTCGGCTTGACATTTATAAAGGCCTAAAGCGAAATAAAATTTTAGATCCTCATCTATAAAGCTCAGGCCTCAGAGCGGCAACATAAACAAAATTGTTTATAATTTGAAAGAAAACTTATGGCATAAATCAACTTAATTAACTAAAACAAAATTAATTGCAAAAGAGCAGATTAAATAATAAACAAGTAACAATATATTAAAGTAAAAAAATCAAAACAAACAAGAATAGATTAAACTGAAAAAATAACAATAATAGATTAATATAGTTAAGCATAAATCAAGATAGGATAATAATAGTTAGTAGATTATGTGATTAATTTGCAAAAGAGAATTTAAATTGATGAACCTAAAAGAATCGTCAACGGTGAACAGTTTCGTAAGTCGACATCGATTAACCGAGTTACATAAGTTTACCTCGATCAACCTTAAATAATTTTTATCTCTTCTCATTATCTCTTAAAATACAAATATTAATCGGATTATTACATATATTTTTAGCAAAAAATTATAGATAAAACTAGTTATTTCTCAAACTTGGGGGGCCTTAAAATTTAGTGGTCTAAAACAGTCGTTTTAGTTGTTTGTACTGTAAAGACGTCCCTGAAGATCGTGAGTAAGTGTTATTTCAATGCATAAAATTTCCTAGCTACATCATTTTATTAGAAAATTTTTGTCATTGTTAACATAATATATTCATTTTAGTCATATTGACTCAATTTAGTTGGTTATAAGAAATCTAAGAAAATGTGTGATGCAATTCCGGTATTAGAGAGAAATAAAGGAAATTTGTTATTCAATCGCGTAACCCCAAATATGTTTGTTACAATCAGTTATAGGCTAACGACTAACTAACTAGACATTTACAAAACAACCCCCGCAACTATTACAATATGACATATTAAACCCTCCAACTCAACACATATCAATACCCTCCTCTCAAGAGCTTTCTTGACCCCAAGAAAGGAAATCAGGAAAACAGAGATAGAGATCATCCAAGTATTCCCAAGTCATGGCTGGAGGCGTTGACCTGACCCAATGAACCAACATTTGAACAACAGCCTTGGTGCGGCGCTTAACCATTCGCTGGTCCAAAATTGCAGCATGGAACAAAGAAAAACGAGGATCATGTGGAATGGCTAAAATCTTGGTAGGAGGACCATCCACTGGTTTCAATAGAGAAACATGAAAGACTAGGAGGATGGAAATGTCCGATGGCAGATCTAAACAGTAAGCAACTGGGCCAATGTGCTCAGTTATCATAAATGGACCAACATACTTGGGGGCGAGCCTAGAATGGTGACGCAAACGTAGAGAGTTCTGCATATAGGGTTTTAAATGGAGATAAGCCCAAGTACCTACTACGAAGACCTGTTCAATGATTCTTATCTGCTTGTTGTTTCATGCGATTTTAAGCTTTAAGAAGAGCTGCACGAAGTAAGTAAAGTGTTGCTTCCTTACTATGCATCAACATATCAACATTCACATCCGAAGAATCACGAGCAACATAAGGAATGTGCAGAGGTGGATCATAACCATACAGGGTCTTGAAAGGAGTCTTTTAATGGCCGTATGAAAAGAGGTACTGTACCACCATTTTTCTAACATAACCAAGTAGTCGAAAAAGATGATCTTTCCATTACTATCACCTCAAGTAGCTCTCGATACATCGATTGACAACTTCAGTCTGACCATCCGACTAGGGGTGAAAAGCAATGGATATAGCAGTGTTAACACCCAATAAAGCCGTGAATTCCTACCAAAATTTGCTCAAAAATATCAAATGGCGGTCTAATACAATAGACATAGGACAATCATGTAACTTGAACACATGATCAAGAAAGAGCTGAGCAACCACCGCTACCGTGAAAGGATGGCTAAGGCAAACTAAGTGGACGTACTTGGTCAATCTATCCACTATCATAAAAATCGTATCTCTACTTTAGATTTAGGAAGACCATGAATAAAATCCATCGAAAGGTCAACAAAAATAACATTCGGTAGTAAGACAGGAGAAGGCACATTTTCACTTTTAGCTCATTTACAAGCATCATAATGTCGGATGAAATATCTCACCATCTTGGATAAACACTTCCAACTTATGGCATGTACTCCAGGATGGCCACCCATTAGAGAAGCATGATAAAGAAGAATAATATCCAAACGCAAGGTTCGGTCAAAGCTAACAACCAACTTATGGTCTCTATACAAAGTGTCTCCCATCCAAGTTGTCACACTTCGAAAATCATAGCGGAAGGTCAAGTGACGTGGTGATAACGGAAGTTGGAATTATTCCAACAATTATAGTCAAACATTAACAATCAAACAATTGACTACAAAGGATTAGACCTTTACACGTTTTAAGTAAAACATAGTGAAATTCAGGTTTATTTACAACTATCTTGTTTAGTCAAGCAACAACTTTATTTAATTTCGAATTTCACAACAGGTAATCAACTGACATGTTTGACTCTTCAAAGACTCATTCCCTTAACTCCAAACAGAGCTTACCTACAACCTTGAAAAGCATGAAAAATACTAGTCAACATAAAGTTGGTGAGCATTCGGGTTTAAAACTTTATGAACAATCAGTTTTTCAAAACCGTTATGATATAGTGAGATAATATACCCAACATAGACTAGCTAGGTCCTATGATACCAATCAGGTCATAAGTCTATAATCAAGCCAAGAAACACGTCGTTACCCCACAACAGTCCAAACATATAAACTCCCTCGCCACATATCCTAACCAGCGTGACTGGTTACGAGAGCGAGCCCTTCTAACCCGATAGATCTACCAATATAGTCTGCGGCCTCATCCCCGAGGTTAATGATTATGGGGGATTTAGGGCTCAATAGTCATACACTTGTACTATTGACCAAAACTTATACCGTCATAAATATATTATCCTTGTTTTACCCATCATGTATATAAAAAAACAGTTAACCATATTTTTTTCCCCAAAACAATTTAAATAAAACAATATTTAAGATGGGGCCAAAGTACTTACCTTCGTACGTGATCAATAACCGATCACAAACGTCTTGCACACATCTATCAAGATTCTAGACGTGGAAGACTTAATTAACATTTGAAAAAACATGTTCATGAGAATGCTTGTTCACCCAACTTATTCATTTTTAAAAATAAAACGTTTTTACAATTTATTACGCAGGGTTTTAAAGAAACACGTAGATATTTTGTAAAAGTTTATTATTTACTAACTATCTTCCTTAAAATGATTAGGACATAATATATTTATCTTATTGACTAACGTTAAACTTGAATACATAACACTTAATCAACTAAGTCTCTAACCTTCTTAATTCTATGTTTGTTTCTTATGAAAACTATTATATTTTCTTGACCTAACTATTTATGCTATGAAAATTATCGGTTTCTAGTGATTTTACTCAAGACTTTCATCATAATTTTTGTATTTTTATTCCAAAATATCTTATTTTCCTTTGTAGAATAATTTAAAATTATCAAAAATATATTTAATAAATAGAAAATCTATATTCTTTCGATAGAGTCGATACTTATTTTATGGTTTTAATTTGTGAATTATATCGACTAGTTTTTAAAACACGTTAACTTGAATTTTGTTGTTTTAAATATATATTTATTTTTATCAGTCGTAACTTGTCCAGAAAGTATATTATATTTCAGTTTTATACAAATTTATTTTATGAAAATGTTGGAGTCTCAAATGTCATCTTAGTCAATAATATTCCATTCGTCTTTTGCTTGGTTCTAATCATGGTTTCTAGTCTTCCGTTTATTTGTCGATCTAGTCCTCTAGTTTATGTAAAACTTTTCTAATGTGTTCCGGTATCAGTTTTTATAACAATATTTTCAACCCTAACGATCCTTTTATAGTATTATGCTTAACAATATTATCCAATATTCCAAATTAATCATCCTCTTATGATATTATGTCCAATAATTTTCACCATTCCAACATTCTAACTAATCATTCTTATGAGCTATAATCAACCAATCTTTCAACCTACACATACATACATACAAACGCAACATATACATACATCTAGATACATTCTTACAAATCCAAATCACATAAATAACATGATTTCATCAATCCTAAATCCATTTCTAAGACATATTTCAGATTGTAAAACCATTTTTAAAACCCAAGTTCATCAAGTTTATTAACTTTTATAACACATCAAGTAGGTGAACTAGGGTTTTTCAAGATTTTCATCTTGATCACCTATGGATGGAGAAATATGGATGATCTAACCCAAAACAAGTATACCTTGAGTATTTCTTAGACTAATCCACCAATGTCTTACGTTAGCACAAGGATTTACAAATCCCGGTTACATCTTCAAGGTCTCAACTTAACTTTACTTGTAAACCCTGTTGTTCTTGATTCAAATGAATAAAAGTGAAGGTTCCTTACAGTGGTGGTGTGATTTCGAAAGTGGGGCAGTGGTGGTGCTCACGGTGGCCGAAGGGGGCGGGGGTTGGGTGACCGATGGTGGTGGGTTGACGGGTTGGTGGAGGTGGTAGATGGTGCAGGTGCGGGTGGCGAAGGTGGCTTCGGTGATGGTTGGCGGCTACGGTGGCGGACGGCGGTGCGGTGGCGGTTGGTGGTCTCGGTGGTGGGGGTGGCGACCAATGGTGGAGTGGGGGAGGGGAATATGAAGGGTTTGTGAAATGTGTGTGAAGAGTGTATGTAAGTGTGGGTTTATGTAGGGTGATGGTGACTTAGTTGTGATCCATGCACCATCTTGTTTATTATTATTATTATTATTATTATTATTATTATTATTATTATTATTATTATTATTATTTATTAGTATTATTATTATTATTATTACTATTAGTATTACTATTACTATTACTATTATTACTATTACTATATTACTATTACTATTATTATTATTACTACTATTATTATTATTATTACTACTATATTATTATTACTACTACTGCTATTATTATTACTATTATTATTATTATTACTATTATATTATTATTATTATTATATTATATTATTATTTATTATTATTATTTATTATTATTATTATTATTATTATTATTATGTTATTGTTATTATCAGTAGTAGAAGTAGTAGTAGTAATAGTAGTAGTAGTAGTAGTAGTATTAAACGTATCAGTTAACCGATTTCAAGGTTCGTTAGAACCGTTATTTTATGTTTTTCAACTAGTCAAGCACAATAAATAATAAATATAGAATTGTTATTAGGGTAAACTCGCACGAGAGTTGACCTGTTTTGATCGGGTGTCACATAAGTATAATGAGGAACTGAAGTACCTTTCTTTAGGGAAACTATCAAGCGAGATACATCTAGATCAACAACCCAACTAGGAGCTACGCGCTGCATCAAAAGTGGCTCAACATGAGAAATATTCATAGCAAAAATAATGGCACCGTGAACTTGGGACAAAACATTAGCTGCTAGCCTGCTACATTTTCATGGCCCTGCTAGTAAACTATTTCATAATTGTAGTTCATGAGTTTAGCCAGCCACGTGTGCTGAAGAGGAGTGGTAACCTTTTGACCCAACAAGAACTTCAATATTTGATAATTAGTGCAAATAATAAAGTGACCTATAATGAGATAATAATGCCAAGCTTTCACTGCCATTAAGATTGCTAGTAATTCCTTTTCGTAAACGGATAAGGCTTGCTTTCGTGGGATAAAGCTTTGCTTAGATAAGAGATAGGATGTTTATCTTGCATTAAGACAACCACCAAACCCATAGTGGATGCATCAGTTTCCACTCTTGCTATAAGGAAATCAATCGAGGGATTTAGATCCGGAAGCAGTGCGATTGAGTTAGGAATATCACCAAGACTCGGGCTATGGGAAGACTAAAACTGGCGTGAATACCTAATATGCAAAACAACAGAAGACACCGTGAGTCTCACCATGGGCAGAAGGGAATTCTCCCCGTGACTAACCTCCAGTGTGAAAATAAGTATTTGGTATGGATAGGAATATTTGTGTATGGATATTGTAAGTTGGAGTAGAATGCCATGTGAATATACCTAGAGCTTCGTATTTATAGTGATACATGTATGACAACTTCTTCTCTGTAAATCCATTTCAGGTTGCCTGAAGTTAGGCATCTGGACTGGAACCCCGAGGTCAAAGAGTTTCTTTCCCTTTTGGTGTAAAGGGTTTTACAATTGACATTAATGTTATTTGTCTCTTATAGTTGACCTGTCTCCTATTGGTTCTGCAAGCCCACCCTGCTGCATCTACTTTTTACAGGGCTTGTCTTTTATTCTTCATCGTCTTCAGCTGTTGGTCATATTCTTGAAACAACCAATGGTCTTCCTTTCGTACCGTCGAATTCCTTTGCTTGTTGATGTTAGCTGCTTTGAGAATTTATTAAGTGTTGAGACCTTATAGTTTTTAGTGATTGGGCCGCGGCTAGGTTGCGTCTGGGCTTACATCCCTGTGCCACGACTGGGCTTACGTCCATGGGCTGCGGTTGGGCCTATCTGCCTTTTGCTGCTCCCGGGATGATAAAACGTTATAGAGAGCTTACAGGCCGCGGCTGCGCCTATCAGTCCTTTGCTGCTTCTGGGCCGCGCTGGGGCTTCGCATCCTCCTATGGTCGAGAGTTTAGTCACCTTCGAGCCCAGCCGCGGCTGGGCCTGCATAGCCTCCTGTGGCCGAGTCTTGTGTACATTTGTGTGTTGCATGATCGTGTATATTTGATAAACTATTTATCATTGAGCCTTTTTGGGTGATACCCCATCATGTCCCCCTAGTCCAATGTATGGTTGTACAATGACATTGGAATAAGAAAAAATAATATTTTCCCTCTTTTCCTTGTTACATCAATCACTAGCCGCCCTAACCTCTTGTAGGTCGGCTCTTAGGTGTTTTTGTCATCACTGAGGGCAATTACTTGTCTTCTTGTCTCCCACTTTTCTATAAAAACTCCATCCCCCCTTCATTTTTTTACATTCATTGTTTGAAGACTCCTTGTTTGCTCTCTCCATCTAGGTAAGCTTTCAACATCCCATCTTTTTCTTTGTTTTATGAAATGGAGTGTAGAACCACATGCATCTTCAAACTTCAGTTGTTACGCAAGATTATCTGAATAACTTTGCTAATCGTTACGGGGTCGGTCAAGGCCTTCCACCAACCGTTCCTCCATCCAGCGCGACGGTGAAGGAGCCTCCTGGCACCGTAGCTTTGTATACCGCCTTCTTTACTTTTAGCAACTTCAGGGTGCATATTAGTTGTTTTTTATGCCTTATCTTGAGATATTATTCTGTTCATTTGGCTCAGATCATCCCCTTAGGTTTGATAAAGGTCTATCATTTTAAAATATCCTATCGTGCCCTTAGGCTAGAACCTAGCGTTAACTTATTTAGAGCCTTCTATAAACTAACCAGAGTGGGTGATTGGGTTACGTTTGAAAAAGAAAATCTCCGCGACCGACTATCGCGTTGCGTACGTTTACTTATTTGAAACATTGGAAAGATCATTTCTTTTTTGTTTCTGACGGGTTGTACCCTTTGAGATGCACTGGCTTGGTGTTAATGAGGATATTAGGGATCCTCTTCCCAAAAAAGATGAGTATGATATGTCAGCTTTTAATGCTCTGAAGGCCAAACCGACTATACTTTGGTCTTATTCCAAGCATTTTCTAGTGATGGTTGGGATTAGTCGCATTTGGACGGACCCGGGTCTTTATTTGTATATGACTTGTCAAGGAGGGCGTAAGTGTCTACTTCCTTGTTCCTACACTTGCACATTTTTGGCTAATCATTGATGCACCTTTGATGTTTGCAGGGATGGGGTTGCTCGAACGTATGAAGCTGTCCGCCACAACGGATGTCACTGAACAAACTAAACATCTTCCTCAGGGATCCTGTCCATTTCTCGAGACAACTGCTAGCTTTATGGTTCAGCCGGGCGAATCGTTTCCAGCTTCTTCCTCTAAACACAAAATTGCTAATAACCATAGCCCACCAAAAAAACGACAAAAAACAGGCCGTAAGATGGGACGGGGAGGTCCGGGGCTGAAACCCCGGGACCCCTTTCTGCTGTGGGTGCTTCGGCCGTGGCTAGTGGTGCCGATGCTGTTTTGGTCGCGGCTTATGGTGCCAAGCTTGGCTCGGCCGCGGCGGGTGAGTCTAGAGGCGATAGTGGTGATTCCTCGAGTTCGGCTGAGAAATCCCAAGGTAACAGAGGCGTAGCCACTTCTGCGGGTACTTCCTCGAGGGGTACTGATATGGATCCTACCGAGAAATTCATCCCGAACTGGGATTAAACAAATGGTTCCGTGCTTGATACTCCTGACTTGTGTAGGGAGATCATGTTTGCTTCTCGTACTCCGACCGAGTTCTACCACGGCGAGGGTCTGAAAAACAGGGATGTATAAATGCTGGTTGTTCTTGGATGGTTAATAGCTTCTTCTCTTTTATTGAGATTCATAACCATTGGGTAGACGGTGTCAAGGAAGCTTGCGAACTAAAAAGACTAGTGTCGCAGCTAAAGGATGAAAATGCTTCCTTGAAGCTTCGCTGCGATTCAGTTGAATAGGAAAAAGAAAAGCCACCCTTGGTCTCAGTGAGGCTCAAGAAGACCTTCGCATCCAGTCCGCTGCCGTTAAATGTCTCTCATCTGATTTGAAAAATATTAAGAATACCTCCGAGGATCGGATTTCTCAACTTGAGGAGATGGTTTTGAACCTTAAGGCTGAGAAATGGGTTATTTCGGATGGGATTGGCTTGGCATTCAACAAAATTCACGATAGTGACGAGTTCCTTGACATGTTGGCCAAGATTAACAGTCTCTCTAATAAGGTCGGGTATAATGCAAGTCTTTGTGATGGTGTTCGTCTTGCTGCTGAAGGGAAGAGACCTGAGGATGCCAGGAATTATGATAGGAATGCTTTGAGTGATCTCCAAGCTCAGTCAAACCTTTTTTATGAGGCCACTTTCCCCATGACTGAGGTTATTATTGCGATGTGTGACTCAGATTTGTCTGATATCAAGGCGTTCCTTAGTCTGGTGGTTCCAGAACATCCCAAAGATTGATCAACTTGCTCACGTGTGTTTTAGCTGTAGCTTGTTCTTATTTTCATGTTTATCGTTGTATGGATCTTCCTTTGTTTAAATAGAGCACTAGCTCAAGTGGATTTTTTGGTTGCAATTGATTTATGTTTTCATGTTATGTTTAAACTTCCCTCTGACTAGTGGATGTTTGCTTGCTTTCCTTTATTGGTTATGACTCGCACACTTTGTATTTGACTACGTTTTGTGAAAACGAGTTTTATTCCATCTCATGTAGGTACCGCGGTATGTACATGTTTTACATGCGTTGTCATTTGGCTTTGGTTTTTTGCCTATGGTTATTTATTTTCATTAGTTGACGACCTCTTGTACCAACTTTTGGTTACATGTGCTCGCGTGAGACTCTTACTGTGGTTGCCTATTTTCATCATGGTTGTCGCTATCACATTAGGATGAAAATTTTTATATCCGTATTGGTGTCTCATGTGGTTACTAGACACTTTTTCTCTATGCGCTATTGGTCGCTATATTTAACACAAAATAACAGGTTAAGCCGCGGCTCTTGGTTTCATTTTTTCATGTATTAGTTCGCATATGACGGGCCCTTGTTTGACCTTATTGAATTACGGAGGTAACTTCCAATCATTTGGTTTTCAACAGTTATAGAAGATAGAAACTTGGCGACGGCTTAATTATGAGTGTTAATTCTGGTGCTCGCTTGTACCTTCATTCATTGAAAATTGAATTACACCCATGGTCATACTTAACAATCTGTGGTTACATATAACACCTATGGAGCTGGGCCCCATTCCACATTCATAGGACACTTGTTCCATTTAAGTGAGCGAGCTTATACGCACCATTGCGCCCGGCTTCGATGACTTGATATGGACCCTCTCATCGCGGCCCTAGCTTCCCTTGATCTTCGACACGGATCGCTTCATTTCTACGAAACACATAGTCCCCCTCCTTGAAAGTTTGTTTCTTGACTCGTGAATGTAATATCTTTCTATCTCTTTTTATACCTTGGTTCTTTTATCACCGCGATCATTCTCCGCTCTCCCAATAGGTTCAGATTGAGACGAAGCTCTGCCTCGTAGTTCGTCTCTTGTGCCTGTGCTACCCGGGCTGTTGGCATCCCGATTTCGTCCAGGATCATTGCTTTCTAGCCGTATCTTAAGCTGAAAGGGGTTTCCCCGTGGTTAGTTTTTGGGCATGGTGCGGTGGGCCCATAATACGTTAGGTAGTTCTTCCACCTAGTTCCTCCCTTCTAGACCCAACCGTGTTTTGATCCTTTCCATGATGCTTCTGTTCGCTCGCTCCACTAGACCGTTGCCTTGCGAGTGAGCGACCGAAGTAAGATTTTGCGTGATTGCCAACTTCTTGCACCAAGATTTGAATGGGTTATCTGCAAACTATTTTCCATTGTTTATGACGATGAACAGCGGCAACCCCAAACGGCATATTATGTTTTCCCATACATATTTCTTTACTTGTTTCCCTGTCATCGTTCTTAAAGCTTTTGCTTCCACCCATTTGGTAAAATAATCTATCGCTTATCGCTTCCGGTAGAAACTTCACCCTGCCTGTCGAAACCGGGAATGGACCTACGATATCCATGGCCCATTGTTGAAATGGCCATGGGATGTAACCGAAATCATGTCATTCTTGGGCCTGTAACACATAGGAGCATACATTTGACAACTTTACACCTCTGGATTTCTTCCACCGTGCTTCTGCGCATCCCGGGCCAGTAGTATCCTGCTCCCATCGCCTTTGCAACTACCATTTGTGGACCTGCATGAATGCCACAAATGCCTTCGTGTATTTCTCTGATCACACAATTGGCTTCTTCCGACGTTAAACACCTTAGTAGTGGACCCATGTATGACCTCCGATATAAAACTCCTCGTTGCATTTTGTAAGCATCGCCTTAGCTTGTAATGCCCTTGCTTTCATTCTTCCATTTGGCAGACTTTTGTTTGTTAAGAATTCTATGATTGGCTTCATCCAGCATTCTTCCCTTACTTCTTCAGTTGTTGCCACCTCCCTCACCTCTATGGATGGGGACTGTAGTACCTCCACCCTCACTTCTTTTGCCAAATGGCTAAACGTTATGAAGGCTAGCTTGCTGCCTTTTTGTTCTTGCTTCGTGGAATGTGTGATATGTCACATTTATCAAACTCGTTGATTGCATCCTTTGCTTTATTCAGATATCGCTTCATCGTGTTTTCTTTTGCATCGTATGAACCGTTGATTTGGTTAGCCACCAGTAACGAGTCCACATGTGCATGTAATCTCCGAATCTTCATCTGCCTTACTAGCCTGAGGCCAGCTAGTAGTGCCTCGTACTCAGCTTCATTCTTGGAGCTCTTGAAGTCCAACTGTATGGCATATGTTAACTCTTCCCCTCCTGGCCCCACAAGTATTAGACCTGCCCCTGATCCCTCATTAGTTGACGCCCCATCAGTGTGGAGGCACCACTCTTCTTTTCCCTTAGGATCAATCTCTACCGAATCATGAGCGAAACCTTCCTCGTGTGGGATTTTTGCTAGGAAATCTATAACCACTTGATCCTTCATTGCTATTCTGGGTTTGTATTCTATCCTAAAGACTCCTAGCTCGATCGCCCATTTTGCTAGTCTTCCTGAAATCTCCGGTTTCCTCAATATCTGTTGTATTAGGTGACATGTTCTTACTTTAATGACATGGGCCTAGAAATATCAGCGTAATCTTCTGGATGCATGTACTAGAGATAGCACGAGCTTTTCCATAAGAGAGTACCGGGTTTCTGAATCTTTCAAGGCTCAGCTGATGAAATAGATTGGTGTATGTTCTCCACTTCGATCTGTCATTAGCACAACACTCACTGCTTCTTTTCCTGCGGATAAATACATGATAAGTCTTTCATCTTGGAAAGGCGCGAACAGTGTTGGCAGGTTGCTCAAGTAAACCTTCATTTGATGGAAAGCTTTTTCTGCCTCCTGCGTCCACGAGAAGTTTTTCTTCCCCAGACAATTCTCTAGTGTTGACATGAATGGCAGGGTTCGCTCGACATGCTTGGACAAGAATCTGTTAAGCGCCACGAGACACCCATTAAGCGTTTGGACATCCTTAATCGACTTTGGATAGGGCATCTTGAGGACTGCTGTGACTTTTCCGGGTTGGCTTCGAACCCATCTTTTGTTACAACTACACCCTGGAATCTTCCTTCTTCGACCATGAAAGAACACTTTTGAGGGTTTAATTTCATGTTCATTTCCCGCAACCTTCCGAAAGTCTCAGCTATGTCTTACAGTAGGGAATCTTCGCTGCGGCTTTTGATTACTATATCATCAACATAGACCTCGATATTCTTTTCGATCTGGGGCTCGAAGGCCTTGTCCATCAGGCGTTGATAAGTTGCCCCTACAGTTTTTAATACTGTCACATCCCGGCGGAAGCGTGAAGTATTTAAGCTAGATGTTTACTTAGTGTTATGTAATGATGGTGCTTTGATGAGTTGGATACTAGGGTGCTAGGTTTGCAAGGTGGCGTGATGGAGAACAAGGTTGGTGTCATGCTAGTAACCGAGAGGAAATAAGGAAGGGTGGTTCGGTCCAAGTTGGTGTTAATTGGGTGGCTAATGAACCGGGTTTTATGGCTTAGTTTTACTTGAGTTGAAGTTTAGGTGTTTTAAGGTTTGCTTAGTTTTGTTTTGATGTTAAAGTACCTTTGATGTTTCATTGGATTGTAGTGTTTAGTTGAGTGGTAACATGATACATTTGGTGTTGTAATGTTGAAGTATTTTTGATCAAATAATATTTTGATAACCTAACTAATACATGCATACGTAAAAGTATACTCATGCATACATAATTCCTATGCATGCAAGCATGCATACGTACAATATACACATACATAAGAATTATACATACACAAGCCATAAAAGAGTTAGCCACATAATGGTTAATATGTAAAAACCTTAAATTTATCTAACCTCAATTTTTAGGGTTGTCACATTCTCCTCCTGTTAAAAGAATTTCATCCCGAAATTCATTGGAGAGTAGTTCCTAAAGTTGAGTAGAACTTATCTGATTACTGACTCCGAACAAGTGGGGATATTTCTTTTTGATTTCATCTTCTCTTTCCCATGTATATTCTGGTCCTCTCCTTGCATTCCACTTAATTTTCACTATGGGAATTTTATTCTTCCTTTATCTTTTCACTTCTTTGTCTAGGATAGCTACTGGTTCTTCCACAAAATGAAGTTTCCTATCTATTTTTACTTCTTGAATTGGCACTTTTAATGTCTAATCTGTTAGACATTTCTTTAGATTGGACACGTGGAATGTGTTATGTACCTTACTCACTTCTTGCGGTAAATCTAATTTGTACGCTACAAGACCAATCCTCTCAATGATTTCAAATGGACCAACATATCTGGGGTTTAACTTATTCCTCTTTCCAAATCGGACAATTCCCTTTTGGGGGTGATACCTTTAGGTAAACTTTGTCTCCGACTTGAAATTCCAACGGCTTTCTTCGTTTATCAGCTTTTCTATCGATCACGGGTTGCTTTCAATATATTTTTAATTTCAGTGATCTTATCAGATGTTTCTTGTATCAATTCAGGGCCTGTAAGTTGTCTGTCACCTATTTCATTCCAACACAAGGGTGACCTACACTTTCTTTCATATAAGGCTTCAAATGGAGCTAATACAATACTAGAGTGATAACTGTTATTGTATGAAAATTCAATCAATGGTAAGTGGGTATCCCAGTTACCACCAAAATCTATAGCACAAGCTCTTATCATATCCTCTAGTGTTTGTATTGTTCTTTCACTTTGTCCATCAGTTTGTGGATGATAAGCTGTACTCATATTCACTTGGGTTCATAAGGCCTTTTGTAATGTTTGCCAAAATCTTGAAGTAAACCTACTGTCTCTTTCTGATATGATTGATACAGGCATTCCATGTCTAGACATAATTTCTTTCACGTAAATCCTTGCTAGTCTTTCTATCTTGTAATCTTCTCTTATAGGTAAGAAATGAGCCGATTTAGTTAATCTATCCACTATAACCCAAATTGTGTCGTATCCATTTGTGGTTCTTGGTAATTTGGTTACAAAATCCATAGTAATCTGGTCCCATTTCTATTCTGGAATTTCTGGTTGTGCAAATATCCTGAAGGTTTTTGATATTTAGTTTTTACCCACAATTGTGTCGTATCCTTATACATTTTATTATTTCCTGGATGTACAAAATATCTTGACTTATGTGCTTCTTGTAGGATAATTGTTCTAAGCATGCTATTGTCTGGCACCCAAATTCTTCCTTTGAATTTCAGGATTCCATCTGTTTCTTCTTCCAAATCTTTTAATTGTCCTTTGACCTTCAATCTATCTTTTTGTTGATCCTCCTGAATTTGATTCAACAAATCTAAATGTATTTCCATTCTCATAGCACGAACCCGCAATGGTTTAATTCTTTCCTTTCTACTTAAAGCATCAGCTACTACATTTGCTTTTCCTGGATGATAATTGATTTCACAATCATAGTCACTTAATAACTCTACCCATCTTCTTTGTCTCATATTTAGCATCTTCTGATCAAATATATGTTGTAAACTTTTATGATCCGTATAAATTACACACTTAGTCCCTTACAAGTAATGTCTCCAAATTTTTAGTGCAAACACTACTGCTCCTAGTTCTAGATCATGTGTAGTATAGTTCTTTTCACTACCTCTCAGTTGTCTAGATGCATATGCAATTACCTTGTCCTTTTACATTAAAATATATCCAAAACCTTGAAGTGATGCATCACAATATACTACAAAATTATCTGTTCATTATGGCAATGCTAAAATAGGAGCACTCCACAACTTATTCTTGAGGAGTTCAAATGCCTCATTTTATCTTTCTTCCCATATATACTTCTTATCTTTCTGGGTAAATTCTGTCAATGGTTGAGCTATTTTTGAGAAATTTTCTATAAATCTCCTATAATATCCTGCTAAACCTAGGAATTATTGTACTTCAGTTGGTGTCTTTGGAATTTCCCACTTCTTTACTGCTTCAATCTTTGCTGGATCCACTTGATCCCATCTTGATTAACTACGTGTCCTAGGAATTGTACTTCTCTTTTCCAAAATTCATATTTTGAGAATTTGCATATAATCTTTCCTTTTGTATTAATTCCAAAGTTAACTTTAAGTGTTGTTCATGGTCTTCCTTATTTTTAGAATAGATCAAGATGTCATCTATGAAGACTATGACAAATTTATCTAAATAAGGTTTGCATACTCTATTCATTAGATCCATAAATACTGCTGGAGCATTGGTTAATCCAAATGGCATTACAAGAAATTCATAATGACCATACCTATTTCTAAATGCAGTCTTTGGTATATCTTCCTCCTGTACTCTTAACTGATGATATCCAGATCTTAAATCTATTTTGGAAAAATAACTAGATCCTTGCAATTGATCAAATAAATCATCAATCATACGGAGATGATACCTATTCTTTATGGTGACTTTATTGAGTTCCCTATAATCAATACACATTCTAAAAGTTCCATCTTTCTTCTTAACAAATAGAACTGGTGCTCCCCAAGGTGATACACTAGGCCGTATAAATCCTTTATCCAACAATTTCTGTAATTGGTTCATTAATTCTTTCATTTCCGTTGGTGCTAAACGATATGGTGCTTTAGCAATAGGGACTGTTTCTGGTACTAATTCTATTTTAAATTCTACTTGACGAGGGGGTGGCAACCGGATAATTCATCAGGGAAAACATTAGGATATTCATTGATAATAGGAACATTTTCTAGATTTATCTTATCTAGTTTTGTATCAACTATATAGGCCAGAAAAGCTAAGCATTTCTTTCTTAAATATTTTTGTGCTTTCTTACAGGAAATTATTTTCATAGCACCCGTAGGTTTTTCTCCATACAAACATAATGTTCTATTTTCATTAACCAAAGAATTTTTATCATCCTTTTACCACACATAATTTCTGCATGATTCTTACTTAACTAATCCATGCCTACAACAATATCAAAACCTCCTAGTTTAATAGGAATCAGATCTATATCAAAACAAGGTTCATCTAGGTTTAAAGTATAGTTAGGAATGATTTAACCAGCTTCAATTATTTTACCATCAGCTAACTCTATCATATATTTGTGCTTTAGTTTCTCAGAAGTTAGATTAAGTTATAGTCTAAATGTATTTGAAATGAAACTTGTAAGACCCCGATCCCGGGCACCTCACAGTTGATCATTCATCGCACATAAAACATATAATTTATTTAAAACATCGCCGCGGAAATTAATTAAAACCATTTCATATATTTTAATGACATCTTTTGCAACGAAATACAATACAGTTAACTATACAAAACATTATAAATTGCATTACATCATAAAAACGTCATTGTTATACGAATGGATGCCATCCCAAAAATGCCAAGTAGCCGTCCTGTGCCATTCTCAGCAACTTTTACCTGCCGACTGGAAAATACATAAAAGTCAGCATTGCTGAGTGAGTTCTAGTTTCATAAATAAAATAATTTACTTTCGTTAAAACCTTTCTTTACTTTCATACGCGATCATGCATCATACGTACCGATAGAAAATATTACTTTTAACTTTTATTAACATTCATTGTTTACCATCATATTCATAGCATGCTTTCATTTCATGCTTTTCGTTAATATTCTTACTTTCATTCTGATTCTTTCGTAACGTACTTATTATCATTCTTTTACATTTGTACTTGTTTACTTTCTTTCTTCCTTTCTTTCGTACGTTACGTCATTCTTTTACATTCATATGGATTGATGAACAATACCCCGAACATTGTGCACGAAGCTGATGCTGGACCTGTGGTAATTAAACCACGAACATTGTGCACGAAGCTGATCCAGTCACCTAGGGCAAGTAATCTCTCACGTTCATTCAAACCAATTGGTCCTACCCCGAACATTGTGCACGAAGCTGATGCTGGACCTGTGGTAATTAAACCACGAACATTGTGCACGAAGTTGATCCAGTCACCTAGGGCATACCAAAGGACCTTGTCAATATCAATGATTGACCCTGTGTGCATCCTTTGGGGTAGCTAACCCGCATCACAGTTGAGCTAACAACAACATGGTCGTGCACCTCCTTTCATTTTGCTTACAAGCCATTCTTTCGTTCATTACGTTTTACTTTTCATCATTGTTATCTTTCATTTCATTATGTTATTCTTTACGTTCTATCATTCGTTTTTCATACTACGTAAAGTACTAACATAATATTTAACGTATTTTATAACGTAAAATAAATACATATAAATATCATCAAAAGATAACACATTATACATACCATACATCATTCGTACACTTCATAACCCTAAAACACCCCATAATCATATCAAAATTAGGTAACCATTGCCTACCAGTGTGACATCCGTCACCTCAAGGTCCGTCATTTAACATGAAACTTCGTTAACTATCCTTAGAGCGTTCATTTTTCATCTTCATAGATTATTCATGAGGACATCATGTTTGATTTGTTTTCCGTTTCATTGGTGTTATCAATATTTGCGATCATATCATCCACAATGCTCACAAATATCACAACCGACAGCACTAATGATACTATGTTATATAATATAAACCTCATTAACAACGACATATTCAAGATATAAACAACATTAAACGCGTCCTTATAATTAGTATAACGCACGTATCTACGTCGTTTTCAACCGAAACAAGTTTGGCGATTCGGGGGCTAAGTGCAGGGACTAAACTTGACATTTGCCAAACTAGGGCTGGGTATAAATACCCCACACCAGCCTAGCCTTAACATTCTCTTCTTCCTCTTCTTATCTTCTCCTTCATCGCTCTTCTTCACCTTGGCATCAAACCGCCCCGTTTTCCTCTCGTTTTCGTCGGTTGAACCTCGACTACAGCCTAGACAACCCGTTTCTAGCAGGTAGAAAACCATAGTTGTCTCGTTTCTTGCTCGATTTTACTGTTGCGTTTTCTAGGGTTTTGGGTGCTCGGGTTCATCCGAGCACATGAGGTCGTGTGGGCTTGTGTGTTGCGTTCCAGTGTGTGTTTCTTGTCTAGACATGTTAGATGAATGTTTCTGGAAGTTCTTGGGGTGTAAAACGAGTGCTCGGAGCAGCTGGACGCTACTCTGCACTTCAGCAGTCGCAAACTTACTGTTCAGGCGACTGGGTATTCCAGGCGACTGAGCCGTACGACTGAGTGAGTCGTGCGACTGAGTCCATGCGTCTGAGTCTATCTTGCGACTGAGTGGTGCGACTGGGGTGAGTCATGCGACTGAGTCCATGCGTATGTGTGGGTCGTGCGATTGAATGCATGCGATTGAGAGTATGTGCGACTGAGTCAATGCGGATGATTGTGTGCGACTGTATGTATCGCACGACTGAAGATCCAGTCGTACGAATGAAGCTAATTCGCACGACTGAAGGCTGAATCGTGCGAATGGAAGGTTGAGTCGTGCGATTGGGTGCTGTGTGGTACGACTGAATGCTTAGTCGCACGAATGGGAGTTCAATCGTGCGAATGAAGCTTATTCGCACGACTGAGAGTTGATTCATGCGAATGGAGTGTCCAGTCGTGCGTCTGGTCGTGTCGTGCGAATGGAATCATTGTGTGTGAAGTTTTTCCTGTGAGTTGTGTGTGTTGCGTGTAAGTGTTACCCACGACCGAACCGAAACTGCCTGAACCTATTAAACATAATCTTATGCTTTATGCTCATTATTAATGCTTGTCAGTAACTGTCAATAGGTGTTGACTGTTCATAGCATTCTACTGTCGGGAATATTCATCACTCGTACTTATCATCTTTTATGTGAGTTTCGTGGCCCCTTTTTACGCTTATACAACTTTTAAACATTCACAAATTTGGGGGAAAAGAATGCTCGCGTACTTAACTTGATTTCAAGCATCTTCCCTAGTGGAAGACTGCCACTACTTTGATGAGTATCTTATCTTGCTTAACATGTTGTTTGATGCTAAGGATAAACGGATGTCACGTAACTGGTTTAGGCATCGTTCTAGGTGTATCGCGGATGTGGTGGGAACGCTGTGGGGAACCCTATATATAAGCATCCCTGGTATACTAAGAATGTGCTTAAACTGGGCTACGTGATGATCCTGATTGACTGAGGCATGGATTGTTGGAACTTGACTCTATGCTATGTTACCCCTTGTATGTTACTTGGTGGCTTTACATTACTATGTGCTATTATTGATGCTAAGTGTTGTATGATGTTACTTGTGAATGCTATTGACTTTGGATGCTCTCGGCGGTGTGGTTCTTCTTCGTGGGTCTACTTTGTGGTTCTTCTTTGCCAGCATCCATTACAACCATAGTTCCGGTAATGGGACCTAAGGATTGGTTTGGTTGTAACCTATACGTATGCGTTTGTGGATCTTGCTACGTCATATAAACTTGCCCTTCAATGCAACCATTAGTTCCGGTAATGGGACCTAAGGATTGGTTTGGTTGTAAACTAAACGTATGCGCTTTGTGGATCTTGCTACGTCATTTTAAATTATTAAACAATAGAAAATCTTTCAATACAACCATTAGTTCCGGTAATGGGACCTAAGGATTGGTTTGGTTGTAAACTAAACGTATGCGCTTTGTGGATCTTGCTACGTCATTTCAAAATGTTTACACTTTGGGAATGTTTTCTATACAGCCATCAATTCCCGTGTGGAACCGATGAATAGGTTTGGCTGTAGCTGTGTATAACTGGTAAAGCCGCCTACACATAAGTGTAGTTGCGGTAGCTCTTATCAAACTTACATACCGTTTTCATCACAACATATTTTATTACTTAAAACCTGCGAAGCTCACCACAATTATGTTGACCGTTTTGAGCATTTCTTTTCAGGTGATCAAGGTAGTTGAAGTTCTAGGAGTGCTGCCTTTTAGTGGAGACCCTAGGAAGCATATTTTGAGACTGAACATACATGATGAACAATTCTTTTGTACATTGTTGCAGTCCACTAAACAATTAAAATTCTTTTGAACACTTGTTCCTGGGTTGTGGGAATTTACATTACAAGTTATCAGCAATGTTCATGTGATCATTTTATATTGTGCTTATGACTATGCTGTCGTGAACATGGACTGAACACGACACAAGTCTCCATTTGTGATCGGGTGTCGTCATGACACGCTTGTCATTATATCTATATTGCATCTCTATTGTTAACCATGTGTTATGACGATCCCGTCTAGCTCACATCCCCGTGTTTCCGCTATCAGCGGGGGTGTGACAGACTTTTATCAGAGCCATTGGTTATAAAGAATTAGGCAATACACTTGACCTAGACTATAACCTAGGAACCTTCATGTAGAATGCATGCTAGGACTGGCTTGCATTTAATATTACATATGTGTTCCTCTATACTTGTTTCTTGTCTCTATACATGATTCTATGCATATGTGTTGCTATCTGATCGTCCTGAGGGAGACACTATTACTCTTAGTCTTTCTCCACGGGATACCTTTATACTAGAACTTTACGATCGCATGCGCACAACATCATATCATTAGGTCGAGATACCTAAACAGAAGGGAACATTGGTGATCACGCGTAGCGTCGATCTCGGATACCAAATCCGACCCTAACATAGTTATGCCTGAAATCCTGAAAGTATGAAGGATAGGCAACTACCATTAGACATATTGTGCTTATGTGCTTGAAGTTTACTTGCTATTACATACTACTATTGGAATGCTAATGGCTCATGGACATGAGGACATTACACGAACCATGCTTGATAAGTGTTGACAATACTATGATGTTAACATGGGGTAAGTGGAGCTAGGGTGACCATGCAAAGCAAATTACCATTACGGGTGCACACGTAATTGCAATTCGCCGTGCATGAGAACTCTGGCAAATCTTACCGTGAGGTAACGATCAGGAGTATCACAAGTTCTCTATTCTATACCCTAGGGTGTGCTAGGATCATAATTCTAGTAAGACCTCATTAAGGGTAACAAACATTACTAATACTTGCTATTACTTAAGTCCCGTCCTACTTAGAGCCTTCGTGGTATTCCCAATCATGACATTGATTCTATCTTTCGTGAAACATTCCTCCACTAGCATTTCAGTAACTAAGGAACTGATTGAATGCTTAGAATGAAAGTGGACTTCAAGAAATGTAGAGGAGTGATGATACTCTCTACGCATACATTATGTTATTCATTGGGACTATGCTAAGGAAAAATTAAGATGTCATGTAACCAGTTTAAGCTTCATTTTATGTATACCGAGGGTGTGGTGGGAACGCTGCGGGGAACCCTATATATAAGCATCACCGGTATACTAAAAATGTGCTTAAACTAGGCTATGCGACGATCTTGATGGACCGAAGCATGTGTTATTATAACTTGATGAGTGGAATCATATGTGTATTTTAAAGTGACTAAGGTTTACATGTTTACTAAAGTTTACATGTTTACACCTTTCTATGATTAGAAGATGCCGCCTAGAAGAGTCACACGTAGTACCAATCAAGAAGGTGAGACCCCACAAGGCAGAGCTAGGGGTAGACCACCAAGAACAGGTGGTGTTCCAGCTGGCAACAATCAGGGAACTGACAACCCTGACATAGCTGCTATGATTGCTCAGCAGCTAGCCGCACTGATTCCAACTATTATGACTCAAGTGAGCAACACTCTTCTGAATCATCATCTCCACGGGGATGATAACACACACCATGAACATAACCAAGGAACAGGGGATGATACTGGGATTGGCGGAACAACTGGTACTGACACTGGGGTTGATAATACCAGACGGGGATGTTCTTACAAAGAATTTGTAGCCTATAAACCCCGAGAATTTGATGGAAAGGTGGGGTGATAGCCCTAACAAGATGGCTTGAAAAGATGGAGGCAGTGATTGACATCAGTGAGTGCCTCGATAGTCAAAGAATTAAGTATGCCACATGTTCACTGCAGGGCAAGGCATTAACCTGGTGGAACACCCAGGTTCAAGCTAGAGGAAGAGAATCTGCAATGCAAATGACTTTGGATGAGTTCAAAGCCTTGATTACTGAGGAGTACTGCCCTCTCAACAAGATGCAGAAACTTGAGCAGGAATTCTGGAACCATGCTATGGTTGGAGCTGGGCACGCAGCTTACACCGATCGTTTTCATGAGTTGGCAAGATTGGTTCCACATCTGGCAACACCGAAATCAAAGAGGATTGAGAGGTATATTTGGGGACTCGCGCCTCAAATCCAAGCATTGGTAACAACAGCTGCTCCTCCTATGATTCAAAGCACAATTCTAAAGGCCGGCGCTCTAACTGATGAGATGGTAAGGACAGGGATGTTGGGTAAGGGAGCAGAGAAAAGAAAGGAGGCTGGGGAAACGAGCCGGTCTAGCGCCGGAAGATTTGATAAGAAGGTCAAGACAACCCAAAATTTTGTGGCTGTGAATCAAGAAAGGAAAGGATATACTGGGCCGCACTCGAATGTAACAGGTGCACTCTTCATCATCCCTCAACAACGCCGTGTCGGATGTGTGTGAATTGTAGGCGCACGGAGCACCGAGCAAAGGATTGTAGAACTGCGCTGAATCTGGTAGCGCCCGTCAACGCGGTTAACCCCGCCGGGAATGCCAGGGCTTGTTATGAGTGCATAGGTCTTGGTCACTACCGGAACATGTGCCCTAGACTGAATAGGGCACCGGGTCAACAAGGGAATAACCAGCAGCAAGTGATGGCCATAGCTGGTAATCCGGATCGAGGGAATCAAGGAAATGCTGCTAGAGGACGTGCGTTCCTCATCGGGGCAAATAACGCCCGTCAGGACCCGAATGTTGTTACGGGTACGTACTTGCTCAATCATCACTTTGCATCCATGCTATTTGATACTGGGGCAGACAATAGCTTCATATCTTCTGATTTTGCACACATGCTCGCCTTGAACCCTAGTAGACTAGAAACTAGTTTCTCCATAGAAATGGCCAACGGTAGAGTTGTACAAGCAGATGAGATTATTAGAGAGTGCTCCATGATATTGGGAACCATGCCTTCGACATAGACTTAATACCTTTCGAGTTGGGGAGCTTCGATGTGATTGTGGGAATGGATTGGTTGTCGAAACACGGAGCCGAGATTGTTTGTCTGGAGAAAGTAGTACGAATCCCCATGCCAAACGGGGAGGTACTAAAGATTCAAGGGGAACGACCGGGAAGAACACTAAAGCTTATTTCTTGCATGAAGACGCGACGATGTTTACGGAAGCAGTGTTACGCATTTCTGGCCCATGTAGTGGAAAAGAAGGAAGAAGGCAACAAGTTGGTAGATATTCCTGTAGTACGAGATTTTCCAGGAGTATTCCCTGATGACTTGTCGGGTTTACCTCCTCCACGACAGGTGGAATTTCGTATAGAGTTGGTTCCTGGAGCTACGCCGGTAGCCAAAGCACCATACCGGTTAGCGCCATCCGAAATGCAATAGCTATCTAGCCAATTGCAAGAACTATTGGAGAAGGGTTTCATTCGGCCGAGTCATTCACCATGGGGAGCACCGGTCTTGATTGTTAAAAAGAAAGACGGGTCGTTCCGCATGTGCATCGATTATCGCTAGTTGAACAAGTTGACTGTGAAGAATCGATATCCTCTTCCCAGAATCGATGATTTGTTTGATCAGTTACAAGGAGCTTCATATTTCTCCAAGATTGATCTTCGTTCTGGATATCATCAATTGAGAGTTTTCGAGGATGACATACCGAAAACAGCGTTTAGGACTCCTTATGGTCATTATGAGTTCTTAGTCATGCCGTTCGGACTGACTAACGCACCGGCTGTATTCATGGATCTGATGAATCGGGTGTGTAAACCATACTTGGATAAGTTCGTGATCGTATTCATTGACGATATACTTATCTACTCTCGATCGAAATAAGACCACAAGAAACATCTTCGAGCTATACTGAGTCTGTTACAAGAAGAAAAACTTTTCGCTAAACTCTCAAAGTGCGAGTTTTGGCTTCGAGAAGTGAAATTTTTAGGTCATGTGGTTAACGAAAATGGGATTCATGTAGATCCCGGAAAGATCGAAGCAGTGAAGAAGTGGGATGCACCCCAGACACCCTCAGAGATACGACAATTCTTAGGATTGGCCGGATACTATCGTCTCTTCATTGTAAATTTTTCAAAGATTGCTCAACCGTTAACTATGTTGACTCAGAAAGACAAGAAGTTTGATTGGGGATATGCCCAAGAACGAGCGTTTCAAACGTTGAAAGAGAAGTTATGCAACGCACCGATATTGTCCCTTCCAGACGGAACTGATGATTTTGTGGTGTACTGCGATGCTTCACATCAAGGATTGGGTTGCGTGCTAATGCAGAAAGACAAGGTGATTGCATATGCCTCGCGACAACTTAAGGTGCATGAGAAGAGTTACACGACTCATGACCTGGAGTTGGGCGCGGTTGTATTTGCACTCAAAATATGGAGGCACTATCTGTATGGAACCAAATGTATCATCTACACATATCATAAGAGCCTTCAACACATCCTGAATCAGAAAGAACTCAACATGCGACAACGACGTTGGGTAGAGCTACTTAGTGACTACGATTATGAAATCTGGTATCATCCGGGGAAAGCAAATGTGGTGGCGGACGCCCTAAGCCGTAAAGAGCGCGTGAAACCACTTCGTGCTCGAGCTTTGGGATTGACTATTCAAACGAACTTGAAAGCTCAGATCCAACTTGCACAAAGGGAAGCATTGAAAGAAGAAAACCTTGCGGGAGAAGAATTCAAGGGTTAGACAAACAGATGAATTGCAAGGATGATGGCATACAGTACTTCATGGATCGCATATGGGTACCCAAATGGGGAGACGTTCATACCCTGATCATGGAGGAAGCGCACAAGACACAATATTCTGTTCATCCTGGCGCAGACAAGATGTATCACGATCTTAAGGGTCTATAGTGGTGGCCAGGCATGAAGAGAGACATTGCTATGTATGTAAGCCGATGCTTGACGTGCTCGAAAGTTAAGGCTGAACATCAAAAACCATCGGGATTATTACAGCAACCTGAAATTCCCGAGTGGAAATAGGAGAACATAACTATGGATTTCATTACCAAACTCCCTAGAACAAGTAGCGGGCACGACTCGATATGGGTCATAGTGGATCGGATGATGAAGTCCGCTCATTTCTTACCGATCCGGGAGGATTACAAGATGGAAAGGTTGGCGAGGTTGTACATTAAAGAGGTCATGACACGGCACGGTGTGCCGGTGTCAATCATATCCGACCGTGACAGTCGATTCACTTCACGATTTTGGCAAACACTACAAAAAGTGATGGGCACTCGATTAGATATGAGTACCGCCTATCACCCACAAACAGATGGACAAAGTGAACGAACGATACAAATGTTGGAAGACATGCTCAGAGCTTGTGTAATTGATTTTGGTGGTAGTTGAGACACTCATTTACCATTGGTTGAGTTCTCCTACAACAACAGCACCATACAAGCATTGGATGCGCTCCATTTGAGGCATTGTACGGGAGGAAATGTAGATCCCCAGTTTGTTGGGCTAAAGTTGGTGAGAGCCAACTTACGGGCCCAGAGATCATTCAAGAGACATCTGACAAAATTTTCCAAATCAAAGACAGACTAAAAGCTGCAAGAGATCGCCAAAAGAGCTATGCAGACAACCGTCGGAAGCCTCTAGAATTCAATGTTGGAGATCACGTTTTGCTCAAAGTCTCCCTGGAAAGGGATTGTATGATTTGGAAAGAAAGGGAAGTTAGCCCCTCGATACGTAGGACCATTCGAAATTACAGAAAGAATCGGTCCGGTGGCTTACCGATTGAGGTTGCCACAAGAACTCAGCGGTGTGATACTTTCACGTGTCGAACCTCAAGAAGTGTTTGGCGGACGAGTCCTTACACGTACCAATGAGGAAATCAAGATCGACAAAAAGCTTCATTTTATTGAGGAACCTATCGAGATCATGGACCGAAAGGTCAAACGCTTAAGGCGCAGCAAGATACCGATCGTTCGCGTGAGATGGAACTCCAAGCAAGGACCAGAATTCATGTGGGAACGAGAAGACCAGATAAAGCTCAAATATCCACATCTATTTGAGGATGACGCTCTTGGACCTAGCACCAGTTGAATTTCGGGACGAAATCCTCTCAACTGGAGGATACTGTGACATCCGTCACCTCAAGGTCCGTCATTTAACATGAAACTTCGTTAACTATCCTTAGAGCATTCATTTTTCATCTTCATAGATTACTCGTGAGGACATCATGTTTTGTTTTCCGTTTCATTGGTGTTATCAATATTTGCGATCATATCATCCAAAATGCGCACAAATATCACAATCGACAGCACTAATTATATTATGTTATATAATATAAACCTCATTAACAACGACATATTCAAGATATAAACAACATTAAACGCGTCCTTATAATTAGTATAACGCGCGTATCTACGTCGTTTTCAACCGAAACAAGTTTGGCGATTCGGGGGCTAAGTGCAGGGACTAAACTTGACATTTGCCAAACTAGGACTGGGTATAAATACCCCACACCAGCCTAGCCTTCACATTCTTTTCTTCCTCTTCTTATCTTCTCCTTCATCGCTCTTCTTCACCTTGGCACCAAACCGCCCGTTTTCATCTCGTTTTCGTCGGTTGAACATCGACTACAGCCTAGACAACCCGTTTCTAGCAGGTAGAAAACTATGGTTGTCTCGTTTCTTGCTCGATTTTACTGTTGTTTTTTCTAGGGTTTCGGGTGCTCTGGTTCATCCGAGCACATGAGGTCGTGTGGGCTTGTGTGTTGCGTTCCAGTGTGTGTTTCTTGTCTAGACATGTTAGATGAATGTTTCTGGAAGTTCTTGGGGTGTAAAACGAGTGCTCGGAGCAGCTAGACGCTACTATGCACTTCATCAGTCACGAGCTTACTATTCAGGCGACTGGGTATTCCAGGCGACTGAGCCGTACGACTGAGTGAGTCGTGCGACTGAGTCCATGCGTCTGAGTCTATCGTGCGACTGAGTTGTGCGACTAGGGTGAGTCGTGCGACTGAGTCCATGCGTATATGTGGGTCGTGCGATTGAATGCATGCGATTGAGAGTATGTGCGACTGAGTCAATGCGGATGATTGTGTGCGACTGTGTGTATTGCACGACCGAAGATCCAGTCATACGAATGAGAGTTCAGTCGTATGAATGAAGCTGATTCGCACGACTGAAGGCTGAATCATGCAAATGGAAGGTTGAGTCGTGTGATTGGGTGCTGTGTGGTACGACTGAATGCTTAGTCGCACGAATGGGAGTTCAATCGTGCGAATGAAGCTGATTCGCACGACTGAGAGTTGATTCGTGCGAATGGAGTGTCCAGTCGTGCGTCTGGTCGTGTCGTGCGAATGGATTCATTGTGTGTGAAGTTTTTCCTATGTTTTGTGTGTGTTGCGTGCAAGTGTACCCACGACCGAACCGAAACTGCCCGAACCTATTGAACATCATCTAATGCTTTATGCTCATTATTAATGCTTGTCAGTAACTGTCAATAGGTGTTGACTGTTCATAGCAATTCTACTGTCGGGAATATTCATCATTCGTGCTTATCATCTATTCTGTGAGTTTCGTGGCCCCTTTTTACGCTTATACAACTTTTAAACATTCACAAATTGGGGGAAAAGAATGCTCGCGTACTTAACTTGATTTCAAGCATCTTCCCTAGTGGAAGACTGCCACTAGTTTGATGAGTATCTTATCTTGCTTAACATGTTGTTTGATGCTAAGGATAAACGGATGTCACGTAACTGGTTTAGGCATCGTTCTAGGTGTATCGCGGATGTGGTGGGAACGCTGTGGGGAACCCTATATATAAGCATCCCTGGTATACTAAGAATGTGCTTAAACTGGGCTACGTGATGATCCTGATTGACTGAGGCATGGATTGTTGGAACTTGACTCTATGCTATGTTACCCCTTGTATGTTACTTGGTGGCTTTACATTACTATGTGCTATTATTATGCTAAGTGTTGTATGATGTTACTTGTGAATGCTATTGACTTTGGATGCTCTCGGCGGTGTGGTTCTTCTTCGTGGGTATACTTTGTGGTTCTTCTTTGCCGAGCATCCATTACAACCATTAGTTCCGGTAATGGGACCTAAGGATTGGTTTGGTTGTAACCTATACGTATGCGCTTTGTGGATCTTGCTACGTCATATAAACTTGCCCTTCAATACAACCATTAGTTCCGGTAATGGGACCTAAGGATTGGTTTGGTTGTAAACTAAACGTATGCGCTTTGTGGATCTTGCTACGTCATTTTAAACTTATTAAACAATGGAAAATCTTTCAATACAACCATTAGTTCCGGTAATGGGACCTAAGGATTGGTTTGGTTGTAAACTAAACGTATGCGCTTTGTGGATCTTGCTACGTCATTTCAAACTGTTTACACTTTGGGAATGTTTTCTATACAGCCATCAATTCCCATGTGGAACCGATGAATAGGTTTGGCTGTAGCTGTTTATAAGTGTAGTTGCGGTAGCTCTTATCAAACTTACATACCATTTTCATCACATCATATTTTATTACTTAAAACCTGCGAAGCTCACCAACAATTATGTTGACGTTTTGAGCATTTCTTTTCAGGTGATCAAGGTAGTTGAAGTTCTAGGAGTGCTGCCTTTTAGTGGAGACCCTAGGAAGCATATTTTTGAGACTGAACATACATGATGAACAATTCTTTTGTACATTGTTGCAGTCCACTAAACAATTAACATTCTTTTGAACACTTGTTCCCGGGTTGTGGGAATTTACATTACAAGTTATCAACAATGTTCATGTGATCATTTTATATTGTGCTTATGACTATGCTGTCGTGAACATAGACTGAACACAACACAAGTCTCCATTTGTGATCGGGTGTCGTCATGACACGCTTGTCATTATATCTATATTGCATCTCTATTGTTAACCATGTGTTATGACGATCCCGTCTAGCTCACATCCCCGTGTTTCCGCTATCAGCGGGGGTGTGACAACCAGTCAAACCAACTAGACTTTCGCATTTTCCTGAAATTTCAGAAATATTCTAGGTGTCTAGACGCATGGGCACTATTTGGGCGTTTCTGACCTGTTCAGACGTTTTGCCACTATGCAGATGTCTGGACTTACACTTGGTCACTTTTCACTTAGACGCATGGGCTATTTAGGCGCATGGGCACTATTGAGACGTTTGGGCCTAACAGTCATCCTGAGCAATATTCTAGACTGTTTGGCACTATTCAGTCGCATGGGCCTGACTTAGACGCATGGGCACTTAGGCGGTTGGGTACTGTTTAGGCGGTTGAGCTTTTGGGCGGTTGGGAACACTTAGAAAATTAAACTGTTGGATGCATGGACTACTGTTTGGACGTTTGAGCAACTAACTTTTACTAGTCAACTTATTTTCAGTCCCAAATCTAAATCTAATATGTTCTAAGCTTAGTTCTTACATTCTAAGCAACAAATTACATTCTTAATTATAACCATAACTTCGTTTACACCCAAAACATACACCTACCCACATACATATTCACACACACATACGGGTATTAACTCATTTTTATAAAAACATGCACACATGCATTTTCCAGCCCCAAAGTTGTTCAAAACATGATAAAAAGAGGTTCTAGAACTCACCTTAGCTGCTTTCGAGTTTGAACCCTGCTCTTGAACTTTCTCAGTCTGTTTAACACCTAAAAACCACACACATACACCACCCGAACATACAATAACACCTTTAAGCATATGGGAAAAGTGTGTTACAAAACTTCTCCTTTTTCTTCTACAACTTCTGAGAGTTTTCTGCTCTCTCTCTCTGTAGAACAAAATGGGAAAAGTGTGCAGGCAAAAGTGGGCGACCATGCCCACTTTTATACCAACTTTTTGATATTTTGTTATTTGACACTTTTAACCCTTCAACTTAGGTCTTATAGCTTTTCTTTCTTTTCCTTTACTTTTATTCCTTCTTTCATAACTTTAAAAATAACCGGGTGTTACAAAACTATGAGTTGCTCCTGTATCAAATAATACTGTTGCGTACTGATTGTTGATAAGGAACGTACCCGTTACTACTTCTGGTTCATGTCGAGCTTCTTCAGCTTGCATTACGAAAGCTCTTCCACGGGGGTTGTTTTGGTTAACTGGAGCCTTGCCCTTCAATTGTGGACATTCATTGCGAAAGTGGTTTTCATTTCCACACTGATAACAGACTGGTTTAGGGTTGGTGGGGTTCTTACAATCTCGAGATATATCTCCCTTCTTTTTGTAATTATAACAAATTACTATCATACATTTTCCATGGTGATATCTTTGGCAGGTACTGCACCACGGTTGACCTTCCATCTGTGGTTTCTTTTCTCGCGCTACTTCTAAGAAATTCCTTTGTGGTGGTAGGGTTAATCTTTTCAGAGGGTTCCCAAATTTCCCTCCCGAGTGATTGTCATTTCATTTCCTTTTCTCCCCTATTTTTGGATTACTTAAAGATTCATTTCTTATCATTTCATCAGTTAGACTTCCTGACAGACTTACAGCATCCTGAAAAGTTTTGGGCATTGCAGATTTCACTAATCCTCTTATTTGTGGTACTAATCCCCAAATATATCTTCCTATTCTTTTAGCTTCGGGGGTTACCAGATGTGGTATTAATATAGAGAGTTCATTATACCTATCAGTATATTCTCGATGTGCTGCTCCTTTCATTTCTAATACCAAGAACTCAGTTTCTAATTTTTCTATTTCATTATAAGGACAATATTTTTCAATTACCATATTTCTGAATTCTTCCCAGCTCATCCGGTTCATGACATGCCTTCCTTTTGTTTGCATTTCCATTTTCCACCAGGATTGTGCCTCTCCTTTAAGTGAATGTGAGGCAAACAGTGTTTTGTTGTTGTCAGCACAATTACTAATTTCTAACACCGATTCTATCTCATCCAACCAGCGCAGTGCTTGTACTGCTCCTCATTTTCCATCAAATTCTCGGGGTCTGCATGACATAAAGGTTTTGTAAGAGCATCCCTTTATAACTCTATTAGTTTCCTCCTCTTGTCGTTCCTCTGCATTGGCATCTTCTGGACCTTCATTCTCGTGTGATGTAGTTCCAAAATTCAAGTTATGTTGTAGCTGAGCTATCAATATAGGTATTTGGAGCTTCTATTTGCTGAGCTACTAATTGATAAATCATGTCGTTCTCGTTTGTAGTATTGTTTACAGGATTTTCCTCTCCGAGTCTAGTTCTGGTCGTCCAACTCGCGCTGTTCTTCATACATGTTGAGTGTTTCTTTTAGGCGGCATGATTCACTATAGTTAATTATGATTAGCATCAAAAAGTAAGAATCTAAAATTTTAACACAATTTTATCTAACACATAACAGATAGTAATTCCAAACACAAAAGATATATATATCATTAAGTTCTTATTCTTATATTCTGACAAGTTAGATTAAGAGATAGTTTCTAATTCTTGCAAATCCAGTTCCATATTTTTGTAAAGATATTTTTCTTGGGTTTCTTTAATTCCTTAATATCCTCCTGGATCCTCCGGATTCCTCGTTGTATTTTCTTGAGCTTTTTAAGGGTCTGCTGTGCAGTCTCTATCTGATCATTATCCAGCCTTTGCCTTTTAGTTTCTTTTTCTTCGTCATCAGGGAGGTCAGAATTTTGTAAGTTTTCTCCTTTTAATCATAAACTTGTCACCACGTCGTACCTTTTTCCTGGGGTTTTAATGGTATAACCGCCGATTGTCTTTGATGCACGTCGAATATAAACTTGGATTTGGGGTTTATTCTAATCTCAGGTTGGCAAGTTTCCATATTATTCTGAAGTTCTGGGTCAAGGTGTTATCTCCGTTAGGTTGCTATGGTCCGAGTTCTCCAAGGGATTAGTCTCACTATGATGACTGTCTGAATTGTATGTGTTCATAGCTGCAGGGTTCTTTATATATTTTATAAAAATTTGTTAGCCAAATGATTATATCAAATAGTTAGCATATAACACATATGTATAAAGATAAATTTCAAATTTAATGGTACACAAAATTTATATATATATATATATATATATATATATATAAAGTCATAAATTGTTATTAAATGAAAACAAAATTTAATGGTTCCTCCATCTTTAATAGTTTCATGTCTTTACACTCTCGGCTGGAGTACATAGTGACTACCCCCATTGGGGTTGGGAATTTGATTGCAGCATGTACGGTGGATATCATCGCTCCTAGTGTGCATAACCCACGTCGACCCAAAATCACGTTGTGAGATGAATCCGACCACACAACCAGTAATGTCATCACCACTTCGTGCCAACCCGTATGGTTTCCAATGGCGACAGGGAGCTGAATCTGTCCTAGCGGCTGAACTACTTCTCCTGTAAAACCCATAAGCATATGGGTCTTGGTATCAAGGCCCCTTCTCATTTCTTCATCTAGTTGTAAAAACAATGTTCATACATGATCTCTGAGTTGCTCCCACCGTCGATATATACCTGATGTACTTGATGGCCTGCTATTATGGCTGATATTGTGACAGGACCGCCGGCAAAACTTCCTCCATGGATCGGGGAAAAGAAATCTCCTTTGCCATCCAAGGCTCTATGTGATCCTAGTGCCTCTTACCTTATGGCCAGCGAGCTGGATCATGAATATTTCTTTCCTTTTTTCCCTGGCTTGTGGTGTCTTCTTCAACTCTCTTAGTAAGTGGGCTAGCTTCCCGGTCCTGATCGCAAATTCAATATGTCTTTTCAACGAGAAACAATCATCCGTTGCGTGACCGTTCTCCTTGTGAAACTCACAATACTTACTCGTGTCCCACTTCCCTCCTGGCTTTAAGGGTGCAGGTTTTGCAAAGTTCACGTTTTTCATGGCTAAAATATCGCTTGGAGTTTTGGTTAGGGTGGCAGGGTCATATTGGGTTAGAATGGGTTTCTGCCAGGTGGTGTGAAGCGTGGCTGGAACCACGGTTTCTCCCAAGATCTTGGACCTCCAGCCCTCCTCGGCGACTCCTATGTTGGCATCGCTGGCTTCTTCAAGGCTTTTTCTTTCAGCTGTTCGCATGCTTTCTTCCCCCGAACGAACGCCTTGGCGCACTCTAACATTTCGTCGACTAATTGCGGCAAGTGTTCGTGAAATCTTTCCACCAGCTGGTCATTCCTTACGCCATGAATGAAAGCCGAGATCCGTATTGTTTCGCCTGCCCCTCAGACCTGCATACTTTCCTTTGAATACCTGGTGATGAAGTTCTCAATTGACTCATTATCTCCTCTTTGATGTTGTGTAATTCCGTTGGGTCTTTGGCAGACTCTCTTTGTTGACTGAAATTTTTCAAAAAACTATCCTCCAACTCCTCAAAGCTACCAATCTCTCCCGGGAACACTGTCAAACCATATTCTTGCTGCCCCTGTTAGTGTTTGGACTAACATATGACCAGATAGGGACCGACCATTGTTTGACTTCCGCTGCCCCGATAAAGACAACCAAGTGGTCGTCTGGATCTCCCAGGCCGCTGTATTTTCACACATTTGAGGGCATCTTTAGTTTGGGGGGACATATGAACTCCGCTATTTTAGGAATGAATTTAGACCTAGCGCGCAGTGGAGGGCCTATACGGTTTGCTGTAATCGTCGTCACCGCAAATTCTCGCACTATTGTCAGCCGTGGCACAGTAGGTCTTTTCTCCCCTGCTGGCATGCTGTTCTACCATCGAGATGACTTCCCCTCTTCTCATCCTCCGTCTCCGGTATTTCCTCATATTCCAAACTGGTCCGCACATCTTTCATGTGTCACCCTCGCTCTTCCTATTGTAGGAGGGGCAAAATCTGTTCCCGGTTTTGGCTAACAAACTCTGGAGTAATTACCACACCGTCACCGGTGCGCTTCCCACCCTGGTGTCTATCCGATTAAAGAGGGGAGTTGTAACGTTCCCGTCTCCTGTGTTAGCGAGTTGGGGTTCTCGCAGGTTGGTGTTTTTTCGCCCAAGTCCTGGGATGATGTCCTGGATGGTTCTGAGGCTTATGCTGGTGCTGAGTCCCCAGGTGACGCCAAATGTTGCTACACGGAAATCAAACGAGGGATTAGATCCGGAAGCAGTGCGACTGAGTTAGGAATATCACCAGACTCGGGCTATGAGAAGACTAAAACTAGCGTGAATACCTAATCTGCAAAAGAACAGGAGACACCGTGAGTCTCGCCACGGGGAGAGGGAATTCTCCCTTGACCAACCTCCGGTGTGAAAATAAGTATTTGATTTGTGTATGGATATGTAAGTTGGAGTAGGATGCCATGTGAATATACCTGGACCGTCATATTTATAATGATACATGTATGAAAACTTCTTCTCTGTAAATCCATTTCGGATTGCCTGAAGTTAGGCATTTGGACTGAACCTCGAGGTCAAGGGTTTCTTTCCCTTTGGTGTAAAGGGTTTACAATTGACATTAATGTTATTTGTCTCTTATAGTTGACCTGTATCCCATTGGTTCTGTAAGCCCACCCTGCTGCATCTACTTTTTACAGGGCTTGTCTTTTATCTTTGTCGTCTTCAACTGCTGGTCATATTCTTGAAACAACAATGGTCTTCCTTCCATACCGTCGGATTCCTTTGCTTGTTGATGTTAGCTGCTTGAGAATTTCTTAAGTGTGAGACTTATAGTTTTAAGTGTTTGGGCCGCGGCTAGGTGCGTCTGGGCTTACATCCCTGTGTCGCGGCTGGGCTTACGTCCCTGGGCCGCGACTGGCCTATCTGCCCTTTGCTGCTCTCGGGGTGATAAAACGTTATAGAGAGCTTACGGCCACGACTGGGCCTATCGCCCTTGCCGCTTCTGGGCCGCACTGGGCTGCGCATCCTATTGCGACCGAGAGTTTAGTCATCTTCGAGCCCGGTCGCAGCTAGGCCTACATAGCCTCCTGCGGCTGAGTCTTGTGTTGCATTTGTGGTTGCTTGATCGTGTATATTTGATAAACTATTTATCATTGAGCCTTTCGGGTGATACCCCATCATCCACCACAAATGGTTTTGAGAAATCAGGTAAGGCCAACACCGATGCTGACATTAAGGCTTGTTTCAGGTTATCGAAGGTTGCTTGGGTTTTATCATGCCATTGAAGAGCATACTTTTTAGAAGATCAGTGAGGGGTCGAGAAATAATGCCAAGAAATGAATAAACCGATGGTAGTATCCTACCAAACAAAGGAATCCTCGTAGTTGTTTGATTGAAGTATGTAATGGCCAATTCTTGATGGCCTTCACTTTCCCGTATCGGTATGGACACCCTCCTGAAATCACAAAACCCAAATATTCTACTGCCAATCATCGAAGGTACACTTGGAACGCTTGGCATACAATTGATTTGTACGCAGCAAAAGGAGGACTTGTTCCAGTAGTATCAAATATTGATCCATAGTAGTACTATAGACCAATATATCAAAGAAACAAGAACTCCTTTTCGTAACAAAGGTTTGAAGATCGAATTCATACGTGCTGAAAACTTGTTGGTGCATTAGTTAGGCCAGATGGCATAACTAAGAATTCGAAGGGACCTTCATGTCTTCGAAAAGCGGTTTATGACGTCTTCTTCGTGCATGCGGATCTGGTAGTAACCGGTTCGTAGATCCAATTTAGAAAAAATGACAGACTACCCAGTTCATCCAGTAGCTTCTCAATGATAGGAATAGTGAATTGTTCTTGATTGTCGCATCATTAAGGCGTTTATAATCCATGCACATACGCCATTGTCCATCCTTCTTCTTGACCAGAACAACAAGCGTTGCGAAAGCACTATGACTGTTTGGACTAACTCATGGTTCTTTAAGTTCATAGTCATTTTCTCAATAACGTCTTCTGGCCCATAGGTATGTATAGATTTTTGATTAATGGGGTGAACTCCCTCTTTAAGGTAGATATGATGATCACAACTGCGCGCAAGAGGTAGAGAAGTGGAATTTCGAAAACATCATTGTACCTTGCCAACAAGGAATCCATTTTTCATAAAAACGTGCATGTAAGACTTGAGAAGTAGCCCTTTTAAGATCATCTGATGAACAAATGGCATGCTACACAACTGAGTAGATGTAAGACCACATTTATGAAACAGCTTAAACAAGGATTCCATGGAACAAAGTGACAATTTATTGTCATCAACCCTTCAGTTCAACTGTTCCCCATCAACTAGGAATTGCATAGTCATCTTATTGAAGATCAGGAGTGTCATTCAAGGTAACAACCATTGTACTACCTAGAATCGTATCGTAATTTTCTAATGGAATCAATAAGACTTCCGCAGTATACCACTTGCCTGCATGCACCACTGGAAGTGAGGGCAAGATTGCGTACACGATAACTGTTCACCATTGGCTATTCCCATTTGCAACGGTTTAATCTTTTGAATAACACATTGCAGCTTCTTGGCCAATTTACATACATGCGAGTTTGGCTTCGAGAAGTGAAATTTTTAGGTCATGTGGTTAACGAAAATGGGATTCATGTAGATCCCGGAAAGATCGAAGCAGTGAAGAAGTGGGATGCACCCCAGACACCCTCAGAGATACGACAATTCTTAGATTGGCCGGATACTATCGTCTCTTCATTGTAAATTTTTCAAAGATTGCTCAACCGTTAACTATGTTGACTCAGAAAGACAAGAAGTTTGATTGGGGATATGCCCAAGAACGAGCGTTTCAAACGTTGAAAGAGAAGTTATGCAACGCACCGATATTGTCCCTTCCAGACGGAACTGATGATTTTGTGGTGTACTGCGATGCTTCACATCAAGGATTGGGTTGCGTGCTAATGCAGAAAGACAAGGTGATTGCATATGCCTCGCGACAACTTAAGGTGCATGAGAAGAGTTACACGACTCATGACCTGGAGTTGGGCGCGGTTGTATTTGCACTCAAAATATGGAGGCACTATCTGTATGGAACCAAATGTATCATCTACACATATCATAAGAGCCTTCACACATCCTGAATCAGAAAGAACTCAACATGCGACAACGACGTTGGGTAGAGCTACTTAGTGACTACGATTATGAAATCTGGTATCATCCGGGGAAAGCAAATGTGGTGGCGGACGCCCTAAGCCGTAAAGAGCGCGTGAAACCACTTCGTGCTCGAGCTTTGGGATTGACTATTCAAACGAACTTGAAAGCTCAGATCCAACTTGCACAAAGGGAAGCATTGAAAGAAGAAAACCTTGCGGGAGAAGAATTCAAGGGTTAGACAAACAGATGAATTGCAAGGATGATGGCATACAGTACTTCATGGATCGCATATGGGTACCCAAATGGGGAGACGTTCATACCCTGATCATGGAGGAAGCGCACAAGACACAATATTCTGTTCATCCTGGCGCAGACAAGATGTATCACGATCTTAAGGGTCTATAGTGGTGGCCAGGCATGAAGAGAGACATTGCTATGTATGTAAGCCGATGCTTGACGTGCTCGAAAGTTAAGGCTGAACATCAAAAACCATCGGGATTATTACAGCAACCTGAAATTCCCGAGTGGAAATAGGAGAACATAACTATGGATTTCATTACCAAACTCCCTAGAACAAGTAGCGGGCACGACTCGATATGGGTCATAGTGGATCGGATGATGAAGTCCGCTCATTTCTTACCGATCCGGGAGGATTACAAGATGGAAAGGTTGGCGAGGTTGTACATTAAAGAGGTCATGACACGGCACGGTGTGCCGGTGTCAATCATATCCGACCGTGACAGTCGATTCACTTCACGATTTTGGCAAACACTACAAAAAGTGATGGGCACTCGATTAGATATGAGTACCGCCTATCACCCACAAACAGATGGACAAAGTGAACGAACGATACAAATGTTGGAAGACATGCTCAGAGCTTGTGTAATTGATTTTGGTGGTAGTTGAGACACTCATTTACCATTGGTTGAGTTCTCCTACAACAACAGCAACCATACAAGCATTGGATGCGCTCCATTTGAGGCATTGTACGGGAGGAAATGTAGATCCCCAGTTTGTTGGGCTAAAGTTGGTGAGAGCCAACTTACGGGCCCAGAGATCATTCAAGAGACATCTGACAAAATTTTCCAAATCAAAGACAGACTAAAAGCTGCAAGAGATCGCCAAAAGAGCTATGCAGACAACCGTCGGAAGCCTCTAGAATTCAATGTTGGAGATCACGTTTTGCTCAAAGTCACTCCCTGGAAAGGGATTGTATGATTTGGAAAGAAAGGGAAGTTAGCCCCTCGATACGTAGGACCATTCGAAATTACAGAAAGAATCGGTCCGGTGGCTTACCGATTGAGGTTGCCACAAGAACTCAGCGGTGTGATACTTTTCACGTGTCGAACCTCAAGAAGTGTTTGGCGGACGAGTCCTTACACGTACCAATTGAGGAAATCAAGATCGACAAAAAGCTTCATTTTATTGAGGAACCTATCGAGATCATGGACCGAAAGGTCAAACGCTTAAGGCGCAGCAAGATACCGATCGTTCGCGTGAGATGGAACTCCAAGCAAGGACCAGAATTCATGTGGGAACGAGAAGACCATATAAAGATCAAATATCCACATCTATTTGAGGATGACGCTCTTGGACCTAGCACCAGTTGAATTTCGGGACGAAATCCTCTCAACTGGAGGATACTGTGACATCCGTCACCTCAAGGTCCGTCATTTAACATGAAACTTCGTTAACTATCCTTAGAGCATTCATTTTTCATCTTCATAGATTACTCGTGAGGACATCATGTTTTGTTTTTCCGTTTCATTGGTGTTATCAATATTTGCGATCATATCATCCAAAATGCGCACAAATATCACAATCGACAGCACTAATTATATTATGTTATATATATAAACCTCATTAACAACGACATATTCAAGATATAAACAACATTAAACGCGTCCTTATAATTAGTATAACGCGCGTATCTACGTCGTTTTCAACCGAACAAGTTTGGCGATTCGGGGGCTAAGTGCAGGGACTAAACTTGACATTTGCCAAACTAGGACTGGGTATAAATACCCCACACCAGCCTAGCCTTCACATTCTTCTTCCTCTTCTTATCTTCTCCTTCATCGCTCTTCTTCACCTTGGCACCAAACGGCCCGTTTTCATCTCGTTTTCGTCGGTTGAACATCGACTACAGCCTAGACAACCGTTTCTAGCAGGTAGAAAACTATGGTTGCTCGTTTCTTGCTCGATTTTACTGTTGTTTTTTCTAGGGTTCGGGTGCTCTGGTTCATCCGAGCACATGAGGTCGTGTGGGCTTGTGTGTTGCGTTCCAGTGTGTGTTTCTTGTCTAGACATGTTAGATGAATGTTTCTGGAAGTTCTTGGGGTGTAAAACGAGTGCTCGGAGCAGCTAGACGCTACTATGCACTTCATCAGTCACGAGCTTACTATTCAGGCGACTGGGTATTCCAGGCGACTGAGCCGTACGACTGAGTGAGTCGTGCGAGTGAGTCCATGCGTCTGAGTCTATCGTGCGACTGAGTTGTGCGACTAGGGTGAGTCGTGCGACTGAGTCCATGCGTATATGTGGGTCGTGCGATTGAATGCATGCGATTGAGAGTATGTGCGACTGAGTCAATGCGGATGATTGTGTGCGACTGTGTGTATTGCACGACCGAAGATCCAGTCATACGAATGAGAGTTCAGTCGTATGAATGAAGCTGATTCGCACGACTGAAGGCTGAATCATGCAAATGGAAGGTTGAGTCGTGTGATTGGGTGCTGTGTGGTACGACTGAATGCTTAGTCGCACGAATGGGAGTTCAATCGTGCGAATGAAGCTGATTCGCACGACTGAGAGTTGATTCGTGCGAATGGAGTGTCCAGTCGTGCGTCTGGTCGTGTCGTGCGAATGGATTCATTGTGTGTGAAGTTTTTCCTATGTGTTGTGTGTTGCGTGCAAGTGTTACCCACGACCGAACCGAAACTGCCCGAACCTATTGAAATCATCTAATGCTTTATGCTCATTATTAATGCTTGTCAGTAACTGTCAATAGGTGTGACTGTTCATAGCAATTCTACTGTCGGGAATATTCATCATTCGTGCTTATCATCTATTCTGTGAGTTTCGTGGCCCCTTTTTACGCTTATACAACTTTTAACATTCACAAATTTGGGGGAAAAGAATGCTCGCGTACTTAACTTGATTTCAAGCATCTTCCCTAGTGGAAGACTGCCACTAGTTGATGAGTATCTTATCTTGCTTAACATGTGTTTGATGCTAAGGATAAACGGATGTCACGTAACTGGTTTAGGCATCGTTCTAGGTGTATCGCGGATGTGGTGGGAACGCTGTGGGGAACCCATATATAAGCATCCCTGGTATACTAAGAATGTGCTTAAACTGGGCTACGTGATGATCCTGATTGACTGAGGCATGGATTGTTGGAACTTGACTCTATGCTATGTTACCCTTGTATGTTACTTGGTGGCTTTACATTACTATGTGCTATTTAATGCTAAGTGTTGTATGATGTTACTTGTGAATGCTATTGACTTTGGATGCTCTCGGCGTGGTGTGGTTTCTTCGTGGGTATACTTTGTGGTTCTTCTTTGCCGAGCATCCATTACAACCATAGTCCGGTAATGGGACCTAAGGATTGGTTTGGTTGTAACCTATACGTATGCGCTTTGTGGATCTTGCTACGTCATATAAACTTGCCCTTCAATACAACCATTAGTTCCGGTAATGGGACCTAAGGATTGGTTTGGTTGTAAACTAAACGTATGCGCTTTGTGGATCTTGCTACGTCATTTTAAACTTATTAAACAATAGAAAATCTTTCAATACAACCATTAGTTCCGGTATGGGACCTAAGGATTGGTTTGGTTGTAAACTAAACGTATGCGCTTTGTGGATCTTGCTACGTCATTTCAAACTGTTTACACTTTGGGAATGTTTTCTATACAGCCATCAATTCCCATGTGGAACCGATGAATAGGTTTGGCTGCAGCTGTTTATAAGTGTAGTTGCGGTAGCTCTTATCAAACTTACATACCATTTTCATCATATCATATTTTATTACTTAAACCTGCGAAGCTCACCAACAATTATGTTGACGGTTTTGAGCATTTCTTTTCAGGTGATCAAGGTAGTTGAAGTTCTAGGAGTGCTGCCTTTTAGTGGAGACCCTAGGAAGCATATTTTTGAGACTGAACATACATGATGAACAATTCTTTTGTACATTGTTGCAGTCCACTAAACAATTAACATTCTTTTGAACACTTGTTCCCGGTTGTGGGAACTTACATTACAAGTTATCAACAATGTTCATGTGATCATTTTATATTGTGCTTATGACTATGCTGTCGTGAACATAGACTGAACACGACACAAGTCTCCATTTGTGATCGGGTGTCGTCATGACACGCTTGTCATTATACTATATTGCATCTCTATTGTTAACCATGTGTTATGACGATCCCGTCTAGCTCACATCCCCGTGTTTCCGCTATCAGCGGGGGTGTGACAACCAGTCAACCCTAGACTTTTGCATTTTCCTGAAATTTCAGAAATATTCTAGGTGTCTAGACGCATGTGCACTATTTGGGCGTTTCTGACCTGTTCAGACGTTTTGCCACTATGCAGATGTCTGGACTTACACTTGGTCACTTTTCACTTAGACGCATAGGGCTATTTAGGCGCATGGGCACTATTGAGACGTTTGGGCCTAACAGTCATCCTGAGCAATATTCTAGACTGTTTGGCACTATTCAGTCGTATGGGCCTGACTTAGACGCATGGGCACTTAGGCGGTTGGGTACTGTTTAGGCGGTTGAGCTTTGGGCGGTTGGGAACACTTAGAAAATTAAACTGTTGGATGCATGGACTACTGTTTGGACGTTGAGCAACTAACTTTTACTAGTCAACTTATTTTCAGTCCCAAATCTAAATCTAATATGTTCTAAGCTTAGTTCTTACATTCTAAGCAACAAATTACATCTTAATTATAACCATAACTTCGTTTACACCCAAAACATACACCTACCCACATACATATTCACACACACATACGGGTATTAACTCATTTTTATAAAAACATGCACACATGCATTTTCCAGCCCAAAGTTGTTCAAAACATGATAAAAAGAGGTTCTAGAACTCACCTTAGCTGCTTTCGAGTTTGAACCCTGCTCTTGAACTTTCTCAGTCTTGTTTAACACCTAAAAACCCACACATACACCACCCGAACATACAATAACACCTTTAAGCATATGGGAAAAGTGTGTTACAAAACTTCTCCTTTTTCTTCTACAACTTCTGAGAGTTTTCTGCTCTCTCTCTGTAGAACAAATGGGAAAGTGTGCAGGCAAAAGTGGGCGACCATGCCCACTTTTTATACCAACTTTTTGATATTTTGTTATTTTGACACTTTTAACCTTCAACTTAGGTCTTATAGCTTTTCTTTCTTTTCTTTACTTTTATTCCTTCTTTCATAACTTATAAAATAACCGGGTGTTACAAAACTATGAGTTGCTCCTGTATCAAATAATACTGTTGCGTACTGATTGTTGATAAGGAACGTACCCGTTACTACTTCTGGTTCATGTCGAGCTTCTTCAGCTTGCATTACGAAAGCTCTTCCACGGGGTTGTTTTGGTTAACTGGAGCCTTGCCCTTCAATTGTGGACATTCATTGCGAAAGTGGTTTTCATTTCCACACTGATAACAGACTGGTTTAGGGTGGTGGGGTTCTTACAATCTCGAGATATATCTCCCTTCTTTTGTAATTATAACAAATTACTATCATACATTTTCCATGGTGATATCTTTGGCAGGTACTGCACCACGGTTGACCTTCCATCTGTGGTTTCTTTTCTCGCGCTACTTCTAAGAAATTCCTTGTGGTGGTAGGGTTAATCTTTTCAGAGGGTTCCCAAATTTCCCTCCCGAGTGATTGTCATTTCATTTCCTTTTCTCCCTATTTTTGGATTACTTAAAGATTCATTTCTTATCATTTCATCAGTTAGACTTCCTGACAGACTTACAGCATCCTGAAAATTTTGGGCATTGCAGATTTCACTAATCCTCTTATTTGTGGTACTAATCCCCAAATATTCTTCTATTCTTTTAGCTTCGGGGGTTACCAGATGTGGTATTAATATAGAGAGTTCATTATACCTATCAGTATATTCTCGATGTGCTGCTCCTTTCATTTCTAATACCAAGAACTCAGTTTCTAATTTTCTATTTCATTATAAGGACAATATTTTTCAATTACCATATTTCTGAATTCTTCCCAGCTCATCCGGTCATGACATGCCTTCCTTTGTTTGCATTTCCATTTTCCACCAGGATTGTGCCTCTCCTTTAAGTGAATGTGAGGCAAACAGTGTTTTGTTGTGTCAGCACAATTACTAATTTCTAACACCGATTCTATCTCATCCAACCAGCGCAGTGCTTGTACTGCTCCTCATTTTCCATCAAATTCTCGGGTCTGCATGACATAAAGGTTTTGTAAGAGCATCCTTTATAACTCTATTAGTTCCTCCTCTTGTCGTTCCTCTGCATTGGCATCTTCTTGACCTTCATTCTCGTGTGATGTAGTTCCAAAATTCAAGTTATGTTGTAGCTGAGCTATCAATATAGGTATTTGGAGCTTCTATTTGCTGAGCTACTAATTGATAAATCATGTCGTTCTCGTTTGTAGTATTGTTTACAGGATTTTCCTCTCCGAGTCTAGTTCTGGTCGTCCAACTCGCGCTGTTCTTCATACATGTTGAGTGTTTCTTTTAGGCGGCATGATTCACTATAGTTAATTATGATTAGCATCAAAAAGTAAGAATCTAAAATTTTAACACAATTTTATCTAACACATAACAGATAGTAATTCCAAACACAAAAGATATATATATCATTAAGTTCTTATTCTTATATTCTGACAAGTTAATTAAGAGATAGTTTTCTAATTCTTGCAAATCCAGTTCCATATTTTTGTAAAGAATTTTCTCTTGGGTTTCTTTAATTCCTTAATATCCTCCTGGATCCTCCGGATTCCTCGTTGTATTTCTTGAGCTTTTTAAGGGTCTGCTGTGCAGTCTCTATCTGATCATTATCCAGCCTTGCCTTTTAGTTTCTTTTTCTTCGTCATCAGGGAGTCAGAATTTGTAAGTTTCTCCTTCTTTAATCATAAACTTGTCACCACGTCGTACCTTTTTCCTGGGGGTTTTAATGGTATAACCGCCGATTGTCTTTGATGCACGTCGAATATAAACTTGGATTTGGGTTTATTCTAATCTCAGGTTGGCAAGTTTCCATATTATTCTGAAGTTTGGGTCAAGGTGTTATCTCCGTTAGGTTGCTATGGTCGAGTTCTCCAAGGGATTAGTCTCACTATGATGACTGTCTGAATTGTATGTGTTCATAGCTGCAGGGTTCTTTATATATTTTATAAAAATTTGTTAGCCAAATTATATCAAATAGTTAGCATATAACACATATGTATAAAGATAAATTTCAAATTTAATGGTACACAAAATTTTATATAATATATATATATAATATATATATAAGTCATAAATTGTTATTAAATGAAAACAAAATTTAATGGTTCCTCCATCTTTAATAGTTTCATGTCTTTACACTCTCGGCTGGAGTACATAGTGACTACCCCCATGGGGTTGGGAATTTGATTGCAGCATGTACGGTGGATATCTCGCTCCTAGTGTGCATAACCCACGTCGACCCAAAATCACGTTGTGAGATGAATCCGACCACACAACCAGTAATGTCATCACCACTTCGTGCCAACCCGTATGGTTTCCAATGGCGACAGGGAGCTGAATCTGTCCTAGCGGCTGAACTACTTCTCCTGTAAAACCCATAAGCATATGGGTCTTGGTATCAAGGCCCCTTCATCTTCTTCATCTAGTTGTAAAAACAATGTTCATACATGATCTCTGAGTTGCTCCCACCGTCGATATATACCTGATGTACTTGATGGCCTGCTATTATGGCTGATATTGTGACAGGACCGCCGGCAAAACTTCCTCCATGGATCGGGGGAAAAGAAATCTCCTTTGCCATCCAAGGCTCTATGATGACTAGTGCCTCTTACCTTATGGCCAGCGAGCTGGATCATGAATATTTCTTTCCTTTTTTCCCTGGCTTGTGGTGTCTTCTTCAACTCTCTTAGTAAGTGGGCTAGCTTCCGGTCCTGATCGCAAATTCAATATGTCTTTTCAACGAGAAACAATCATCCGTTGCGTGACCGTTCTCCTTGTGAAACTCACAATACTTACTCGTGTCCCACTTCCCTCCTGGCTTTAAGGGTGCAGGTTTTGCAAAGTTCACGTTTTCATGGCTAAATATCGCTTGGAGTTTTGGTTAGGGTGGCAGGGTCATATTGGGTTAGAATGGGTTTCTGCAGGTGGTGTGAGCGTGGCTGGAACCACGGTTTCTCCCAAGATCTTGGACCTCCAGCCCTCCTCGGCGACTCCTATGTTGGCATCGCTGGCTTCTTCAAGGCTTTTTCTTTCAGCTGTTCGCATGCTTTCTTCCCCCGAACGAACGCCTTGGCGCACTCTAACATTTCGTCGACTAATTGCGGCAAGTGTTCGTGAAATCTTCCACCAGCTGGTCATTCCTTACGCCATGAATGAAAGCCGAGATCCGTATTGTTTCGCCTGCCCCTCAGACCTGCATACTTTCCTTTGAATACCTGGTGATGAAGTTCTCAATTGACTCATTATCTCCTCTTTGATGTTGTGTAATTCCGTTGGGTCTTTGGCAGACTCTCTTGTTGACTGAAATTTTTCAAAAAACTATCCTCCAACTCCTCAAAGCTACCAATCTCTCCCAGGGAACACTGTCAAACCATATTCTTGCTGCCCCTGTTAGTGTTTGGACTAACATATGACCAGATAGGGACCGACCATTGTTTGACTTCCGCTGCCCCGATAAAGACAACCAAGTGGTCGTCTGGATCTCCCAGGCCGCTGTATTTTCACACATTTGAGGGCATCTTTAGTTTGGGGGAACATATGAACTCCGCTATTTTAGGAATGAATTTAGACCTAGCGCGCAGTGGAGGGCCTATACGGTTTGCTGTAATCGTCGTCACCGCAAATTCTCGCACTATTGTCAGCCGTGGCACAGTAGGTCTTTTTCTCCCCTGCTGGCATGCTTGTTCTACCATCGAGATGACTTCCCCTCTTCTCATTCCTCCGTCTCCGGTATTTCCTCATATTCCAACTGGTCCGCACATCTTTCATGTGTCACCCTCGCTCTTCCTATTGTAGGAGGGGCAAAATCTGTTCCCGGTTTTGGCTAACAAACTCTGGAGTAATTACCACACCGTCACCGGTGCGCTTCCCACCCTGGTGTCTATCCGATTAAAGAGGGGAGTTGTAACGTATGATTAGAAGATGCCGCCTAGAAGAGGGTCACACGTAGTACCAATCAGAAGGTGAGACCCCAAAGGCAGAGCTAGGGGTAGACCACCAAGAACAGTGGTGTTCCAGCTGGCAACAATCAGGGAACTGACAACCCTGACATAGCTGCTATGATTGCTCAGCAGCTAGCCGCACTGATTCCAACTATTATGACTCAAGTGAGCAACACTCTCTGAATCATCATCTCCACGGGGATGATAACACACACCATGAACATAACCAAGGAACAGGGATGATACTGGGATTGGCGGAACAACTGGTACTGACACTGGGGTTGATAATACCAGACGGGGATGTTCTTACAAAGAATTTGTAGCCTAAAACCCGAGAATTTGATGGAAAAGGGGCGATAGCCCTAACAAGATGGCTTGAAAAGATGGAGGCAGTGATTGACATCAGTGAGTGCCTCGATAGTCAAAGAATTAAGTATGCCACATGTTCACTGCAGGGCAAGGCATTAACCTGGTGGAACACCCAGGTTCAAGCTAGAGGAAAAGAATCTGCAATGCAAATGACTTGGGATGAGTTCAAAGCCTTGATTACTGAGGAGTACTGCCCTCTCAACAAGATGCAGAAACTTGAGCAGGAATTCTGGAACCATGCTATGGTGGAGCTGGGCACGCAGCTTACACCGATCGTTTTCATGAGTTGGCAAGATTGGTTCCACATCTGGCAACACCGAAATCAAAGAGGATTGAGAGGTATATTTGGGGACTCGCGCCTCAAATCCAGCATTGGTAACAGCAGCTGCTCCTCCTATGATTCAAAGCACAATTCTAAAGGCCGACGCTCTAACTGATGAGATGGTAAGGACAGGGATGTGGGTAAGGAGCAGAGAAAGAAAGGAGGCTGGGGAAACGAGCCGGTCTAGCGCCGGAAGATTTGATAAGAAGGTCAAGACAACCCAAAATTTTGTGGCTGTGAATCAAGAAGGAAAGGATATACTGGGCCGCACTCGAAATGTAACAGGTGCACTCTTCATCATCCCTCAACAACGCCGTGTCGGATGTGTGTGAATTGTAGGCGCACGGAGCACCTAGCAAAGGATTGTAGAACTGCTGAATCTGGTAGCGCCGTCAACGCGGTTAACCCCGCCGGGAATGCCAGGGCTTGTTATGAGTGCATAGGTCTTGGTCACTACCGGAACATGTGCCCTAGACTGAATAGGGCACCGGGTCAACAAGGGAATAACCAGCAGCAAGTGATGGCCATAGCTGGTAATCCGGATCGAGGGAATCAAGGAAATGCTGCTAGGACGTGCGTTCCTCATCGGGGCAAATAACGCCCGTCAGGACCCGAATGTTGTTACGGGTACGTACTTGCTCAATCATCACTTTGCATCCATGCTATTTGATACTGGGGCAGACAATAGCTTCATATCTTCTGATTTTGCACACATGCTCGCCTTGAACCCTAGTAGACTAGAAACTAATTCTCCATAGAAATGGCCAGCGTAGAGTTGTACAAGCAGATGAGATTATTAGAGAGTGCTCCATGATATTGGAGACCATGCCTTCGACATAGACTTAATACCTTTCGAGTTGGGGAGCTTCGATGTGATTGTGGGAATGGATTGGTTGTCGAAACACGGAGCCGAGATTGTTTGTCGGAGAAAGTAGTACGAATCCCCATGCCAAACGGGAGGGAGGTACAAGATTCAGGGGAACGACCGGGAAGAACACTAAAGCTTATTTCTTGCATGAAGACGCGACGATGTTTACGGAAGCAGTGTTACGCATTTCTGGCCCATGTAGTGGAAAAGAAGAAGAAGAAGGCAACAAGTTGGTAGATATTCCTGTAGTACGAGATTTTCCAGGAGTTCCCTGATGACTTGTCGGGTTTACCTCCTCCACGACAGGTGGAATTTCGTATAGAGTTGGTTCCTGGAGCTACGCCGGTAGCCAAAGCACCATACCGGTTAGCGCCATCCGAAATGCAATAGCTATCTAGCCAATTGCAAGAACTATTGGAGAAGGGTTTCATTCGGCCGAGTCATTCACCATGGGGAGCACCGGTCTTGATTGTTAAAAAGAAAGACGGGTCGTTCCGCATGTGCATCGATTATCGCTAGTTGAACAAGTTGACTGTGAAGAATCGATATCCTCTTCCCAGAATCGATGATTTGTTTGATCAGTTACAAGGAGCTTCATATTTCTCCAAGATTGATCTTCGTTCTGGATATCATCAATTGAGAGTTTTCGAGGATGACATACCGAAAACAGCGTTTAGGACTCCTTATGGTCATTATGAGTTCTTAGTCATGCCGTTCGGACTGACTAACGCACCGGCTGTATTCATGGATCTGATGAATCGGGTGTGTAAACCATACTTGGATAAGTTTGTGATCGTATTCATTGACGATATACTTATCTACTCTCGATCGAATAAGACCACAAGAAACATCTTCGAGCTATACTGAGTCTGTTACAAGAAGAAAAACTTTTCGCTAAACTCTCAAAGTGCGAGTTTTGGCTTCGAGAAGTGAAATTTTTAGGTCATGTGGTTAACGAAAATGGGATTCATGTAGATCCCGGAAAGATCGAAGCAGTGAAGAAGTGGGATGCACCCCAGACACCCTCAGAGATACGACAATTCTTAGGATGGCCGGATACTATCGTCTCTTCATTGTAAATTTTCAAAGATTGCTCAACGTTAACTATGTTGACTCAGAAAGACAAGAAGTTTGATTGGGGATATGCCCAAGAACGAGCGTTTCAAACGTTGAAAGAGAAGTTATGCAACGCACCGATATTGTCCCTTCCAGACGGAACTGATGATTTGTGGTGTACTGCGATGCTTCACATCAAGGATTGGGTTGCGTGCTAATGCAGAAAGACAAGGTGATTGCATATGCCTCGCGACAACTTAAGGTGCATGAGAAGAGTTACACGACTCATGACCTGGAGTTGGGCGCGGTTGTATTTGCACTCAAATATGGAGGCACTATCTGTATGGAACCAAATGTATCATCTACACATATCATAAGAGCCTTCAACACATCCTGAATCAGAAAGAACTCAACATGCGACAACGACGTTGGGTAGAGCTACTTAGTGACTACGATTATGAAATCTGGTATCATCCGGGGAAAGCAAATGTGGTGGCGGACGCCCTAAGCCGTAAAGAGCGCGTGAAACACTTCGTGCTCGAGCTTTGGGATTGACTATTCAAACGAACTTGAAAGCTCAGATCCAACTTGCACAAAGGGAAGCATTGAAAGAAGAAAACCTTGCGGGAGAAGAATTCGAGGGTTAGACAAACAGATGAATTGCAAGGATGATGGCATACAGTACTTCATGGATCGCATATGGGTACCCAAATGGGGAGACGTTCATACCCTGATCATGGAGGAAGCGCACAAGACACAATATTCTGTTCATCCTGGCGCAGACAAGATGTATCACGATCTTAAGGGTCTATAGTGGTGGCCAGGCATGAAGAGAGACATTGCTATGTATGTAAGCCGATGCTTGACGTGCTCGAAAGTTAAGGCTGAACATCAAAAACCATCGGGATTATTACAGCAACCTGAAATTCCCGAGTGGAAATAGGAGAACATAACTATGGATTTCATTACCAAACTCCCTAGAACAAGTAGCGGGCACGACTCGATATGGGTCATAGTGGCGGATGATGAAGTCCGCTCATTTCTTACCGATCCGGGAGGATTACAAGATGGAAAGGTTGGCGAGGTTGTACATTAAAGAGGTCATGACACGGCACGGTGTGCCGGTGTCAATCATATCCGACCGTGACAGTCGATTCACTTCACGATTTTGGCAAACACTACAAAAAGTGATGGGCACTCGATTAGATATGAGTACCGCCTATCACCCACAAACAGATGGACAAAGTGAACGAACGATACAAATGTTGGAAGACATGCTCAGAGCTTGTGTAATGATTTTGGTGGTAGCTGAGACACTCATTTACCATTGGTTGAGTTCTCCTACAACAACAGCTACCATACAAGCATTGGATGCGCTCCATTTGAGGCATTGTACGGGAGGAAATGTAGATCCCCAGTTTGTTGGGCTAAAGTTGGTGAGAGCCAACTTACGGGCCCAGAGATCATTCAAGAGACATCTGACAAAATTTTCCAAATCAAAGACAGACTAAAAGCTGCAAGAGATCGCCAAAAGAGCTATGCAGACAACCGTCGGAAGCCTCTAGAATTCAATGTTGGAGATCACGTTTTGCTCAAAGTCTCTCCCTGGAAAGGGATTGTACGATTTGGAAAGAAAGGGAAGTTAGCCCCTCGATACGTAGGACCATTCGAAATTACAGAAAGAATCGGTCCGGGGCTTACCGATTGAGGTTGCCACAAGAACTCAGCGGTGTGATACTTTCACGTGTCGAACCTCAAGAAGTGTTTGGCGGACGAGTCCTTACACGTACCAATTGAGGAAATCAAGATCGACAAAAAGCTTCATTTTATTGAGGAACCTATCGAGATCATGGACCGAAAGGTCAAACGCTTAAGGCGCAGCAAGATACCGATCGTTCGCGTGAGATGGAACTCCAAGCAAGGACCAGAATTCATGTGGGAACGAGAAGACCATATAAAGCTCAAATATCCACATCTATTTGAGGATGACGCTCTTGGACCTAGCACCAGTTGAATTTCGGGACGAAATCCTCTCAACTGGAGGATACTGTGACATCCGTCACCTCAAGGTCCGTCATTTAACATGAAACTTCGTTAACTATCCTTAGAGCATTCATTTTTCATCTTCATAGATTACTCGTGAGGACATCATGTTTTGTTTTCCGTTTCATTGGTGTTATCAATATTTGCGATCATATCATCCAAAATGCGCACAAATATCACAATCGACAGCACTAATTATATTATGTATATAATATAAACCTCATTAACAACGACATATTCAAGATATAACAACATTAAACGCGTCCTTATAATTAGTATAACGCGCGTATCTACGTCGTTTTCAACCGAAACAAGTTTGGCGATTCGGGGGCTAAGTGCAGGGACTAAACTTGACATTTGCCAAACTAGGACTGGGTATAAATACCCCACACCAGCCTAGCCTTCACATTCTCTTCTTCCTCTTCTTATCTTCTCCTTCATCGCTCTTCTTCACCTTGGCACCAAACGGCCCGTTTTCATCTCGTTTTCGTCGGTTGAACATCGACTACAGCCTAGACAACCGTTTCTAGCAGGTAGAAAACTATGGTTGTCTCGTTTCTTGCTCGATTTTACTGTTGTTTTTTCTAGGGTTTCGGGTGCTCTGGTTCATCCGAGCACATGAGGTCGTGTGGGCTTGTGTGTTGCGTTCCAGTGTGTGTTTCTTGTCTAGACATGTTAGATGAATGTTTCTGGAAGTTCTTGGGGTGTAAAACGAGTGCTCGGAGCAGCTAGACGCTACTATGCACTTCATCAGTCACGAGCTTACTATTCAGGCGACTGGGTATTCCAGGCGACTGAGCCGTACGACTGAGTGAGTCGTGCGAGTGAGTCCATGCGTCTGAGTCTATCGTGCGACTGAGTTGTGCGACTAGGGTGAGTCGTGCGACTGAGTCCATGCGTATATGTGGGTCGTGCGATTGAATGCATGCGATGAGAGTATGTGCGACTGAGTCAATGCGGATGATTGTGTGCGACTGTGTGTATTGCACGACCGAAGATCCAGTCATACGAATGAGAGTTCAGTCGTATGAATGAAGCTGATTCGCACGACTGAAGGCTGAATCATGCAAATGGAAGGTTGAGTCGTGTGATTGGGTGCTGTGTGGTACGACTGAATGCTTAGTCGCACGAATGGGAGTTCAATCGTGCGAATGAAGCTGATTCGCACGACTGAGAGTTGATTCGTGCGAATGGAGTGTCCAGTCGTGCGTCTGGTCGTGTCGTGCGAATGGATTCATTGTGTGTGAAGTTTTCCTATGTGTTGTGTGTGTGCGTGCAAGTGTTACCCACGACCGAACCGAAACTGCCCGAACCTATTGAACATCATCTAATGCTTTATGCTCATTATAATGCTTGTCAGTAACTGTCAATAGGTGTTGACTGTTCATAGCAATTCTACTGTCGGGAATATTCATCATTCGTGCTTATCATCTATTCTGTGAGTTTCGTGGCCCCTTTTTACGCTTATACAACTTTAAACATTCACAAATTGGGGGGAAAAGAATGCTCGCGTACTTAACTTGATTTCAAGCATCTTCCCTAGTGGAAGACTGCCACTAGTTTGATGAGTATCTTATCTTGCTTAACATGTTGTTTGATGCTAAGGATAAACGGATGTCACGTAACTGGTTTAGGCATCGTTCTAGGTGTTAGCGGATGTGGTGGGAACGCTGTGGGGAACCCTATATATAAGCATCCTGGTATACTAAGAATGTGCTTAAACTGGGCTACGTGATGATCCTGATTGACTGAGGCATGGATTGTTGGAACTTGACTCTATGCTATGTTACCCCTTGTATGTTACTTGGTGGCTTTACATTACTATGTGCTATTATTAATGCTAAGTGTTGTATGATGTTACTTGTGAATGCTATTGACTTTGGATGCTCTCGGCGGTGTGGTTCTTCTTCGTGGGTATACTTTGTGGTTCTTCTTTGCCGAGCATCCATTACAACCACTAGTTCCGGTAATGGGACCTAAGGATTGGTTTGGTTGTAACCTATACGTATGCGCTTTGTGGATCTTGCTACGTCATATAAACTTGCCCTTCAATACAACCATTAGTTCCGGTAATGGGACCTAAGGATTGGTTTGGTTGTAAACTAAACGTATGCGCTTTGTGGATCTTGCTACGTCATTTTAAACTTATTAAACAATAGAAAATCTTTCAATACAACCATTAGTTCGGTAATGGGACCTAAGGATTGGTTTGGTTGTAAACTAAACGTATGCGCTTTGTGGATCTTGCTACGTCATTTCAAACTGTTACACTTTGGGAATGTTTTCTATACAGCCATCAATTCCCATGTGGAACCGATGAATAGGTTTGGCTGCAGCTGTTTATAAGTGTAGTTGCGGTAGCTCTTATCAAACTTACATACCATTTTCATCATATCATATTTTATTACTTAAAACCTGCGAAGCTCACCAACAATTATGTTGACGGTTTGAGCATTTCTTTTCAGGTGATCAAGGTAGTTGAAGTTCTAGGAGTGCTGCCTTTTAGTGGAGACCCTAGGAAGCATATTTTTGAGACTGAACATACATGATGAACAATTCTTTTGTACATTGTTGCAGTCCACTAAACAATTAACATTCTTTTGAACACTTGTTCCCGGGTTGTGGGAAACTTACATTACAAGTTATCAACAATGTTCATGTGATCATTTTATATTGTGCTTATGACTATGCTGTCGTGAACATAGACTGAACACGACACAAGTCTCCATTTGTGATCGGGTGTCGTCATGACACGCTTGTCATTATATCTATATTGCATCTCTATTGTTAACCATGTGTTATGACGATCCCGTCTAGCTCACATCCCCGTGTTTCCGCTATCAGCGGGGGTGTGACAACCAGTCAAACCCTAGACTTTCTGCATTTTCCTGAAATTTCAGAAATATTCTAGGTGTCTAGACGCATGGGCACTATTTGGGCGTTTCTGACCTGTTCAGACGTTTTGCCACTATGCAGATGTCTGGACTTACACTTGGTCACTTTTCACTTAGACGCATAGGGCTATTTAGGCGCATGGGCACTATTGAGACGTTTGGGCCTAACAGTCATCCTGAGCAATATTCTAGACTGTTTGGCACTATTCAGTCGTATGGGCCTGACTTAGACGCATGGGCACTTAGGCGGTTGGGTACTGTTTAGGCGGTTGAGCTTTTGGGCGGTTGGGAACACTTAGAAAATTAAACTGTTGGATGCATGGACTACTGTTTGGACGTTTGAGCAACTAACTTTTACTAGTCAACTTATTTTCAGTCCCAAATCTAAATCTAATATGTTCTAAGCTTAGTTCTTACATTCTAAGCAACAAATTACATTCTTAATTATAACCATAACTTCGTTTACACCCAAAACATACACCTACCCACATACATATTCACACACACATACGGGTATTAACTCATTTTATAAAAACATGCACACATGCATTTTCCAGCCCCAAAGTTGTTCAAAACATGATAAAAAGAGGTTCTAGAACTCACCTTAGCTGCTTTCGAGTTTGAACCCTGCTCTTGAACTTTCTCAGTCTTGTTTAACACCTAAAAACCACACACATACACCACCCGAACATACAATAACACCTTTAAGCATATGGGAAAAGTGTGTTACAAAACTTCTCCTTTTTCTTCTACAACTTCTGAGAGTTTTCTGCTCTCTCTCTCTGTAGAACAAAATGGGAAAAGTGTGCAGGCAAAAGTGGGCGACCATGCCCACTTTTATACCAACTTTTTGATATTTTGTTATTTGACACTTTTAACCCTTCAACTTAGGTCTTATAGCTTTTCTTTCTTTTCCTTTACTTTATTCCTTCTTTCATAACTTTAAAAAAACGGGTGTTACAAAACTATGAGTTGCTCCTGTATCAAATAATACTGTTGCGTACTGATTGTTGATAAGGAACGTACCCGTTACTACTTCTGGTTCATGTCGAGCTTCTTCAGCTTGCATTACGAAAGCTCTTCCACGGGGTTGTTTTGGTTAACTGGAGCCTTGCCCTTCAATTGTGGACATTCATTGCGAAAGTGGTTTTCATTTCCACACTGATAACAGACTGGTTAGGGTTGGTGGGGGGTTCTTACAATCTCGAGATATATCTCCCTTTTTGTAATTATAACAAATTACTATCATACATTTTCCATGGTGATATCTTTGGCAGGTACTGCACCACGGTTGACCTTCCATCTGTGGTTTCTTTTCTCGCGCTACTTCTAAGAAATTCCTTTGTGGTGGTAGGGTTAATCTTTTCAGAGGGTTCCCAAATTTCCCTCCCGAGTGATTGTCATTTCATTTCCTTTTCTCCCCTATTTTTGGATTACTTAAAGATTCATTTCTTATCATTTCATCAGTTAGACTTCCTGACAGACTTACAGCATCCTGAAAAGTTTGGGCATTGCAGATTTCACTAATCCTCTTATTTGTGGTACTAATCCCCAAATATATCTTCCTATTCTTTTAGCTTCGGGGGTTACCAGATGTGGTATTAATATAGAGAGTTCATTATACTATCAGTATATTCTCGATGTGCTGCTCCTTTCATTTCTAATACCAAGAACTCAGTTTCTAATTTTTCTATTTCATTATAAGGACAATATTTTTCAATTACCATATTCTGAATTCTTCCCAGCTCATCCGGTTCATGACATGCCTTCCTTTGTTTGCATTTCCATTTTCCACCAGGATTGTGCCTCTCCTTTAAGTGAATGTGAGGCAAACAGTGTTTTGTTGTTGTCAGCACAATTACTAATTTCTAACACCGATTCTATCTCATCCAACCAGCGCAGTGCTTGTACTGCTCCTCATTTTCCATCAAATTCTCGGGGTCTGCATGACATAAAGGTTTTGTAAGAGCATCCCTTATAACTCTATTAGTTTCCTCCTCTTGTCGTTCCTCTGCATTGGCATCTTCTTGACCTTCATTCTCGTGTGATGTAGTTCCAAAATTCAAGTTATGTTGTAGCTGAGCTATCAATATAGGTATTTGGAGCTTCTATTTGCTGAGCTACTAATTGATAAATCATGTCGTTCTCGTTTGTAGTATTGTTTACAGGATTTTCCTCTCCGAGTCTAGTTCTGGTCGTCCAACTCGCGCTGTTCTTCATACATGTTGAGTGTTTCTTTTAGGCGGCATGATTCACTATAGTTAATTATGATTAGCATCAAAAAGTAAGAATCTAAAATTTTAACACAATTTTATCTAACACATAACAGATAGTAATTCCAAACACAAAAGATATATATATCATTAAGTTCTTATTCTTATATTCTGACAAGTTAGATTAAGAGATAGTTTCTAATTCTTGCAAATCCAGTTCCATATTTTTGTAAAGATATTTTTCTTGGGTTTCTTAATTCCTTAATATCCTCCTGGATCCTCCGGATTCCTCGTTGTATTTTCTTGAGCTTTTTAAGGGTCTGCTGTGCAGTCTCTATCTGATCATTATCCAGCCTTTGCCTTTTAGTTTCTTTTTCTTCGTCATCAGGGAGGTCAGAATTTTGTAGTTTTCTCCTCTTTAATCATAAACTTGTCACCACGTCGTACCTTTTTCCTGGGGGTTTTAATGGTATAACCGCCGATTGTCTTTGATGCACGTCGAATATAAAACTTGGATTTGGGGTTTATTCTAATCTCAGGTTGGCAAGTTTCCATATTATTCTGAAGTTCTGGGTCAAGGTGTATCTCCGTTAGGTTGCTATGGTCCGAGTTCTCCAAGGGATTAGTCTCACTATGATGACTGTCTGAATTGTATGTGTTCATAGCTGCAGGGTTCTTTATATATTTATAAAAATTTGTTAGCCAAATGATTATATCAAATAGTTAGCATATAACACATATGTATAAAGATAAATTTCAAATTTAATGGTACACAAAATTTATATATATATATATATATATATATATATATAAAGTCATAAATTGTTATTAAATGAAAACAAAATTTAATGGTTCCTCCATCTTTAATAGTTTCATGTCTTTACACTCTCGGCTGGAGTACATAGTGACTACCCCCATTGGGGTTGGGAATTTGATTGCAGCATGTACGGTGGATATCATCGCTCCTAGTGTGCATAACCCACGTCGACCCAAAATCACGTTGTGAGATGATCCGACCACACAACCAGTAATGTCATCACCACTTCGTGCCAACCCGTAGGTTTCCAATGGCGACAGGGAGCTGAATCTGTCCTAGCGGCTGAACTACTTCTCCTGTAAAACCCATAAGCATATGGGTCTTGGTATCAAGGCCCCTTCTCATTTCTTCATCTAGTTGTAAAAACAATGTTCATACATGATCTCTGAGTTGCTCCCACGTCGATATATACCTGATGTACTTGATGGCCTGCTATTATGGCTGATATTGTGACAGGACCGCCGGCAAAACTTCCTCCATGGATCGGGGAAAAGAAATCTCCTTTGCCATCCAAGGCTCTATGTGATCCTAGTGCCTCTTACCTTTATGGCCAGCGAGCTGGATCATGAATATTTCTTTCCTTTTTTCCCGGCTTGTGGTGTCTTCTTCAACTCTCTTAGTAAGTGGGCTAGCTTCCCGGTCCTGATCGCAAATTCAATATGTCTTTTCAACGAGAAACAATCATCCGTTGCGTGACCGTTCTCCTTGTGAAACTCACAATACTTACTCGTGTCCCACTTCCCTCCTGGCTTTAAGGGTGCAGGTTTTGCAAAGTTCACGTTTTTCATGGCTAAAATATCGCTTGGAGTTTTGGTTAGGGGTGGCAGGGTCATATTGGGTTCGAATGGGTTTCTGGCCAGGTGGTGTGAAGCGTGGCTGGACCACGGTTTCTCCCAAGATCTTGGACCTCCAGCCCTCCTCGGCGACTCCTATGTTGGCATCGCTGGCTTCTTCAAGGCTTTTTCTTTCAGCTGTTCGCATGCTTCTTCCCCCGAACGAACGCCTTGGCGCACTCTAACATTTCGTCGACTAATTGCGGCAAGTGTTCGTGAAATCTTTCCACCAGCTGGTCATTCCTTACGCCATGAATGAAAGCCGAGATCCGTATTGTTTCGCCTGCCCCTCAGACCTGCATACTTTCCTTTGAATACCTGGTGATGAAGTTCTCAATTGACTCATTATCTCCTCTTTGATGTTGTGTAATTCCGTTGGGTCTTTGGCAGACTCTCTTTGTTGACTGAAATTTTTCAAAAAACTATCCTCCAACTCCTCAAAGCTACCAATCTCTCCCATGGGAACACTGTCAAACCATATTCTTGCTACCCTGTTAGTGTTGGGACTAACATATGACCAGATAGGGACCGACCATTGTTTGACTTCCGCTGCCCCGATAAAGACAACCAAGTGGTCGTCTGGATCTCCCAGGCCGCTGTATTTTCACACATTTGAGGGCATCTTTAGTTTGGGGGGACATATGAACTCCGCTATTTTAGGAATGAATTTAGACCTAGCGCGCAGTGGAGGGCCTATACGGTTTGCTGTAATCGTCGTCACCGCAAATTCTCGCACTATTGTCAGCCGTGGCACAGTAGGTCTTTTTCTCCCCTGCTGGCATGCTTGTTCTACCATCGAGATGACTTCCCCTCTTCTCATGTTCCTCCGTCTCCGGTATTTCCTCATATTCCAAACTGGTCCGCACATCTTTCATGTGTCACCCTCGCTCTTCCTATTGTAGGAGGGGCAAATCTGTTCCCGGTTTTGGCTAACAAACTCTGGAGTAATTACCACACCGTCACCGGTGCGCTTCCCCACCCTGGTGTCTATCCGATTAAAGAGGGGAGTTGTAACGTTCCCGTCTCCTGTGTTAGCGAGTTGGGGTTCTCGCAGGTTGGTGTTTTTTCGCCAAGTCCTGGGATGATGTCCTGGATGGTTCTGAGGCTATTGCTGGTGCTGAGTCCCACGATGACGCCAAATGTTGCTACACGGAAATCAAACGAGGGATTAGATCCGGAAGCAGTGCGACTGAGTTAGGAATATCACCAAGACTCGGGCTATGAGAAGACTAAAACTAGCGTGAATACCTAATCTGCAAAAGAACAGGAGACACCGTGAGTCTCGCCACGGGAGAAGGGAATTCTCCCCTTGACCAACCTCCGGTGTGAAAATAAGTATTTGATTTGTGTATGGATATTGTAAGTTGGAGTAGGATGCCATGTGAATATACCTGGACCGTCATATTATAATGATACATGTATGAAACTTCTTCTCTGTAAATCCATTTCGGATTGCCTGAAGTTAGGCATTTGGACTGGAACCTCGAGGTCAAGGAGTTTCTTTCCCTTTTGGTGTAAAGGGTTTTACAATTGACATTAATGTTATTTGTCTCTTATAGTTGACCTGTATCCCATGGTTCTGTAAGCCCACCCTGCTGCATCTACTTTTTACAGGGCTTGTCTTTTATTCTTTGTCGTCTTCAACTGCTGGTCATATTCTTGAAACAACCAATGGTCTTCCTTCCATACCGTCGGATTCCTTTGCTTGTTGATGTTAGCTGCTTGAGAATTTCTTAAGTGTTGAGACCTTATAGTTTTAAGTGTTTGGGCCGCGGCTAGGTTGCGTCTGGGCTTACATCCCTGTGTCGCGGCTGGGCTTACGTCCCTGGGCCGCGACTGGGCCTATCTGCCCTTTGCTGCTCTCGGGGTGATAAAACGTTATAGAGAGCTTACGGGCCACGACTGGGCCTATCCGCCCTTTGCCGCTTCTGGGCCGCACTGGGGCTGCGCATCCTATTGCGACCGAGAGTTTAGTCATCTTCGAGCCCGGTCGCAGCTAGGCCTACATAGCCTCCTGCGGCTGAGTCTTGTGTTGCATTTGTGTGTTGCTTGATCGTGTATATTTGATAAACTATTTATCATTGAGCCTTTTCGGGTGATACCCCATCATCCACCACAAATGGTTTTGAGAAATCAGGTAAGGCCAACACCGATGCTGACATTAAGGCTTGTTTCAGGTTATCGAAGGTTGCTTGGGTTTTATCATGCCATTGAAGAGCATACTTTTTAGAAGATCAGTGAGGGGTCGAGAAATAATGCCAAAGAAATGAATAAACCGATGGTAGTATCCTACCAAACAAAGGAATCCTCGTAGTTGTTTGATTGAAGTATGTAATGGCCAATTCTTGATGGCCTTCACTTTTCCCGTATCGGTATGGACACCCTCACCTGAAATCACAAAACCCAAATATTCTACTGCCAATCATCGAAGGTACACTTGGAACGCTTGGCATACAATTGATTTGTACGCAGCAAAAGGAGGACTTGTTCCAGTAGTATCAAATATTGATCCATAGTAGTACTATAGACCAATATATCAAAGAAACAAGAACTCCTTTTCGTAACAAAGGTTTGAAGATCGAATTCATACGTGGCTGAAAACTTGTTGGTGCATTAGTTAGGCCAGATGGCATAACTAAGAATTCGAAGGGACCTTCATGTCTTCGAAAAGCGGTTTTATGAACGTCTTCTTCGTGCATGCGGATCTGGTAGTAACCGGTTCGTAGATCCAATTTAGAAAAAATGACAGACTTACCCAGTTCATCCAGTAGCTTCTCAATGATAGGAATAGTGAATTTGTTCTTGATTGTCGCATCATTAAGGCGTTATAATCCATGCACATACGCCATTGTCCATCCTTCTTCTTGACCAGAACAACAAGCGTTGCGAAAGCACTATGACTGTTTGGACTAACTCATGGTTCTTTAAGTTCATTAGTCATTTTCTCAATAACGTCTTTCTGGCCCATAGGTATGTATAAGATTTTTGATTAATGGGTTGAACTCCCTCTTTAAGGTAGATATGATGATCACAACTGCGCGCAAGAGGTAGAGAAGTGGAATTTCGAAAACATCATTGTACCTTGCCAACAAGGAATCCATTTCTTCATAAAAACGTGCATGTAAGACTTGAGAAGTAGCCCCTTTTAAGATCATCTTGATGAACAAATGGCATGCTACACAACTGAGTAGATGTAAGACCACATTTATGAAACAGCTTAAACAAGGATTCCATGGAACAAAGTGACAATTTATTGTCATCAATACCCTTCAGTTCACACTGTTCCCCATCAACTAGGAATTGCATAGTCATCTTATTGAAGATCCAGAGTATGTCATTCAAAGGTAACAACCATTGTACTCCTAGAATCGTATCGTAATTTTCTAATGGAATCAATAAGACTTCCGCAGTATACCACTTGCCCTGCATGCACCACTGGAAGTGAGGGCAAGATTGCGTACACGATAACTGTTCACCATTGGCTATTCCCATTTGCAACGGTTTAATCTTTTGAATAACACATTGCAGCTTCTTGGCCAATTTAATATACATGAAATTATGTGTTGACCCAGAATCAATTAGAATGTGAAGTTTTCTAGTGCCCATAGATCCCAAAACTCTTATCGTAGTAAAGGAATTACTACCACACAGTGCATTATTGAAATTAGGCAACTTAGGAGTTGCAGACCACGACTTCTGATGAGAACCAGAATGGCCAGTAGTTAACTTGTTCAACAGATTAATATGATTCATATTTTGAATTCTAGACAATCCATAAGCTTCAATCATAGTCTTAGTTTGGAACATTTTTAAAGGTCCCCTAATTTCTTCCTTTAATCCCTTCAAAAGAGAAGGCATCCAGTGATGGACTATACTGTAGTTTTAGAAATTAGAACTATGGAATTTCGAAGGAGAACCATGCAATTTCAATTAAAAAGATAGCACCCCGTTAATAAAGCGACTATGTATGACATATATATACGGTGATGTACGGTGATGATGACTGCATAACTCACACATGGTATTTAATTCTTTACAGAAGTAGTTGATCTTTTGAGGTTTCTAGCTAGTAATTTACATATTTAGTATGAACTTTCCCAACTCTTGGGCGTGGTTTCTTAATGGTTCGTTGGAATTCACTTAGATCGCTTCGAAATTATATTGATAGTATTTCCTTGCTAGTGATATGAAGACCGGCCAGATGGAATAAGTATCTTCCTAAGAAGGTTAATATTTGTGCATCGCGTGAGTTACGTGATTGGTTACCGGCCAACGAGGTGGAGCCTAAGTAAGTTTGGGATTGATATTAACTCAATTGGATGCCCGCTATGTCGTTCACATGCCAAAACTATTGATAATGTTTTAGGTGATTGTCATGTTACTTCTAAAACTTGGAGGTTGGCAGCCAAAAACTATGATAACTCTTATATTTTTCTCTGATTTCATCAAAAGGCAAAGACTTGATTGAGGCTATATATTTCACTACATGGTGGGTTCTTTGAAGCGTGGTGACATTTTTTATTCTATATATATATATATATATATATATATATATATATATATATATATATATATATATATATATATATACACACACATTTTTTTTCGTTTTATGGTATTCAAATAGTAACCGTAAAAGTTCTTGTGTTTGGGACGAGCGGCTACACAATCCTCTCCTTTTGATGTAATTGGTGGTTTTTAATTTCCGGAATCTTGCTGAAAACTCTTTTTATTCAAGTCTAGCCCTTTAAAAAACAAGAGTAAATTACCGTTTGCATCCTTGAGGTTTGGTGATTTTAACCATTTACATCCCTACAGTTTAAAAATCCCCATATACCCCCTAACGTTTTATTTTTGTTCCCATTTGCATCCAATGACTAACGACGTTAATAATTCAGTTAATTTTTTTATAAAATGACAAAATTACCTTTGAATCTAATCCCCTTTAACTTTATCTCTCTCTCTCCCTTCACATACACACACTCCCCATTCTTTCTCTCTCTATATTTCTCTCTCTACCAGAGATCTCACCGGAAATGGGTTCACCGGCATCGGAGGTGGAGACGGTGTGGATTGTGATGGGCGCGACGACCCCCATGCCATTCTCCGGGGAAAGTCTCCAGCACCAGCGTCACAGTGTTAATCGATCGACATTCTCGGGGAAAGCCTCTGACACCGACATCTCTTCTCCGATCTGCTGGTATAGGGGTTAGAATGAAATAATCAAAAAATACAGGGACTGAATTTGGCAGTTTGTATATACATGGGGCTTTACAACCCGCCGAGGCCGGAGCCCCAACTACCCCCGCAAAAGAAGTAGAATTGGGTCTGAATCAAAGGAGAAACGAACCCAATGATAATAATCAACACCGATATCCCCAACTACCGCTCAGAAGAAGAAATCAACGGGTGTAAAGAGAGAATCCAGGTTTGAAAACAAACGTTGGTGAGAATATAATACGTATTCAGCGATTGAAGCATGCAGATTTATAAAATGGGGACGCTGGTGGAGCACCTGGTGGACGGCCCACTTAACGGCGAAGGCGCTCTCGTCGCTAAGGTTGACAGCGATGCGGATACGACGTTGGGGGCCGGCGGTGGGGGTTTTAGTTGCGGTAGGCAGAAATGGGATGATGATTATTTGACTTTGATGGTAGAGAGCGACGGTAGGTCGGATTCCGATAGGGTGTTTTGGGGTTGGATGATCAAAATTAGGGCTTGAAATGTGTGTGTGGGTCGGTGATCTTTTAGGGGTTTTAATCTACGGTGATGGTGAGGGGCGGTTACGGTGGTGATGCGTGGTGGTGTTGATGGTGGTGGTGATGGAGTGATGAGAGAGAGAGAATGTGTGTGTGTGTGTGTGTTTATGTTTAAGAAAGAAAGAGAGAGAGAAAGAGTTTGTGGTGGTCAAAGGAGAAGAAGAATATGACGTGGATGGTCCCATTAAATTGTAGCAAGGGTAATTTCGTCATTTTATAAAAAGTTAACTGAATTATTTACGTCGTTAGTCATTTGGATGCAGATGAGAACAAAAATAAAACGTTAGGGAGTATATGGGGATTTTTAAACTGTAGGATGCAAATGATAAAAATCACCAAACCTTAGGGATGCAAACGGTAATTTACTCAAAAAACAATTACATATTTAGTAGTTTAGAGCACTGATTTTAATTTCATGATACTTTAAAATTTAAATGCCCGTAAAACATAAACTAACACACTGAAATTTATTTCCATTAAGATGTTTCGATGGTTTTGGGGAATCTGAGGAAGGCATCAAGGTATCAAGGGGGAACAAGATATTTCAATTCACACATGGATCAAGATCACTGGATTCTTTTGGAAGGACATGCATATAAGGTTGTAATAATTGTGTCGTATGTGCTTTAACTTGTTTGTTTTCTATATATTTCTATTGTGTTGGGGGAAGCATGTGAACCTTCACGTTCACCTTCTTTATACACAGTTTCAATGTTTGTTTCAATGTTTGACCCCTATGAACTAATAGCCCAAGCCAATCATATTAAGATATTGTCTGCTTTGTTTCGATCTGTAGCTTATTGGGGAACTCATGGTGTTGTTTTCACCCAAAAAATTGCTCGTCCAGACAATACACGTCTTGACAGAAGAGGCTTCCTCTCCTATAAGGAAGGCTTTGTTCTCATTCTCAACCGATATAAGACTTACGCCTTTCACCTCCTCCCCTACGGAACCCAACGTCCTCACTAGCACATCGGTTGTGAGCGCGATCTAGGTTATTGGGCCGTGGTAATTTCAACAATAGACCAATGGCTTAGTGGGTTTTTTTTTTTTTTTTTTTTTTTTTGATAGCTCCTAATAACCACCTATATCTATTACACACCTTACAAAATTTAAACACTGGCGTTTTTGATGGAGGAAAGAGACCTTACGGACCAATGGCTAAGTTGTTGATTGTGGAACTTTAGAATTGTACATAACAAATTTAATAGTTTCAATGTCTATGAACAAACTTACGAAATTAAAGTCAATAAATAAATTGTATCTCTGTAATTCTATAAATTCTTAGGTAGATGGTGATCATCTCTTGATTTTATAATATCTAACTTTATATAGAATTAGGTTATGAAAAAAATAACACTAAACGGTTTGATTTAATACTCTAACTTTTAAAAGTTATAAAGTAAAATTATAAATGCTTTATAATATTTTATTTTTTCTTCTTGGATTTGTGAAACCGTATTGTTTATTTGTCTTTACCTTTGTCTTTCATATATGATAATATGGTAGAATGATATATCACCTTTTTATTTTCACTTTTCCGAATGGTGTAATGATGCAATCCAACAATTTGTTTGGCCTATCAGCTTGCAAAGGTAAAGAATATATATATGTACCAAAGTTATACTACTGAAAATTCTTTCATATATGATACTATGGTAAATTTAGTGCAATTCAACATAGTTTCATCTAGATATACATTTTACTTGAAACCAATAGAAATGTGGTTTTATTATTACTTTGAGTATAATATTTTATATAATACTAAATTTACCATTGCCATAATCTCTCATATTTTCTCTACGTTCTGGTATTCATTATATTCAAAACTAATTTACCATAACGCGTGAACAGAAACAATTAATTTATTTTTATGAATAAAAGTTATTTCAACAAAAATGAACCCCTAAGTCCAACTTGAATCACACATTTGTCTTCCACTCTCCTACCAATCAACTCTTATCACTAAAGCAGTAACGAAAACACACAAACACAATGAAATAGAGATAAAAAAATCACATCAAGACTTCACAAAATAACAAAAACACTTTTGTGATTTACACCTACCTATCAACTCTTATCACGAAAACAATAACCAAAACACACAAATACACTGAAATAGAGATGAAAATCACATCAGGACTTCACAAAATAACAAAAACACTTTTGTGATTTACGCAAGTATAATTTTATCATTTTGCAAAGTTTAGAATTCCTATACATATCGTTTAAAAGAAAATAGACAAATGTATTGATATCATCACTTTAACAAAAATACATGCCTATCTCCCAATGTCACACAAATCTTGGAAACATAATCATATTTCTTAGTAAAAAAAGAAAACAATAATAGATCAATCAAACATTCTAGCAAATCTGTCCCCAAAGCGATACCCCAACAAGCATCTGTATGAAACTGTTGCCGCACACCATCAAAGATCTCATCTTTCGACCTCCATTGCTTTTCGATCAAACATCCTTCAATTAATCATCTTTAATCAAGATCCCTTTTTCCCCTTTCGTTCAATCTTAAAAGTTCAATCAAAATTTCATCTTCTTGAAGTTAGATACAATGTCGTTCGATAAACAACACTCTAAACCTCCACCTGTGATCGGAAAGATCGGATATTACACCGTATTTGTTACTCCTACAGAAAAATCTTCACCGGAGTCATCTTCTGTGAAGGATTCCGATGGTTTGAAGAAGAAGAATGGTTCTCCGGTTCAGCCGCCGCCGGTTCACTACGAGAAGACCCCATCGTCGTACGGTTCGAAGTTTGGTTTCTTTTGGGACGCTATCAGCACGCTTCAGAATGGTATTCTTGTTGTTGTGATGCTTTCTGTTTTGCTTTTGTTTGTGTTGTGTTTCAGTTTGTAGATGAGCTTCTTGGTATATGTTATCAGATTGGAGTCATTTGTGTGTGTTGAAGAACTTTAATTTGGATTTTGTAAGTGGAAATTCATAGGAAAACACAAAAGCAAGAGTAATTGGAAGATAGAATAACATTGGTGATTGATTGTAGATTTTCCCTAATGTATGTGCTTCAAGGGGCAAGAGGTAATTGTGGTCTGAGTTGGAACTATGGATCTTTGCATTATAGTCTAAAACATCTTAAAATGGCCCTGAATGCGTCTAAACTAGCATAAATCAGCCTAAACCTCTGAAAATGGCATGTTTATATTTGTGTGTCTTGCTTTATAAAATCTTTGCTTTTTAAGCGTCTTGTGCCTAGGCTCAAGGCTCACCTTTTGTGCCTTGGGTGCGTCTGGTGGCTTCGACTACTATGGATCTTTGTGATGAGGTCTGCCCAAAGAGTGGTTTCTGTGGTAAATTAGTATCTTCAATGGTTGTTTATGTTCATCCTTTCTGTTGCAGTGCATTCAAGTCTGGATGACTATCTTGCACATTGGTTTGGGTTGAATCAATCTAAATATCAGTGGGCGTTGGATGATTATTATGCTGAAGTTTGTATTATGTGAAGATTCATTTATGCTTCGCCTTGTTGTTGATGCTTTGATTCTTGTTTAACATTTTTAACTACAGGAGAAGGTTGGCACAGGAGCTAAAGATATAACCCCCAAAGCACAAAGTGTATAACTTCTTTGTTGTGTTGGTAAGTTGTGCACTCTTTCTGCTTTCACTTGGCTTTACAATTGGATGATTACCGAAACAACACAGACTATTCACCATTTTGGCACAAATTATGATAGTTATTAACAAATTGACATTCTTTATTCTCTAAAATATGTTTGCGAAGGCATGCTTTCTTTGGTAGTTTATTTATTTATTAAGGTTTTGTTATCTCTGCAGCATAGGTTATGTGCAAGTGTGCCTTCAAGAACATTGTTTGATACATCTATGTGTCTAAATATCACAAAATGAGAACTTGCATTGGTTGTATCAGATTAAATTTTCAACTGTAGTCTGTAGGGTATACTTGATCTGATCACGATTCTTTCAGTATGACAGTATGGGGCCATGTGACCTTTTACATAGCTGTAATGTACTAATGTATTATTACATTGTCAAGTGACAAATGTGATGACTATGAATTTACATGTTCCATGTGTACTTCAGTCTCCATTGCAAATCATTTACACTGAATGTGGGTGTGGATTTTGACGCAATACAAGCCAGATGAAATTGGCGGCTTTGGGTTTACCCTTTAGTCTAAAAGGGTTTGGGTAATAAACAAGAGGTAAATATTAAGCACAAATGCTTTATAAGTTAGTACGCATTTACGAGAATCTAGCAACAACTCTAGCATGTATTCGGTATGGCTAGAATACTGTTAACAAGAAACTCCATTTATTGAAGTTTGATTGCCATATACCTTCTAGAAATTAAACTTGAAAGAAAATGTACTTCTTGAAATAGGCTCTTTTCAAAGAGATGTGAAAGCAGAAGTGTGAGGCTACACGAGGCCAAGAAACAGAATATTGAACACTAAAAGAATTTAGGCCTAATAAAAAGTTTAGCATAAAGCAAGGGCTTTAGATCCTATGTTATAGTCCTGTTACACATGTCAAGATCATATGTTATAGTCCTGTTACACATGTCAAGGATCATGAAGTGACACTAACAAGAGGCTGGTGATATGGTGCTACGGGGAAGGAAGGGGAGAAAGTAGAGGAAGGTATGAATCCTCCTCGCTCTTTTGTGAAGAAAAAGATGCCCATGCGAGAATGTGGGGTCACTTGTGGTGGTGTGACACTGCGGGGAGTGCAGATTGATGTCCACCTATGAGAAGTGTGGGGTTACCATTACATTTTTCTTATCTTTAAGAGATTTAGCATGAGATCCTTGACGTTTGTGTGTCCTCATTCATGGGTGACGAACGGGGACAAATTGGATTTTTATTACATTTTCTATATATATTTTCTTAAATGTGATGTTTTTGAACTTTGTTTACTGAGAAAACCAATATTATATGAAAACCAAAGAAAACTACGGAAACCAATAATATAATTCATAAATTTTATGTTATTTTAATTGTTAAAATGGTATTTAAGTATTTGATACATATATGTTGAACATAATCCGAGAATGAAAAGTCTTTCGTATACGTAACACTATTTCAAATGAAAAATGGTTACGTATACGTAACCTATTTGTGACGTATATGTAAAACCAAGCTACGGTTTTTCATTTGACCCATATCCTTATTTATATATACATACACACATAAATATAAAGGATAATAATAAAAAAATTAAGTTATATGATCGATTTAATTGGTTTTCTCTAATTTTCACATAACATTGTGGTTTTTCTTAGGATCATCCTCTCTCTCTCTCCCTCCCTCCCTCTCTCTCTCTCTCTCTCTCTCTCTATATATATATATATATATATATATATATATATATATATATATATATATATATATATAGATTTACAGATTTATAGATCTATTAAACTTATTAAATCATGATTGGTAAATTTATAATTACTTATATATATATATATATATATATATATATTTATATATATATTATATATATATATATATATATTATATATATATATTATATATATATATATTTATATATATATATATATATATATATATATATATATATATATATATATATATATATATATATATATATATATATAAACAAACAAACAAACAAACATACATTACAAGAAAAATAGGCTATGGCGACGACATTTGTTGTCGCGATAGGGTGCAGTTGTCGTCGCCATAGGCTATGGCGACGACATCTCGTCACGATAGCCCGTGTCACCACAGCCTCGACGCTATAGCCATTTTATTGTCGTCGCCTAAACTCTTGTCGCCACAAATGTCTATCCCGACGACATGTCCTCGCCACAGTGTTGTCGGCAAAGAATTTCCTATATTATATTTAATTAAAATAATTTTTTTTCTGAGCTATGACGACGACATGTCGCCATAGATCCTTCATATTTATGATTATTTTAATAAAAAAATAAAATAAAATAAATTAGGACAACCCCATGGCGTCGTCGCCATAGAGCAACTTATTTTATTTTTAATATATTTTTTTTATATTTTCCAGATTTTTTATAATATTACTGTTTTAACACCAAGTTTTTATACTAAAACAAGATCTAATATTATAAATACTTAAAGAAAGCTGATACGATTCGAGTTATATACAAACGAAACTATTAATGTAAACATCATTTAAGTATTTACAAATCATATGAATTAACTATTTAATTTCGTCATCTTGATCATCTTCATCGTTATCAAGATTTTAATTTTCTTCTTTCAAATTCATTCATCCGTTCATTGAGTTCACTCACTTGTTGCCTAAGTGCATCAATTTCCTCATCCCGATGTGATGACGACTCGGTTGATGCTTCATAATGAGAGATGTTCTTACCTTTCGTTCAACATCTCTCGTGTGACCACACCTTTGTCCTAAGGCGAGTTCCAAACATTCAACCTCATTTACGGGGGACTCACCCGCCTTTATATCCATTTGTGTATATTGATTTTTAATTTTTCCGTGTATTATTAAGGAACAAGATAAAAAAATTATCAATATTTCTATAAAAATTCGACAGCATAACTGCTGTAAAATGAAAAAACCATCTTGTTCAAATATAAGTAATAAAATATAACAATTCTAAATTTTTAATATCCAACAATAAAAGTAATAATATCCAAATGTCTGACCTTAAATTAAGTAAAAAACGATATAACGACCGGAACTACTTGCATACACTTAAATTAAACAACTTGCTAGATTAGTAAACTAATAACATATCAAATTCAATAAAATACTAGCAACACACAAATACATGATAATAACATATTTAGCAAATCATAAGTAAGAAAGTTTTAAACTTACTCAATCTTCCTCAATTCTCCGGTTGACTCATCCAAACTCTTCTCTACGATGTGTCCTCCTCCACGTCTCAATGTGGCTCGGGGTCCCAGTTTGTTGCTCCTTTAACCATAAAATAAAATAATTATCAAATTTAAAAAAAGTAACCAAAAGATGTACATAGACATATATTTAAAATGAAAAATAACTTACACGACTGGCAACTTGAGGGAAGTGAATACGCATAGCCAAGCGGGTCACGACCCCCTCCATCACGACCGTGCGATACACTTGATGACATAACCTACAAAAAAATAATTAATAAATCTTAAACATTTTCTAAAACAACTTATATTATCATTCTTACAATACCAACTAATAACCTAATCAAACAATTTTTATATTATCATTCTAACAACACATACTAATAACCAAATAACCAAATAAAATAACTTATATTATCATTCTAACAATACAAACTAATATCAAATCAAACAACTTTTATATTATCATTCTAACAACACAAATTAATATCAAATCAAACAACTTTTATTATCATTCTAATAACACAATCTAATAATCAAATCAAACAACTTATATTATCATTCTAACAATACCAACTAATAACCTAATCAAACAATTTTTATATTATCATTCTAACAACACAAAATAATAACCAAATAAAACAACTTATATTATCATTCTAACAACAAAACTAATAACCAAATCAACTAATTAATTTATATAATCAATATAACAACACAAACTTATAATCAAACCAAACAACTTACATTATGATTTTAACAACACATACTAACCAATAATCAAATCACACACTTTATATTATCATTCTAACAGCACAATTCATTTATCATATTAGTTAATAAAAAGAAGATACATACACACCTTATAATTTTAACAAAGATGATACAAAGAAAATGTCGTGGTGGTGGCTAGAATGGTGTCGATTGTCGAGGTGGGGGTTACGGGAGGAAAGAGTTGTGGTGGTGGCGTTTATGGTAGTCTTGGTGGCGGTCGGAGCTCGTTATGGAGGAGGTTTTTTGGTGGTGAGGGTGAGAGGAGTGGTGTTGGGGTGAAGGGAGTGGAATGGAGGCTAGAAACGATGGTGGTGGTGGGTTTTAGGAGGTGATTTACCGGTGGGGTGAAGGTAGGTCACGGTTATGGCGGTAATTTGTTTTGGTAAAGTGAAGAAGAGAGGATAAGGCAAACTGCTTCTAGGGAAACTGCATCCTATGGCGACAACATGTCGTCGCCATAGGGTTATATTATTTTTTAATTTTTTTTATTCGTCTCAAGCGGGATACACGCGCGCCAAAATGAAAACACCTATGACAACTGTCGTCGCCATAGGTCTTTCCTATTTTTTTAATTTTTTGTTATTCTTATTTTTCTTATTCTTCTTCTTATTATTATTATATTGTTGTTGTTGTTGTTGTTGTTGTTATTGTTATTATTATTATTAAAATTATTATTATTACTATTATAATAATAATAATTATTATTATTATTATTAGTAAATTATTATTATTATTAATTTTATTGTTATTAATAATAATAATAATAATAATAATAATAATAATAATATTATTATTATTATTATTATTTATTATTATTATTATTATTATTATCATCATCATCATCGTCATTACTATAATTATTTTATAATTATTAGTAGTATTTATAATTATTATTAGTGGTAGTACTAGTATAAGTATTATTATTTATATTGTTGTGGTAAACAAAACCTAGGTATCATAACAGTACATTGTTAATTTTGTTAGACATCCATTGATCCAACGTTAGACATCTATTGACCCATCTTTATGATTCAACGTTAACGATTGTAAACAAACTTAATTTAATTACCATTATAAGTGCATAATTCAACAATTATCTTTATAATTGGCTTATAGGTAATTTTTAACATATGTAATCACCCTAACCATAATAATTGAACATATCTAACATTGTTTAACTCTCACTGATAATACTTAAGCATTAACAAACTTGCATCTAGTAATTCTTTATCAGCTATTAAACACCATCACGGTTACTGGATATGTTTATGTCAGTTGTGAAGATTGCATACCATAGAACGAATAGAAGCACGATAATTTCGTAAATCATCATGCATCTCTGTGATTGTCACTATGTTCACAGTAGACCTCTCACCACTCTTTATCACTGGCAAAAGCACTTTTCAGATGAGTTATCCGTCGACAAAAAAGAGTTTTTCAATAGGGGTGCATCGGATTGACATGTGGTGTTATCAAAAGCCCTTACGGTAGTAGTACCAATAGCCACCGGCGGTGCTAAAGAAGCCGGTGAACTTCACGGTGGTTAGATATCCATTGATCCAACGTTAGACATCCACTGATCCAATCTTTATGATTCAACATCAACGATTATAAACAAACCTAATTTAATTACCATTATAAGTGTATAATTCAACAATTATCTTTACAATTGGCTCATAGGTAATTTTAACATATGTAATCACCCTAACCAGAATAGTCGGACATATTAATATTGTTTGACTCTCACTGATAATACTTAAGCATAAACAAACTTAACTACTGTTAATAAGAATTTTCTGTAAATTATCGTCATAGTGTATAATTGAATACAAATGATCATAATTAGATCATAAATAGCATATGACGAGTGTAGTGACGTTAATCATCATAACCAAGCATATTTGACATTGTTTGACGTTTATTGTTGATAATTAAGTATAAACAAACTTAACCTACACTTAATAAACATAATTTCCCATAAAGTACTATCAACATGTATAACTTAAATAGTTAACCTTAACATATGTAATCGAAACTAACTATCATAACTGAACATATTGATCTTAACTGAAAATAATTATCTATAATTATACTTATAAAATATAATATTTATTATAATATTATTATTATAATAAATAACAAAATATGACTTATAATTATAATATATGTGTTTTTTTGCAAAACTTACACAATGTAAACTCTTTTACACTTACGAATTTACACATATACATAAAAGATCATAATCTTCTATATGTGTAATAATGTTATATAAGTAAAAAAATAATAATATTTATTAATCTTGATGGGTTTTCGCAAGTTCTCGTAATAAAAGAGGATTCTCGCTTGAACCTTTCCTATATATATATATATATATATATTATATTATATATAATATATATATATATTATTTAATATATATATATATTATTTAATAAAATTAATTTTTGATAATTTAATTTTATAAGGATTTGCAGAATTTACAAAACTATAAACTTCAATAAATTCCAAACACTTAAAAATTTTACGTTCTCACATATATAAAAATTTTCACAGCTATTCATAGCCTTTAGGATATGCAACTCCCATTAGTGGCACCACTGAATGGTAGCATGAATGAATCTCCTAAAGACAATCATGGACTATTGATTTTTAAGAGACGGTCCATGAATAATTCCTGCATGGACAACGTTAACTTCTTGCAAAGGCGTGGCTATCCATAACGTTCTTATTGCGTAATTACTTTGTACATCTCGGACAAAAATTTCACTTTGTATATTCCTTTATGTTTATTAAGTTCTCACAGATAAATAATAACATGTATTAAATTTATAAAATTTCGTTGCATGCTCTGGTTGAATCAGTCAACCCTAAATGGCACAAAATTCTTGAGTCTCCCCAATAACCACGGCCCAACATATGACTTAATCAAACGCGTCTTAATAAATGAATCAAAACAAACTAAATAGTATGCGGTCTTAGGTTTGAGACTAATTGTAACACCCGCCTCCTAGGGCATACCGGGGAGTGTTACGCATCGGATATACAGAACACATAGTAATCAGAGAATACACAGCGGAAGTCTAACATTAATTATACATCAAAAGCGTATAATACACCTGTTATAATAGATAATACCATTACATCAGTTAACTATACTAAAGATCCAAATCTTCAACAACATTCTAGAACTTTATTTTCTCATAAACTGTAAGGCCCCCTATCCCGGGAACCTCACAGTTGGTCGTTCACAACATAAAACATACATATTATTAATTTAAGCAGCGGAATTAATTTAAAGAAAAGACATTCATTTCATTAAAAACACTGTTGCTAAGCAATACATTCTAGTTTATAAGTCACAAAATGATAGATGAATGAATTACAAAACAACAGTATTGTCAAAAAGTGAATGGATGTCAGTCTTGCCCGCCAAGTAGCCATCCCCGTGTGCCATCCTCAGCAACCTGTCACCTGCCAACTGGAAAATACATAAAAGTCAGCGTTGCTGAGTGAGTTCTAGTTTTATAATTAAAATACTTTATTTTTCATTCAAAACGTTCCTCATCTTCTTAGGTGATCATACATCGTACGTACACATAGGTAATATTTTTATTATCTTCACCATCGTTCATTCGTACTTTTATCATTCTTCTTCCGGTCTTTTGCAACACCTAGTTGCTCACCCATTAACGATCCCAAGGATCTCAAGACTTTTGGTCTGTTGTGACACCGAGTCACTCACCCATTACCAACCTCATAGGTTGTAAGTCTTCTGCGGGCTTTTGCAACACCACGTTGCTCACCCATTAGCAATCTCAAGGATTGCAAGGCTTCTGCGGGCTTTTGCAACACCAAGTTGCTCACCCAAGCATTAACAACAATGCTTCTGCGGGCTTTTGCAACACCAAGTTGCTCACCCATTACCAACCTCACAGGTTGTAAGCCTTCTGCGGGCTTTTGCAACACTAAGTTGCTCACCCATTATCAATCTCAAAGATTGACCCTGTGTGCATCCTCCGGGGTAGCGAACCCGCATCACAGTTGAGCTAACACCTGCCAGGGGTGTGCACCTCCATTTGCTTGCAAGTCTTTCGTTATTCATTTACATTCCACTCTCTATTACCATTAATCTTCCACTTTATTAATGATAATAATTCCTGTCTTGATCATGATCATTACACGTAAAGTCATACAATATTATTATTAATAAGCATATTAATAATAATAGTACTGATAATATTAATAACCATATTAATATTAATTCCCATAACAGCCCTAATCATAACATTAATTAAAATATTAAGAAAGGGGTATTATTACATTCAACATAATCATTTACTTTCAATAAAGTCACAGTCAACGTCCTTGTGAAACCCTACTGCACAGACTCCAAGAAACTCTGTTAAAAAGTCCAAGTATCTGGGCGTATGAGCCCTGTCTAGGCGTTTCACCACTGTCGGACTCACCAACTCACACTTAGAAAATTTTCAGGCTCTGGGCGTATGAGCACTGCTGGGCGTATAAGCCCTGTTGGGCGTATGAGCCATGTTGGACTTTTCATCCTACACTTAGAAAATATTTTCTGGTCATACGACCAGAACCCAGACTTTTCACCTTTTTACTTAGTTTTCAGACTCATGGGTACTGTGGGACTCATGAGTCCTGTTGGGACTTATAAGTCCTTATACTTAGCAAATTTTCGGACTTATGAGTCTGGGCGTTTTAGGACTATTGGACATTTCATGCTTGGACACATGACCCCACTTAGCCTATTTCTAAGGCACGTCCTTGGGCGTATAAGCACTATTGGACTCATTAACTTGTACTTAATTATTCTAAGTCCAAATCCCAGACACATGACTACTATGTGGGCTTATTAGGCGTATTAGTAGCCTGTTCATATTTCTAATTCAACTCCCCTCCCCAAACATCATAATACCTAGTTCTAAGCATGTACACATGATTCTAGGCATAAACTTACTATAAACATAAACATACGTTCATACCAAAATTTTCTCTATAAACATACACACGTACATATCATACGGGTATTATACCCAAATTTATAAAAACATATATACATGCATTTTCCAGCCCCAAAACGTTTAAAAACAGGTAGAAAGGGGTCTAGAACTCACCTTTGTTGTTCTCTTCAAATTTCACACTCTTCACCCGAGCCTCCTCGACTGTTCTAACACCTAAAACACACACCACACCACCCGAACACACAAGGCACATTTATAAGCACATATACGGGTCTAGAATCATCTAAAGCTTCAAAACTCGAGATTTCTTACCAAAAACTTCGAGTTTTCAGATTCTTCTTCAAAAATCCCGAGAACTTTCTGCCTTTGCTGCTTTCTCTCTCTAAAATATCGAAGATGGTGATGATGTGAACAAGAGTGGGTGGCCATACCACCTTTTGTATCAAAATTAATATGAAGTTTGCCCATTTGGCACTTTTGGCCCTTCAACAAAAGTAGACTTTGTTTTCTTTCCTTTGTCTTTCTATTTGTTCTTTTAATTTCTTTAATAAGAAATTATGGGTGTTACAAGTCCACCCCCTTATATAGGTTTCGTCCCCGAAACCTGTTATTCCTCAAACAGATGTGGGTAGTGCTGTCTCATTTCTTCTTCAGTCTCCCACGTAGATTCGGATCCTTTCCTGTGCTTCCACTGTACACGCACAAGAGGAACCACTTTATTCCTTAACCTCTTCTCCTTACGATCAATGATTGCCACTGGTTGCTCCACGTAGTTGAGCCTCTCATCCACCTCGATATCCTCCAGTGGTACAACCATGTCTTTATCAGCTAAGCATTTCTCAGATGAGATACATGGAATGTGGGATGAATTCCACTTAACTCATCTGGCAGTTCAAGTCGATAGGCCACCTCTCCTACTCGTGCGATAATTCGGAAAGGTCCTATGTATCTCGGGCTTAGCTTACCTCTTTCCTGAATCTGATAATACCTTCCAAGGTGAGACCTTCAACATGACTCGGTCACCAACCTTGAACTCTATCGGTCTTCGCCTCTTGTCAGCATACGACTTTTGCCTATCTTTCGCCGCCTTCATGAAGGCTTTGATCTTTTCTAATTTCTCAGTCGTTGCTTCAATCACCTCAACATCTCCCAGTTCTTTCTGCCCAATGTCTCCCCAACATACGGGCGTCCTACATCTCCTACCGTATAGCATCTCGTAGGGTGGCATGCCAATACTGGCATGATAACTGTTGTTATACGAGAATTCTGCTAACGGCAGGTGGTTTTCCCAACTTCCTCCAAAGTCGATCACGCATGCCCGAAGCATGTCTTCGAGGGTTTGGATCGTCCTCTCAGACTGACCGTCTGTCTGAGGGTGATATGCTGTACTAATGTGTAGTCTCGTCCCCATTGCATCATGAAATCTTTTCCAAAACTTGGAGGTAAACCGGGTGTCACGATCAGACACAATAGACACCGGTACACCATGACGAGCTACAATTTCTTTGATGAATAGATCCGCAAATGTCTCGGATGAGTACGTTTCGCGGATCGGTAGGAAGTGGGCACTCTTTGTCAAGCTGTCAACTATCACCCATATGGCATCATACCCTTTTGGGGTACGTGGTAATTTCGTGATGAAGTCCATGGTGATGTGCTCCCACTTCCACTCGGGTATATCCAACGGTTGGATCTTCCCATAGGGCTTCTGGTGTTCCGCCTTCACTTGTAAGCAAGTCAAGCACTTACTTACGTACTCCACTACGTCGCGTTTTATACCCGGCCACCAATTGTCTTTCTTCATATCGTGGTACATTTTGGTAGCACCGGGGTGAATGGAGTATCGGGTCTTATGGGCCTCGTCCATAATTCTACCACGTAGATCCACGTATCGAGGAATCCACATTCGCCCAATTCGGGTCTTAACACCAAGAGTGTTCTCACCCAATTCCAGAACTAGTCCTCTCATCCTTTCGGAGTTAAGACGATCTTCTTTCAAAGCCTCGTCTTGGAACTCCTTAACCTGTGTCATCACATCGGGGGTCATGATCAGCTGATAAGCCTTCACCCGAATCGGCTCAGGCGTTCTTTTCGGCTAAGGGCATCTGCCACCACGTTGGCCTTGCCCGGATGGTAATGGATTTCGCAGTCATAATCCTTTATGAGCTCCAACCATCGCCTTTGCCTCATGTTTAGATCTTTCTGCTCGAAGAAGTACTTCAAGCTTTTGTGGTCGGTGAAGATTGCACTTGTCCCGTATAGATAGTGCCGCCAAATCTTCAACGCAAAAACCACCGCAGCTAATTCTAGATCGTGTGTGGGATAGTTGACTTCGTGGGTCTTCAGTTGTCGAGATGCATAGGCGATCACCCTTCCACGTTGCATCAACACGCAACCTAGCCCGGAATAAGATGCATCTGAATAGACCACTAAGTCTTCATTCCCCTCGGGCAAAGTCAAAACAGGAGCTTGTGTTAGTCTTGTCTTCAACTCCTCAAAGGCCGTCTCCTGCTCTCGACCCACACGAATTTCACGTCCTTACGGGTCAATTTTGTCAATGGTGAGGCTATCTTGGAGAAGTCTTGAATAAATCTCCTGTAATAGCCCGCCAATCCCAAGAAGCTACGAATCTCGGATGGCGTCTTTGGTGATTTCCATTGCATCACAGCCTCAACCTTTGCTGGGTCCACCATGATCCCCTCTGCATTCACCACGTGACCCAGAAATTGTACCTCGCGTAGCCAGAACGCACATTAGGAGAACTTAGCATACAGTTTCTCCCTCCTCAAAGTCTCCAACACTTCCAATGTGACTGGCATGCTCTTCCTCGCTCCTCGAATAAATCAGAATATCATCGGTAAACACAATTACTAATTTATCTAGCATTGGCCGACACACTCGGTTCATCAAGTCCATAAAAGCAGCTGGCGCGTTAGTTAGACCAAATGACATAACGAGAAAATCATAGTGTCCATAACGCGTATGAAAAGCTATTTTAGGAATGTCCTGCTCCTTTACCTTCAGTTGATGGTAGCCAGATCGAAGATCTATTCTCGAGAACCAACTGGCACCCTGGAGCTGGTCGAACAAGTCGTCAATCCTTGGTAATGGATACCGATTCTTTATCGTTAGCTTGTTCAACTCACGGTAATCGATACACATTCTCATGCTACCGTCCTTCTTTTTCACAAATAAGACCGGAGCACCCCAAGGAGAGATACTCGGCCTAATAAAGCCCTTGTCAAGCAATTCTTGCAGTTGTTCCATCAACTCCTTCATCTCAGTCGGAGCCAATCGATACGGTGCTTTAGCAGCAGGTTGAGCACGGGTATCAAGTCAATTTGGAATTCGATTTCGTGATCAGGTGGCAATCCCGATAAGTCTTCCGGGAATACATCTGGAAACTCACACACAACCGGAACGTCAGATAGTTGTGGTGTTGGCGTCTCCACATCCTTTACATAACATAGGTAGGCGTTGCACCCACGCCTAATGTACTTCCCCGCCACCGCCATCGAAATCACCTTCGGAATCATCGTTACCCGATCACCGTATATTGTCACCAGACTCCCGTCAGACGCCGTCAATCTAATCATCTTCTTTTGACATACGATATTCGCTTCATAGGTTGCCAACCAGTCCATCCCTAGTACTACATCAAATCCACCTAGGGGCATCACATGTAATCTAGCGGCAAACCTATAGCCTTCTAACTCTATGGTGCAGTCCTCTATCACATCAGTAACTCTAGTGGACTTACCAATAGCAGTTTCTACATCAAAGGGCTCATCAATGCATTTACTACTAGCAGGCAATTTAGCACAAAAAGTAGTAGAAATGAAACTCCTACTAGCACCAGAATCAAATAACACAGAAGCAAGAGTTTGATTTACTAGAAACGTACCTGACACAACATCGGGGTCCGTCCTAGCCTCCTCTCTGGTCATGGTGAAAGCTCTGGCACTCGCCTTCTGCCCTTCAGCCCCGGCCGCCTTCTTCGTCCCGGAACTTTCCACCCTCTGTTTCCTGCAGTCTTTGCTCATATGGCCCGCCTCACCGCAGGTGTAACACCTCAGATCCTTACAGTCCTTCGAGATGTGGCCCAGCTTCCCGCACCTGTAGCACACCTTGGGCCCCATTCTGCACTCCCCCGTGTGCTCCTTCCCGCACTTGCCACACCTTTTGGGCCCTGAGCTTGATGACCCACCCTACGGTCATCCCCTCTCATCCTTTTGTTGTTCGGGTAAAGCCACCACGCCCGAACCGCTTCCCGTTCCAATTCCGGTCAGCACCACCGGATTTCCTTGACTCCATCACTGTCACTTCCCTTTCATCGTAAAGTCTGCCAGCCAGATCCACTGCTGACCTGAAAGTGCTTGGCCGAGCAGTGATCAAGTGCCTACGAATGTCGGCTGGCAGCCCCTGAATGTACCGGTTAATCTTTCGAGACACTGGTGTCACTTGATCTGGCACCAGCCTGGCCATCTCATTGAATTTGGCAGTGTATTGTTGGAGGTTCATGGTTCCCGCCTCGAGTTGCAGAAACTCCCTCTCAACCTTATCAAATTCCCTGTGAGGACAGAATTCCTCAACTACCAACTTCTTCAACTCGGGCCACTTCATCTTGCCTATAGCCCTGCTGCCCTCAGCTTGGACAATATTGTCCCACCAACATAGTGCTGAGTCGGTAAAAGAGTGGGTGGCAAATTTCACCTTCTGATCTTCCCGGCACTCACCGATCTCGAGTACCGCCTCCATCTCCCTTACCCAACGGTGGGCAGCAGCAGCATTGCCATTTCCATCAAAAGTCGGGGGCCTGCACCTCTGGAATGCCCCGTAATTGCATCCCTTAGTCGTCACCCCTACCACATCATCTCCCTCTTCATCAGATACTACTATCTCAGGATCCGGTCGTTCCTCTCCTCCCTTGTTTTCCTTCCCAGTTGACCCTTTCCTGTCCCTTCTCCTTCCTCTCCTCATTCCTCACAGCACGAATAACGTCGGTCACCACAGATGGCATAATTGCCTGCAGGATCTGATGTACCTCATCAGCAATCGCCTCCCTAGCTGAGGCATTCAGGCTCGCATTCTCAGTTTCTTCATTCCGGTTAGGAACCTCAGGGTTCACAGGAGTCGTCTCAGGAGCTTTAGTACTGTTCCTAGTCGTACGCGGTCGACCTCTAGCAGCTTTGGTAGGTTTCTTCCCAGCCATTTTCCTAAGCACTATAAGATTCAAACACTAAAACAGTCATTCAAGGAAACAGCTCAGTTTATGTCAAGTATAGTAAGTCCCTAATTACAGTGGCCAGTTGTGATTAGCCACTTACTTTACTCTTCACACCCCAAGCATCCCCTATCCTGACTACATCAACATCTAAATCTACTAAGAACACGTAAATCATATAGCACACGCACATAACACTGATTAACTTTTAAGAAAAGAAATACCTGATGGCACATGGCTACTCGGGCTGACATCCCTCTTCTTGTCCTATTTTCAGTTTAAGTTTAGGTTCATTTTGAAAATATTTACCAATTCACTTAAACTTTAGCTCTGATACCAACTTGTAAGGCCCCCTATCCCGGGAACCTCACAGTTGGTCGTTCACAGCATAAAACATACATATTATTAATTTAAGCAGCGGAATTAATTTAAAGAAAGACATTCATTTCATTAAAAACACTGTTGCTAAGCAATACATTCTAGTTTATAAGTCACAAAATGATAGATGAATGAATTACAAAACAACAGTATTGTCAAAAAGTGAATGGATGTCAGTCTTGCCCGCCAAGTAGCCATCCCCGTGTGCCATCCTCAGCAACCTGTCACCTGCCAACTGGAAAATACATAAAAGTCAGCGTTGCTGAGTGAGTTCTAGTTTTATAATTAAAATACTTTATTTTTCATTCAAAACCGTTCCTCATCTTCTTAGGTGATCATACATCGTACGTACACATAGGTAATATTTTTATTATCTTCACCATCGTTCAATTCGTACTTTTATCATTCTTCTTCCGGTCTTTTGCAACACCTAGTTGCTCACCCATTAACGATCCCAAGGATCTCAAGACTTTGGTCTGTTGTGACACCGAGTCACTCACCCATTACCAACCTCATAGGTTGTAAGTCTTCTGCGGGCTTTTGCAACACCAGTTGCTCACCCATTAGCAATCTCAAGGATTGCAAGGCTTCTGCGGGCTTTTGCAACACCAAGTTGCTCACCCAAGCATATTAACAACAATGCTTCTGCGGGCTTTTGCAACACCAAGTTGCTCACCCATTACCAACCTCACAGGTTGTAAGCCTTCTGCGGGCTTTTGCAACACTAAGTTGCTCACCCATTATCAATCTCAAAGATTGACCCTGTGTGCATCCTCCGGGTTAGCGAACCCGCATCACAGTTGAGCTAACACCTGCCAGGGGTGTGCACCTCCATTTGCTTGTAAGTATTTTGTTTATTCATTTACATTCCACTCTCTATTACCATTAATCTTCCACTTTATTAATGATAATAATTCCTGTCTTGATCATGATCATTACACGTAAAGTCATACAATATTATTATTAATAAGCATATTAATAATAATAGTACTGATAATATTAATAATCATATTAATATTAATTCCCAAAACAGCCCTAATCATAACATTAATTAAAATATTAAGAAAGGGGTATTATTACATTCAACATAATCATTTACTTTCAATAAAGTCACAGTCAACGTCCTTGTGAAACCCTACTGCACAGACTCCAAGAAACTCTGTTAAAAAGTCCAAGTATCTGGGCGTATGAGCCCTGTCTAGGCGTTTCACCACTGTCGGACTCACCAACTCACACTTAGAAAATTTTCAGGCTCTGGGCGTATGAGCACTGCTGGGCGTATAAGCCCTGTTGGGCGTATGAGCCCTGTTGGACTTTTCATCCTACACTTAGAAAATATTTTCTGGTCATACGACCAGAACCCAGACTTTTCACCTTTTTACTTAGTTTTCAGACTCATGGGTACTGTGGGACTCATGAGTCCTGTTGGGACTTATAAGTCCTCATACTTAGCAAATTTTCAGACTTATGAGTCTGGGCGTTTTAGGACTATTGGACATTTCATGCTTGGACACATGACCCCACTTAGCCTATTTCTAAGGCACGTCCTTGGGCGTATAAGCACTATTGGACTCATTAACTTGTACTTAATTATTCTAAGTCCAAATCCCAGACACATGACTACTATGTGGGCTTATTAGGCGTATTAGTAGCCTGTTCATATTTCTAATTCAAACTCCCCTCCCCAAACATCATAATACCTAGTTCTAAGCATGTACACATGATTCTAGGCATAAACTTACTATAAACATAAACATACGTTCATACCAAAATTTTCTCTATAAACATACACACGTACATATCATACGGGTATTATACCCAAATTTATAAAAACATATATACATGCATTTTCCAGCCCCAAAACGTTTAAAAACAGGTAGAAAGGGGTATAGAACTCACCTTTGTTGTTCTCTTCAAATTTCACACTCTTCACCCGAGCCTCCTCGACTGTTCTAACACCTAAAACACACACACCACACCACCCGAACACACAAGGCACATTTATAAGCACATATACGGGTCTAGAATCATCTAAAGCTTCAAAACTCGAGATTTCTTACCAAAAACTTCGAGTTTTCAGATTCTTCTTCAAAAATCCGAGAACTTTCTGCCTTTGCTGCTTTCTCTCTCTAAAATATCGAAGATGGTGATGATGTGAACAAGAGTGGGTGGCCATACCACCTTTTGTATCAAAATTAATATGAAGTTTGCCCATTTGGCACTTTTGCCCTTCAACAAAAGTAGACTTTTGTTTTCTTTCCTTTCTCTTTCTATTTTGTTCTTTTAATTTCCTTAATAAGAAATTACGGGTGTTACATAAACTATCTCGTAATCTTCAATCCTGCAATCACTTGTCACCTAGGATGTGTGTCCATAAAAATAAAAACATTTGGGACTCAGCATAAAGCTTGTGAGTTCATAAACATTGCATTCTTCAAAATTCAAAACATGTTATTATTGACTATTGCATCAAGCAGATACAGCCATGACAAACAGATAGGAACAGAGTAAGCCCAGTATAAATTCACATAACCAGGCTGTGTATACAAAATCCACTGGCTAAAGCAAAATCATATTGATAGTCAGTTCTTCAGTTATTACCAGTTATCAGAACATCACATCCCGTTTAGAAAATAGTTCAGAGGAACTCACCTCAATCAATCAAGTCAGTGATATCGTCTACTCAGGTTCACTCCTATCAGGTATTATCCTATTGGCAAAATAACATTATTTAAGCTATATTCTAGCTAGTAACAATTTCAGGGATAATTCGTTATCTTTTTCTATTTATTAGTTTTATTCGGGCACTTTCTTTTATCATATGCCAATCCTTTGGTACAACCCTTATTAGTTGGCATAACTCGTGCGTTTCCATCATACTCGAGCCAACCCTCGGGGTTATCCAATACCTTTCCTAATGATAACCTTAAAGTCTAATAATAATAATAATAATAACAACTACAACACTAAAAATAACAACTATAATAATAATAATAACTATAAAGATGATAATAATAATATTAATAATAACTATATTAATACTAATACCTACAATGATAATAATAATAATAATAATAATAACGACTATAATAATAATTAAACATAACCTTAAACAAGGGCGTACCTTAAAACTATCTACGGCAATTTGATGTAGAGTCTCCCCTACTCGTGCTCCTAGTCGCGCTCCTAGTCGCGCTTCTATCGAGTACCAAAACGATTACTAGCAACACCCAACAGGGTATTGAGAACTCTGGATTCTCTTTATATTAGAGCGTTCTCAAAGAAACTTATGTTTTAAATTCAACCTTAAATCTTCTATTTATAAGGGAGTTGAAAGCAGGTGAAACGGTTTGAGAGGCGATGTGGGATTGAAGGTTGATGCGCCTGAAGTTCCATCAAATTGCAAATTCTTTGCAATTGAAAGTGATTATATTGTTATTTTATTATATATTATTATATTATTATAATTAATTTAGCTGTTTAACTCGTTTTTCTCTTATAACTTTTAATATATAGCGTATTATGAAATTTTAAATATGTTGTTGTGACGAACTTATTTTTCTCTAAGAGTCAACCTAAGTTTTGTCAAAAACTGAGCAGGTTCGAATATAATATATTATTATTATATTTAAACGGTCTCTTATAACATAAAAATTTCATCTAAAAACTTCAAACTTTAAATAGACAATTTACTCATTACTTACTCGTTTGACAATATATGAAATGCGAAGTTCATATGACCCAAACACTCAAGTTGTTACATTCTCCTCCCCTTAAAAGAATTTCGTCCTAGAAATTCGAAGGTTACTCAAACAGTTGAGGATATTTGACTTTCATTTTTTCTGCTAATTCCCAAGTCTTCTCGGGTCCTTTCTGACCTTGCCACTGGACCAATACTAGTGGAATTATTTTCTTTCTTAATTTTCGTTCTTGAGAATCAAGAATCTTTATTGGTTTTTCAGTAAAGTTTGATTTCTCGTCTATTTGCACGTCTTCTAATGGCATTGCTTGAGTCAGATCTGCCAAACACTTCCTTAGGTTCGATATATGAAAAGTATCGTGAATACCTTTCAAAGTTTCATGTAATTTTAGCTTGTATGCAACTGGACCAATTCTTGTGATGATTTTGAACGGTCCAATATACCCGGGACTTAACTTCCGCGTTTACCGAATCGCATTACTCCTTTCCATGGTGAGACTTTCAACATCACATAGTCTCCTTCTTGAAATTCTAAAGGTCTCCTTCTGTTATCTGCATAACTCTTCTGTCTATCCTGAGAAGCTTTTAGTCGTTGTCTGATTTGTTGGATTTTCTCAGTTGTCTCGAGAATAATTTCGGTTTGGTCAATTGATCATCCCCTACTTCTGTCCAACAGATGGGAGTTCTGCATTTCCTACCATATAAGGCTTTAAATGGTGCAGCCTTAATGCTGGAATGGTAGCTGTTGTTATAAGAAAATTCAATCAAAGGCAAATGATCATCCCAGCTACCTCCAAAGTCAATCACGCAAGCACGCAACATGTCTTCTAAAGTTTGAATTGTTCGCTCACTCTGACCATCTGTCTGAGGATGATATGCAGTGCTTAAACTGATTTTGGTTCCAAGTTCCTTTTGGAAACTTGTCCAGAATCTTGAAGTGAATCGGCTATCTCTATCGGAGATAATGGATAAAGGCAGTCCGTGCTTACTTACTATTTCATCAATATATATCTTGGTTAGTTTTTCTATTTGATAGCTCTTACTTATGGGTAGAAAATGTGCTGACTTGGTTAGCCTATCAACCACGACCCATACAGCATTATATCCTTTTCATGTTCTTGGAAGTTTTGTGACAAAATCCATGGTCACTCTATCCCATTTCCATACTGGCAACTCCAACTGTTGTAACTGACCAGCTGGTTTTTGATATTCAATCTTAACTTGTAGACATGTTAACTATTTCTCAACGTACTGGGCTATGGATCTTTTCATATTAGGCCACCAGTGGTGATTTCGAATATCTTTATACATTTTGTTTGCTCCTGGATGTATTGTGTATTTAGACTTGTGGGCTCCATCTAATACTTTGCCCTGAATACCTCCAAATTTTGGGATCCAAATTTTGGGATCCAAATTCTTTGACTAAATCGTAGGACTCTATCCATTCCTTGAGTCAAAAATTTCTGGTTACCTATAATTCTTTCAGCCTGAATATTCTCATATTTCAACGCTTCAGTTTGAGCATTCTTGATTTGGTCTTTCCAATCAAGCTTAACATCTATCTTTAATTCTTTTACCCTAATCGGTTTAGCTTTTTCTTTTCGACTGAGAGCATCAGTGACTACGTTAGCCTTTCCTGGATGGTATTTGATTTCACAATCATAGTCATTGAGAAGTTCCATCCACCTTCTTTGCCTCACGTTTAACATCTTTTGATTAAAGATGTGTTGTAAGCTCTTATGGTCTGAGTAGATTACACACTTAGTACCATACAAGTAGTGTCGCCAAATCTTTAAGGCAAACACTATGGCACCCAATTCAAGGTCGTGCGTAGTATAGTTCTTTTCATGAATTTTTAGTTGTCGTGATGCATAGGCTATAACCTTATCACGTTGCATCAACACACAACCTAAACCATTATATGAGGCATCACAGTATATTGTAAAGTCTTCATTACCATCTGGTAATAAAAGTATAGGAGCACTACTAAGCTTTCGTTTTAGAAGGTTGAAAGCTTCTTCTTGCTTTGGTCCCCAGTCAAACTTTACATTCTTTCGAGTCAAAGATGTTAAAGGGGTAGCAATCTTGGAGAAGTCTTGAATAAACCTTCTATAATATCCTGCTAATCCCAAAAAGCTTCTAATCTCATGGGATTCTTCGGTGATTCCTATTTCATCACAGCTTCTATATTAGTTGGATCTACTTGTATTCCCTTTTCATTTATTACGTGACCAAGGAATTGTACTTCTCTTTTCTAAAAGTCACATTTACAGAATTTTGCATAAAGCTTTTCTTGTCGAAGGGTTTCTAGAACCATTTTCAGATGTCTAGCGTGATCATCTTGGTTCTTAGAATAAATAAGTATGTCGTCTATAAAAACAATGACAAACTTATTCAAGTATGGCTTGCAAACTATATTCATCAGATACAGGAATCCTGCAGGAGCATTGGTTAGTCCAAAAGACATAACTAAAAATTCATAATGCCCATAACGCGTCCTAAATGCGGTCTTGAGAATGTCTTCCTCGCGTACTTCCAACTGATGATAACCTGATCGTAGATCAATTTTTGAAAAGTAGTTGGCTCCTTGAAGTTGATCAAATAAATCATCTATTCTTGGTAAAGGATACTTGTTCTTAACAGTTAACTTGCTTAATTCTCGATAATCAATGCACATACGCATTGAACCATCTTTCTTTTTGACGAACAATACTGGCGCTCCCCAAGGTGAGGAACTCGGTCTAATAAACCTTCTTTCTAAGAGTTCGTCAATTTGCTTCATAAGTTCTTTTATCTCTGAAGGGGCTAGACGATAAAGAGCCTTCGCGATTGGTTTAGCACCAGGTACTAAATCAATACGAAATTCTATCCGACGATCAGGTGGAAGTCCTGGTAAATCTTCCGGAAACACGTCTGGGAATTCGCACACTACAGGTATTTCATTCATCTGCATTTCCTTTTTAGCATCTACCATACATAAGAGAAAGGCTATGCATCCTTTCTAAATACATTTCCTTACCTTCATTGTTGAGATGATACTGGTCTTGGGGTTTCCATCACTTCCATGAATTAGTAGCTTTTCCCCATCTGGCTTACGTACAGTTATCGTCTTATGTTCATAGTCGAGCCGAGCACAATTCTTATTCAACCAGTCCATCCCATGAATAACATCATATTCACTTAAAATGGTCGGCATTAAGTTTACAGAGAATTCAGTATTAACTAAGGTGATAACACAATCCCTAAAGATTTGACTTATCTTATCTCGCTCACCACTGGCAGTTTCTATAATATATGCATATTTTAGAGTTTGTGGTACTACGTTCAAATAAGGTACTAAGGCAGTTGAAATGAAACTTTTATTTGCACCAGTGTCAAATAAAACTCTAGCATATATGTTGTTAATGAGAAACGTACCAGCTATGGTTTCATCTCTAGCTTCTTTTAACACATACACTTGACCCTTGGACTTGTTCTGATTCTCCGTAGGTTGTGCTTGTGGAGGGTTCTTGCAATCACTTCGGAAATGTCCATACTCCCAACAGTTAAAGCATCTAATTTTCGGGAAGTTCTTTCGTGAATGATCACCTGTTGGACATTTAAGACATCTGGAATCTTGATACTTTTTCCAAGACTCATTTTTATCGTTCCTCCACGTTTGTTGACACGGTTCCCTTCATTTCGTGTGATCTTTCTGTCCTTTCTTGGCATCTGGTTTCCATCCTTATTTCTCTTTCTTTTGTTGTTATCAGTCATTATGCATTCTTCTTCATATATAATGGCACTTAATGCAATTGCAGACTCATAGGTTTTGGGGGCAGACATTTTAACTAACTATCGAATATGATGGGGTAACCCCTGCACGTATCTTTTTATGCGCTTTGCTTCAGGTGTTACATGCTCAGGAAGCAGTCGAGCCATCTCATCAAACTTGGTCGTGTACTGATGATGTGTCATGGCTCCGGCCTGTAGTTGTAGGAATTCTTTTTCAATTTTGTCCCTTTCAACTTCAGGACAAAATTTTCCATCACAAGCTCCTTCAGTTCATTCCAGGTTAAAGTAGCAACAACTCCACGTCCTTTAGCCTGCTTAACATTGTCCCACCAAAACAATGCCTCGGACCTAAATGAGTGGGTGGCATACATGACAGCTTGTATGGCTGTGCATCCACTAATTTCAATAACAGCTTCCTTCTCATGGATCCACTGAAAAGTCGCCATGGCATCTCTTTTGCCATCAAATATTGGAGGTTCACATCTCTTGAAAGCTTTGTAAGAACAACCCTGCTTAGGTTCAGTTTCCATAGCAGCATCACCATTACCATTGGTGTTATTTATATGATCATCCTGCCCATTACCACTATTGCTCACATACCCTCCAGAGACGTTCATAACCTCAGCTATAATAGTTGTTAAAGCATCTCTAATTATGCCAGCTACAGCTGCTTGGAATTGTGGTCCAACAAATTACTGTGACTCATGTTCAGCATGATGAAAATTTTCATGATCATCGTTCGTAGATGACATGATTTGACTTCTACTACTTGGAGGCCTACCTCGACCCTACCATGAGTATTTCCTCCTCTTGGCATAGTCAACGCCTACATGAGGGAGCAGAGATTTAGTATTCACATGAGGGATTATGATCCATAACATAATAGTATTAATAGACAAGAAATAACAGTGGCCAGGTGTCATTGCTTATCTATTGCAATTATAATGTTTTAGCCATTATCCTCCATGATTCACCAAAACCCATTACCCAATACCTATGCAATTAATCAAATTATCTTAAAGCATCTTTCCTAGTTTAAGTATAGATACTATTTTTGTACCTAGTTTACTTAAACTATGGCTTTGATACCAACTTGTAACACCCGCCTCCCAGGGCATACCCGGGGAGCGTTACGCATCAGATATACAGATTAAATAATAATCAGAGAATACACAGTGGAAGTGTAACTTTAATTATACATCAAAAGCGTATAATACACCTGTTATAATAGATAATACCATTACATCAGTTTAACTATACTAAAGATCCAAATCGTCAGCAACATTCTAGAACTTTATTTTCTCATAAACTAGCTCGTAATCTTCAATCCCTATAATCACTTAGCACCTAGGATGTGTGTCCATAAAAATAAAAACATTTGGGACTCAGCATAAAGCTTGTGAGTTTATAAACATGGCATTCTTCAAAATTTAAAACATGTTATTATTGACTATTGCATCAAGCAGATACAGCCATGGCAAACAGATAGGAACAGAGTAAGCCCAGTATAAATTCACATAACTAGGCTATGTATACAAAATCCACTGGCTAAAGCAGAATCATACAAGCAGCCCTCAAGCATCCTATCAAGCATTGCCACATATCAAAGATGCTATTGATAGTCAATTCTTCAGTTATTACCAATTATCAGAACATCATATCCCGTTTTAGAAAATAGTTCAGAGGAACTCACCTCAATCAATCAAGTCAGTGATATCATGTAAGGCCTGTTCCCGGGCACCTCACAGCTGGCCTATCATCGCACATAAAACATATATTTACATTAACTTATTAAAAACCATGCAGCGGAAACATTAAATTTTTACTTTCAATTTAATATAAATGCTTTTGCCAGTTAATACAACGCACTTCAATTACAAAATATCTATTGTTGTATTACATCACAAAAGCATCTGACAAAAGAATGCCATCCCAATAGAGCTGAGTAGCCGCCTCACGCCATCCTCAGCAACCTGTTACCTGCCAACTGGAAAATACATAAAAGTCAACGTTGCTGAGTGAGTTCTAGTTTTGTAATAAAACATACTTTTCATTCGTTAAACCTTTCTTTACTTATATGCGGTCACACAAGTACGTTCACACAGATAATATTATTATTATCTTCATCGTTCATTCATTAACTTTCGTTCGTGTGCCGTTCATCAGTAACATTCATATTCTTTCATATTCTTTCTTTCATTCGTACGTATCTTACTTTCATTCATTCATACATTACATACGTTCGTACATTCATTTCATTCATTCATTCATTTCATATGTACGATCATTTCTTTCATTCATACATTCATTACATACGTACGATCATTTCTTTCATTCATACATTCATTACATACGTATGATCATTTCTTTCATTCATACATTCATTACATTCTTTCGTACGTTCTTTTCATTACTTCTGGTGACATGTACAATACCCCGAACATTGTGCACGAAGCTGGTGCTGGACCTGTGGTGATCAACCACGAACATTGTGCACGAAACTGATCCAGTCACCTGAGGCAAGTACGTGCACCACTTATCTTTTCTCTTTTATTATGGATCAATGCCATATGCTATACCCCGAACATTGTGCACGAAGCTGATGCTGGACCTGTGGTGATCAACCACGAACATTGTGCACGAAGCTGATCCAGTCACCTGGGGTAAGCAGCAAGGATCCCATACATATGGTCAATCACAAGGATTGGACCCCGAGTGTGCATCCTTCGGGGTAGCTAACCCGCACACCGTTGAGCTAACACCTGCCAGGGGTGTGCACCTCCATACATTTGCTTGCAAGCCTTTACTTATTCGTTTATATTCCATTTTTCTTCATCATTAATATATTACTTATTAATGATTATACTATTCGTTAAATTTTAAACATTCTTTATCATGCCCTTTTCATGCTTAACAATATAATAATAATATTGTTAACAATAATAAAATACTGATAATAAAATCAGTAACAATAACAAGGATCAATCATTAATCATCATTGCATGCATAAAACATCATCATTAAATAACCCTAGTCAACCTTGGTTAAAACCCTGAAATCCAGATTCCCATAAAATTTCTGTAAAATTTTCTAAGTGTAAATATCCTAGGCGCATGGGCAATATGCGGGCGCATGAGCCCTGCTTAGGCGCATGAGCACTATGCAGGCACACCAACACTTAGGCGCATGAGCTTTCTGGGCGCATGAGAACTGTTGGGACATATTACCTTACACTTGGGAAATGATTCCAGGCGCAAGAACACTATTTTGGCTCATTACCCTACACTTAGTTTTCTAAGTCATTATTTCAGGCACAAGAGCACTGTTTAGGCTCATTACCCTATACTTAGTTTTTTTAAGTCAGAACTCAGGCGTATGAGTACTATTCGGGCATATTACCCTATACTTAGTTTCTAAGTCATAATTTCGGGCGTAAGAGCACTATTTAGGCATATTACCTTGTAATTTTCCTAAGGCATAAAATTTAGGCGTATTAGCACTGTTCAGACTCATTAACCTGTACTTAGTTTTCTAAGCTCTAAATTTCAGCCACATGAGCACTGTTGGGGAGAATGAGCCCCAACATTAAGTTTCTGTCAAAATCTTTGGAGTATGAGGACTGTTCAGGCTTATGAGCCTTGAATAGGCATATTAGCAGCCTGTTCACATATTTTTAAGCTGTTCTCAGTCCCAAACATTACATCACTTAGTTCTAACATTCACATACCATTCTAAGCATGAACTTAACATAATCATAACAATACATTTTCCCGAAACATACCCGACCCACATACACATGCATACGAACATACGGGTATAATACCCAACCTTACAAAAACATACATACATGTATTTTCCAGCCCCAAAATCATTTGAAAACATGTAAAAAGGGGTTCTAGTAACTCACCTTAGCAGTCTCTCGGGTATGACTTCTTCAAGAACCCGTTTGTTACAAGTTCCACACCTATAACACCCAATAAACATACCCGAACACACAAACACCCACATAAGAACACATACATTCGGTTTCTTAACCAAAACACAACTTAAAAACACTAATTCTTACCTTGAATTCGAATTCTTCTTCTTTCTCTCTCTAGAACTCGAAGTCTCTGCTGTTTCTCTCTCAAAAAACTGAATGAGAGTGTTTTGACAGGTGAAAATGGGCGGCCATACCCCTTTATTCACCAACTTTTATTCTCTTTGTCCTTTTGGCACTTTTAACCCTCAACTTTAGGTTGACTTTCATTTCTTCCTTTTTCTTTCTCTTTTATTCTTTTATTTCTTTATAAAAAGAAAATACGAGTGTTACAAGTCCACCCCCCTTATATAGGTTTCGTCCCCGAAACCTGTTATTCCTCAAATAGATGAGGATAATGCTGCCTCATCTCTTCCTCAGTCTCCCATGTGGATTCGGATCCCTTCCTGTGCTTCCACTGTACACGCACAAGAGGAACCACTTTATTCCTTAACTTCTTTTCCTTACGATCAATGATTGCCACTGGTTGCTCCACGTAACTGAGTCGTTCGTCTACTTCAATATCCTCCAGTGGAACAATCATATCTTAATCAGCTAAGCACTTTCTCAAATGAGATACATGGAATGTGGGATGAATTCCACTGAACTCATCTGGCAGTTCAAGTCGATAGGCCACCTCTCCTACTCGTGCGATGATTCGGAAAGGTCCTATATATCTTGGGCTTAACTTACCTCGTTTCCTGAACCGGATAATGCCTTTCCAAGGTGAGACCTTTAACATGACTCGGTCACCCACCTTGAACTCGATTGGTATTCGTCTTTTGTCAGCATACGACTTTTGTCTATCTTTCGCAGCCTTCATGAAGGCTTTAATCTTTTCTAACTTCTCAGTCGTTGCTTCAACTACCTCGACACCTCCCAGTTCCTTCTGCCCAATGTCTCCCCAACATACGGGCGTCCTACATTTCCTACCGTATAGCATTTCGTAGGGTGGCATGCCAATACTGGCATGATAACTGTTGTTGTACGAGAATTCTGCTAACGGTAAGTGATCATCCCAACTTCCTCCAAAATTGATCACGCACGCTCGAAGCATGTCCTCGAGTGTTTGGATCGTCCTCTTAGATTGACCGTCCGTCTGAGGGTGATATGTTGTACTAATATGTAGCCTCGTCCCTATTGCATCATGAAATCTCTTCCAAAACTTGGAGGTAAACCGGGTGTCGCGATCAGATACAATAGACACCGACACACCATGACGAGCTACGATTTCCTTGATGAACAGTTCCGCCAATCTTTCGGATGAATACGTCTCGCGGATCGGTAGGAAGTGAGCACTCTTCGTCAAGCGGTCAACTATCACCCATATAGCATCATACCCTTTCGGGGTACGTGGTAATTTCGTGATGAAATCCATGGTGATGTGCTCCCACTTCCACTCGGGTATATCCAATGGTTGGATTTTCCCGTACGGTTTCTGGTGTTCCGCCTTCACTTGTAAACAAGTAAGGCACTTACTCACATACTCCACCACGTCGTGTTTCATGCCCGGCCACCAATAATCTTGCTTCATATCGTGATGCATCTTGGTAGCACCGGGATGAATGGAGTATCGAGTCTTATGGGCCTCGTCCATAATCTTTCCACGTAGATCCCCGTATCGAGGAATCCACATTCGTCCGAATCGGGTCTTAACACCAATAGTGTTCTCACCCAATTCTGTAACTAGACCTCTCATCCTTTCGGAGTTAAGATGATCTTCCTTCAAAGCCTCGTCTTGAAACTCCTTAACCTGTGTCATTACGTTGGAGGTCATAATTAACTGATAAGCCTTTACCCGAATCGGCTCGGGTCTCTCTTTTCGGCTGAGGGCATCTACCACCACGTTGGCCTTGCCCGGATGGTAATGGATTTCACAATCGTAATCCTTTATGAGCTCCAACCATCGCCTCCGTCTCATATTCAGGTCCTTTTGCTCGAAGAAGTACTTCAAGCTCTTGTGGTCCGTGAAGATGGTGCACTTCGTCCCGTATAGATAGTGCCGCCAAATCTTCAACGCAAAAAACCACCGCGGCTAGTTCTAGATCGTGCGTGGGATAGTTGACTTCGTGGGTCTTCAGCTGTCGGGATGCATAAACGATTACCCTTCCGCATTGTATCAACACGCAACCTAGCCCAGAATAAGATGCATCCGAATAGACCACTAAGTCTTCATTTCCCTCGGGCAATGTCAAGACAGGAGCTTGTGTCAATCTCGTCTTCAACTCCTCAAAGGCATCCTCCTGTTCTCGACCCCACACGAGCTTCACGTCTTTGCGAGTCAACTTTGTCAAAGGTGAGGCTATTTTGGAGAAGTCTTGAATAAATCTTCTACAGTAGCCTGCCAATCCCAAGAAGCTACGAATCTCGGATGGCGTCCTTGGTGACTTCCATTGCATTATGGCCTCCACCTTTGCTTGGTCTACCATAATTCCTTCGGCATTAACAACATGACCCAAAAATTGAACCTCGCGCAACCAGAAAGCACACTTGGAGAATTTAGCATACAACTTCTCTCTCCTAAGTGTTTCCAACACCTCCCGAATATGACCGGCATGCTCTTCCTCGCTTCTTGAATAAATCAAGATATCATCGATAAACACAATCACTGATTTATCCAACATTGGCGGACACACTCGATTCATCAAATCTATAAAAGCAGCTGGCACGTTGGTTAAACCAAAGGACATAACGAGGAACTCGTAGTGTCCGTAACGCGTACGAAAAGCTGTTTTAGGAATGTCTTGCTCCTTTACTTTCAATTGATGGTAGCCTGATCGAAGATCTATCCTCGAGAACCAACTGGCACCTTGGAGCTGATCAAACAAGTCATCAATCCTCGGTAGCGGATACCGATTCTTTATTGTCAACTTGTTTAATTCGCGGTAGTCGATACACATTCTCATACTACCGTCCTTCTTCTTTACAAATAAGACCGGAGCACCCCAAGGAGAGATACTCGGCCTGATGAAACCCTTATCAAGCAACTCTTGCAGTTGCTCCATTAACTCCTTCATCTCCGTCGGAGCTAATCGATACGGTGCCTTGGTGACAAGTTGGGCACCGGGTATCAGGTCAATTTGAAATTCGATTTCGCGGTCAGGTGGCAATCCCGATAAGTCTTCGGGGAACACGTCTGGAAATTCACACACACCCGGAACATCGGATAGTTGTTGTGTTGGCGTTTCCACATCCTTTACATAACATAAGTAGGCGCTGCACCCACGCCTCGTACACTTGCCTGCCACCGCCATCGAAATCACCTTCGGAATCATCGTCACCCGATCGCCGTATATTGTCACCAGACTTCCGTCGGATGCTGTCAGTCTAATCATCTTCTTACGACATACGATATTCGCCTCATAGGTTGGCAACCAATCCATCCCTAGCACTACATCAAATCCACCTAGTGGCATCACATGTAATCTAGCAGCAAACCTATGACCTTCTAACTCTATGGCACAGTCTTCTATCATCTCAATAACCCTAGTGGACTTACCAATAGCGGTTTCTACTTCAAAGGGCTCATCAATGCATTTACTACTAATAGGCAATTTAGCACAGAAAGTAGCAGAAATGAAACTCCTACTAGTACCAGAATCAAATAACACAGAAGCAAGAGTTTGATTTACTAGAAACGTACCTGACACAACATCGGGGTCCGTCCTAGCCTCCTCCCTGGTCATGGTGAAAGCTCTGGCACTCGCCCTCTGCCCTTCAGTTCCGGCCATCTTCTTTCCCCCGGAACTCTCAGCCCTCGGCTTCCTGCAATCCTTACTCATATGGCCCACTTCACCGCAGTTGAAACACCTCGCAGCCTTACAGTCTCTAGCCATATGACCGGATTTCCCATACTTGAAACAGACGTTTAACCCCCACCTACATTCACCACCATGCTCCTTCCCACACTTGTCACATCTTTTGGGTCCCGAGCTTGATGACCCCACCCTACGGTCATCCCTCCTCATCTTCTTGTTATTCGGGGTAATTCCACCACGCCCGAACCGCTTCTTATTCCAATTCCGGTCAGCACCACCGGCTTTCTTTGCCTCCACCACCATCACTTCCCTCTCATCATAAAGTCTTCCAGCCAAATCCACTGCCGACCTAAAGGTGCTCGGTCTAGCAGCGATCAGGTGCCTGCGAATATCAGCTGGCAGTCCCTGTATGTACCGGTTGATCTTCCGAGACACCGGCGTTACCTGATCCGGCACCAGCCTCACCATCTTATTAAACTTGGTAGTGTACTGCTGGTGGGTCATGGTTCCCGCCTCGAGTTGCAGGAACTCCCTCTCGACCTTATCGAGTTCCCTGTGAGGACAGAATTCCTCGATTATTAGCTTCTTCAACTCTGTCCATCTCATTTTCCCGATGGCCCTGGAACCCTCAGCTTGGACAATATTATCCCACCAGCATAGTGCTGAGTCAGTAAAGGAGTGGGTGGCAAACTTCACCTTCTGATCCTCCCGGCACTCGCTGATCTCGAGTACCGCTTCCATCTCCCTTACCCATCGGTGAGCGGTTGCAGCCGTGCCATTGCCATCGAAAGTCGGGGGCTTGCACCTTTGGAATTCCCCGTAACTGCATCCCTTGGTTGTCCCCCTTACTACATCATCCCCTTCCTCATCCGACACTATCGTCTCGGGCTCTGGTCGTTCCTCCCCTCTCTTACTTTCCTTCCCAGTCGACTCTCTCCGGTCCTCCTTCTCCTTTCTTTCCTCGTTCCTCACAGCCCGAATAACATCGGTCACCACAGACGGCATAACTGCCTGCAGGACCTGGTGCACCTCGTCAGCAATCGCCTCCCTAGCTGAGGCGTTCAATCTCGCATTCTCATTTCCTTCATCCTGGTCATGAACCTCAGGGTTTACGGGGGTCGTCTCAGGAGCCTTAGCACTGCTCCTGGTCATACGCGGTCGACCTCTACCCCTAGTAGCCTTGGAAGGTTTCTTTCCCGCCATTTCCTATATCACATACTAAAAGATTCAAACACCAACACGGTCATTCAAGGAAATAGCTCAGTTTATGTCAAGTATAGTAAGTGACTAATTACAGTGGCCAGTTGTGATTAGCCACTTACTTTATTCTTCGCACCCCGAGCATTACCTGTCCCGACTACATTAGCATTTAAATCTAACAGTAACACCTAAACACATAACAAGCGCACATAATACCGGTTAACTTTAAGAAAAATACCTGATGGCACGCAGCTACTAAGTTTGGCATTCTTTTCCTTTCCGTCTCATTTTAAGTTTAAGTCTAGGTTTATTTTGAAATTTTTTACCCATTCCACTTAAACTTTGGCTCTGATACCAACTTGTAAGGCCCCGTTCCCGGGCACCTCACAGCTGGCCTATCATCGCACATAAAACATATATTTACATTAACTTATTAAAAACCAAATTTTTACTTTCAATTTAATATAAATGCTTTTCCCAGTTAATACAACGCACTTCAATTACAAAATATCTATGGTTGTATTACATCACAAAAGCATCTGACAAAAGAATGCCATCCCAATAGAGCTGAGTAGCCGCCTCGCGCCATCCTCAGCAACCTGTTACCTGCCAACTGGAAAATACATAAAAGTCAGCGTTGCTGAGTGAGTTCTAGTTTTGTAATAAAACATACTTTTTATTCGTTAAACCTTTCTTTACTTATATGCGGTCACACAAGTACGTACACACAGATAATATTATTATTATCTTCATCGTTCATTCATTAACTTTCGTTCGTGTGCCGTTCATCAGTAACATTCATATTCTTTCATATTCTTTCTTTCATTCGTGCGTATCTTACTTTCATTCATTCATACATTACATACGTTCGTACATTCATTTCATTCATTCATTCATTCATTTCATATGTACGATCATTTCTTTCATCCATACATTCATTACATACGTACGATCATTTCTTTCATTCATACATTCATTACATACGTATGATCATTTCTTCCATTCATACATTCATTACATTCTTTCGTACGTTATTTTCATTACTTCTGGTGACATGTACAATACCCCGAACATTGTGCACGAAGCTGGTGCTGGACCTGTGGTGATCAACCATGAACATTGTGTACGAAGCTGATCCAGTCACCTGAGGCAAGTACGTGCACCACTTATCTTTTCTCTTTTATTATGGATCAATGCCATATGCTATACCCCGAACATTGTGCACGAAGCTGATGCTGTACCTGTGGTGATCAACCAAGAACATTGTGCACGAAGCTGATCCAGTCACCTGGGGTAAGCAGCAAGGATCCCATACATATGGTCAATCATAAGGATTGGACCCCGAGTGTGCATCCTTCGGGGTAGCTAACCCGCACATCGTTGAGCTAACACCTGCCAGGGGTGTGCACTTCCATACATTTGCTTGCAAGCCTTTACTTATTCGTTTACATTCCATTTTTCTTCATCATTAATATTTTACATATTAATGATTATACTACTCGTTAAATTTTAAACATTCTTTATCATGCCCTTTTCATACTTAACAATATAATAATAATATTGTTAACAATAATAAAATACTGATAATAAAATCAGTAACAATAACAAGGGTCAATCATTAATCATCATTGCATGCATAAAACATCATCATTAAATAACCCTAGTCAACCTTGGTCAAAACCCTGAAATCCAGATTCCCAGAAAATTTTTGTAAAATTTTCTAAGTGTAAATATCCTAGGCGCATGGGCACTATGCGGGCGCATGAGTACTGCTTAGGCGCATGAGCACTATACAGGCGCACCAACACTTAGGCGCATGAGCTTTCTGGACGCATGAGAACTGTTGGGACATATTACCTTACACTTGGGAAATGATTCCAGGCGCAAGAACACTATTTAGGCTCATTACCCTACACTTAGTTTTCTAAGTCATTATTTCAGGCACAAGAGCACTGTTTAGGCTCATTACCCTATACTTAGTTTTTTTAAGTCAGAACTCAGTCGTATGAGTACTATTCGGGCATATTACCCTATACTTAGTTTCTAAGTCATAATTTCGGGCGTAAGAGCACTATTTAGGCATATTACCTTGTAATTTTCCTAAGGCATAAAATTTAGGCGTATTAGCACTGTTCAGACTCATTACCCTGTACTTAGTTTTCTAAGCTCTAAATTTCAGGCACATGAGCACTGTTGGGGAGCATGAGCCATAACACTTAAGTTTCTGTCAAAATCTTGGGAGTATGAGGACTGTTCAGGCTTATGAGCCTTGAATAGGCGTATTAGCAGCCTGTTCACATATTTTTAAGCTGTTCTCAGTCCCAAACATTACATCACTTAGTTCTAACATTCACATACCATTCTAAGCATGAACTTAACATAATCATAACAATACATTTTCCCGAAACATACCCGACCCACATACACTTGCATACGAACATACGGGTATAATACCCAACCTTACAAAAACATACATACATGTATTTTCCAGCCCCAAAATCATTTGAAAACATGTAAAAAGGGGTTCTAGTAACTCACCTTAGCAGTCTCTCGGGTATGACTTCTTCAAGAACCCGTTTGTTACAAGTTTCACACCTATAACACCCAATAAACACCCTCGAACACACAAACACCCACATAAGAACACATACATTCGGTTTCTTAACCAAAACACAACTTAAAAACACTAATTCTTACTTTGAATTCGAATTCTTCTTCTTTCTCTCTCTAGAACTCGAAGTCTCTGTTGTTTCTCTCTCTAAAAACTGAATGAGAGTGTTTTGACAGGTGAAAATGGGCGGCCATACCCCTTTATTCACCAACTTTTATTCTTTTTGTCCTTTTGGCACTTTTAACCCCTCAACTTTAGGTTGACTTTTATTTCTTCCTTTTCTTTCTCTTTTATTCTTTTATTTCTTTAAAAAAAGAAAATACGAGTGTTACATATCGTTTGCTCAGGTTCACTGCTATCAGGTATTATTTTATAGGCAAAATAACATTATTTCAGCTATATTCTAGCTAGTAACAATTTCAGGGATGATTCGTTATCTTTTTCTATTTGTTAGTTTTATTCGGGCACTTTCTTTTATCCTATGCCAACCCTTTGGTACAACCATTACTAGTTGTCATAACTCGGCCGTTTCTATCATACTCGAGCCAACCCTCGGGGTTACCCAATACCTTTCCTAGTGATAACCTTAAAGTCTAATAATAATAATAATAATAACAACTACAACACTAAAAATAACAAATAATAATAATACTAACTATAACAATAATAAAAATAACAACTATAATAATAATAATAACTATAAAGATGATAATAATAATATTAATAATAACTATATTAATACTAATACTTACATTGATGATGATAATAATAATAATAATAATAATAATAATAATAATAATAATAATAATAATAATAATAATAATAATAATAATAATAATAATAACGACTATAATAATAATTAAACATAACCTTAAACAGGGGCGTACTTGAAAACTATATACGACAATTTGATGTAGAGTCTCCCCTACTCGCGCTCTTAGTCGCGCTCTTAGTCGCGCTCCTACTCGAGTACCAAAATGATTACTAGCAACACCCAACGGGGTATTGAGAACTCTGTATTCTCTTTATATTAGAGCGTTTTCAAAGAAACTTATGTTCTAAATTCAACCTTAAAGCTTCTATTTATAAGGGAGTTGAAAGCAGGTGAAAGAGTTTGAGATGCGATGTGGGATTGAAGGTTGATGCGCCTGAAGTTCCATCTTGAAAGTGATTATATTATTATTTTATTATATATTATTATATTATTATAATTAATTCAGCTGTTTAACTCGTTTTTCTCTTATAACTTTTAATATATAGCGTATTATGAAATTTCAAATATGTTGTTGTGACGAGTTTATTTTTCTCTACGAGTCAACCTAAGTTTCGTAAAAAACGGAGCAGGTTCGAATATAATATATTATTATTATATTTAAACGGTTTCTTATAATATAAAAATTTCATCTAAAAAGATATTATAGTTTTTAGTCCCTTGTCAATGCATGGTCTACAATTAGCTTGTGACAGCTTCACCGAAGTTTACGTGACAAAGATTTAAACGACTTCGAATCTTTCTATATAAACAAGTCTTTTATTTTGCATGTTGTGTGTATGAATGTTCAATATATAATAAAGGTTTTTAATTCCAAATATTATAACATTACGTCTAATATTATGTATCCTTCTTCCTCTGATCCTTCTCTTCCTGTTCCTTTTCGCATCATGATTGGTATTATTGCTACTATGTTTGGCATTTCGGTTTTATAGGCGGTAAGTTGTACTCACCTATCCAAGAAAAAGATAACAAGGGAAGCATGCCCATTTGTATTTAAATGCGATCTAGTTGATTCTAAATATTATATGTTTCTCTTTTGCAGTCTGTAAATGTATATATAGATTATTTCAACATTTAGAATCTAAGGAAAAGAAGGCAGCAGTGGCATTAGAGAACGGTAACTCGTCGTTTGTTCCACTCGCCATGGTCCAGTTCTTTGATGACATGGAGAGGGAAAAGCCCATCCGGTTCACCTCTCAACAATTAAGAATAGCCACAGATAACTTCGGCATCAAATTGGGTTCAGGGGGGTTTGGAACAGTTTACAAGGGAGTCATCAACAACAAGAATGTTGTAGCCGTGAAAGTATTAAATGGAACCTCTAACGAGCGGATAGAGGAACAATTCATGGCTGAAGTGAGCACAATGGGAAGAACCCATCACTTTAATCTTGTCAGGCTTTATGGCTTTTGCTTTGAATATTCAAGTTTAATAGCTCTAGTATATGAGTACATGGCTAATGGTTCATTGGATAATCACTTGTTTAATGGGAAGAGAGGGGCTATGCTAGGGTTTGAGAAGCTTCATGAGATTGCGATGGGAACTGCAAGAGGCATCACATATTTGCACGAAGACTGTGCTCAAAGAATAGTTCATTATGATATTAAACCAGGAAACATACTCTTGGATTCGGAGTTAAATGCCAAAGTAGCCGACTTTGGTTTGGCTAAACTTTGCAACAGGGAAAACACCCATATAACCATGATGAACGGGGGTCGAGGTACCCCAGGCTATGCTGCTCCTGAGCTATGGTTTGCTTCTACGGTTACATTTAAATGTGATGTTTATAGCTATGGGATGCTACTTTTTGATATCGTCGGGAGGAGGAGGACTATGGACGCTACTCTTGGTGATTATCAAGATTGGTTTCCTGTATGGGCGTGGGGCAAATACGAAAAGAATCAGCTGAAAGATTTGATGACAGATTGTGAGATTGAAGAGAAGAATCATGAAGTTGCGGATAGGATGTTAAAGGTGGCTTTTTGTTGTGTTCAGTATAAGCCTGAGAATAGGCCGATGATGAGCATCGTTCTTAAAATGCTGGAAGGTGCGTTAGAGGTGCCTACGCCTTTAAATCCTTTTACGCATTTGCTTTCAAATGCTAACGATCCTAATGATTCTTTGGCTCGAAGAATGGGGTCGAGTGTTGGTGGTTCAGATTGGCCTTCATCTGATGGGGTAACAAGATCTATTGTAGTCATGGGGACACCATGTATGAGGAAATATGGGATTACAATGGCATCGGTATAATCATTTGAATCAACAAAACAACAAGTTCTATTTTAAAAATAAAATGCTTCTCGTACTTAACTTGTGTTTATAATCGTACATATAGTGCATGCTTAATTACTTTTTTATTGTCAAACTACTTATTCATCGTAGTATTTTTTTAGCTTAATTACGACATGCTTAATCATCGTAGTATTTTTTGAGCTTCTATTCGCTTTACTTCTTGTGTTGTTACTGTATTTTTGTTTCAATTCGTTGGCTACTTTAAAGTTTCTCATTTTGCAGCAAGTCATAATATTGTCTAACTCGCTTATTTCTTCATACCGTACTAAAGAGTGTGAATGAAGACATGCCATATACAAAAGATTGTATGCATAATAAAATAAAAGTAAAAATAAAAACTAAAAACATATACATATGCATGACTTTAAGTGTGATTAAACAAGGATCATGGTTCATGTTGACCTCTCAAGGTTAGAGTTACTTGATATGAATGTTATTCGTATATAATTGTTCAATTACTACTTACAAGTCACTAGCCTATCTCATAAGTCGTTTCATGGACGTGAATTAATGGTCGCTAAGGGACAACCACCATCACGTAATAACTCTAAGATACAAAATGTTTGAAGCTTGAGAATAAGACCATACGTGTAATAATTATCCACACAAAAAGAATTTATATATATTAGAAAAAGACAGTAATATAGGTATGTCTATGAAGCATAATACATGTATTCACAGAAAAACTTAAGTGCAAACAACTTATTAGAGTAAGGGTGGTGGGTGAACTCATGTCACACACCCATCACACACCCATACAACAACATAAATCCACCAATTAAATTTCATCTTGTAACACCAAACTATATTAATTAGATCACATACTCAAACTTAGTAGCGGCGGTGTTATCACATGGTGACACCCAACGGTGGATTTTTTGTCCACATTTTGATGCACAACCACGGCAAGAGCATGCCGATTTACCATACCATGTGGCGTATTTTTGGGTGTCGGTGGTGTTGTCATGCCATACCATGAATCGTAGTATGGCCACGACAAGAGTGCCCCACCCACCCTAATAAAATCAAATTTAGTAAACTAATATAATAAGCCTTCGAATATCTCTTGGGCGACGTGGGATAATAGAGGTTGGTCTTTCTTGGAAATAAACTAGCTTATATTACAATTTAGTTTCATTTTTTAATAATAACTTATGGGTATGTATTTTTGCTACAAATTGTAATAATACACAATAAGACTAAAAAAATATAAAAAAATTATATCTCACAATATAAATCAAATTTTAAAAAAGTATTTTGGAGTATATGTTCCTCTCGTCATCCTCTTTCATAAAAAAATAAAAAAATAAAAAAATAAAAAAAATAAAAAAAATTTCATTGTGTCTTTATATGACACAATGACGACATTGTCTTTCATAATAACATAATGACGTTATTATGTCTTTCATAATGATACAGTGACGTCATTGTGTATTTCATAAATGACACAATCAAAAAACATTAATTTTTTTATTTTTTATTTATTTTTTTTCTTAGTGAGGACGGCTAGGTGAACAAAAACTCGGAACTACTTTTTTGAAATTCGATTTATATTGTGAGATATATATTTTTGTATTTTTTTAACTCATTATATATCCTCACATTTTGTAGCACAAATACACTTTGTATTTGAAGCTCTTTCATAACTTATATAGCCTCGAAACATGGTTATATTAAACTCAAAAGTATTTAATTATAGTCTACTATTTGCTATAAACCTCGTTCTATTTGTTTTATTTCTCAAACTAATATAGTAACATATAAATTATACGGATTGAATAAATAAAATATTAAATAGTTTATAATTAAATTTAAAATTTATAAAATGATATTTTTGAATAAGATATGATTAAGTTATGTATAAGTAAATAATTCAAGTAAAAACAACAATAATATCTGCTTTACCTTTAGCTGTATAAGATTACGTTTTTTTAATTGTTTTTTAAAACATTTTAATTTTCTTTTTAAATTGCATTAAAAGAAAGAATCATTGTTATAAAACTTACAAAAAACATTTTAATAATTCGTACTTTAAAAAAGTTTTTTATTCAAGGAAATTTTTGTACCTTATACATTGTATAAAGTGTGCTTTTTGGATGAAAAAAAATCTAGTTTTTAATTTTTATAATATCTATATTTTATGTTTGGAAATAGATCAGATGGTGAAAAGTCAAAGATGTTGCAGGGCGTGGCGCCACACCGCCACCGACGTCATTCTAGGCGTCACCGTTGTCGATCCCGTTAGAAACAATGTTAGAGCCACCGTTGGTCAATAGAATTCAACCTAGTTGGCACTGGGGGCTCCACCGATGCCGTCGTGTCTTAACGGATTTTGACCTAATTTGAGGAGTTTTTAAAGGACATTAACCCTAGAACGAAACACACTTTTTTACACAATATTCTTGGATGAAAAAGTGATTATCTCTCATCATTCCAAGGCTTTCCAATATTAAAATTATCAAAATCTACATGCTCGATCTCATTTGCTTTGAAGAATCAATGATGAGGCAAGGCTAATCCATCCATGATTCACTTCGGGTGATAGTTTTGTGCAAGTTTGTGTTCCATAGTTTGTAACCTAATGTTGGGATTAGATCTAGAACCTTTTGAGTTCTCTTGGATTCAATTTATGATTTGATTTGTTAAACAGTTTGATTGTGTTTAACCTAACTTTAGTTTCATATAACCTTGATTTCTTTTAAGTATTATGTGTTTGATTCTTAAAATTAGGATTACATAACTTGAATTGATGATTGTGCGGATGAAATCCATTAAACTTTGATCCATAATTATCACTTAGATTTTATCACACATAAGATCATCACTAATAACCTCTTAATAGGTTAAACTAAAGAAACATAACTTTACCAAACCAGAATCTTGAAGTGGGCTGCATTTTCCCTAAGATTATTGAAAACCTAAACTTTAATTTTGTTAATTTCATAATTTCTCAAATGAATCAATCAAGCAGTTTTCTTTTCAGTGTTTAATGTTTCTAGGTTAGTTGTTGCTAGCGCTTTCCTATAATTTCCTGTGGATTCGACACTTTTCTTACCCTTTGCTATTAAGGGTAACTAGGTA